>JAOQMR010000212.1:23398058-23416501 GCA_027563865.1 Erythroxylum pelleterianum | reverse complement strand
TTTTAATTAGATTTTAATTAATCATGTAATTAATTATATTTTAATTAACTAATTAGATTTTAATTATACTTTAATTATTTATTTATTTTTAATTAATTATTTAAATTTTATATTGATTAATTATTTTAATTAATTAATTAACTATATTTTGTAATTATATAATCCAGGTGAGGGGAAGTTGTCTAAGGTATTAGCAAAATACACAAGGTAATGACTCTCATTCCTCTCAATTATGAAGGGAATGGAGTAATACCCAAAAATGGGTAATCAAATTAATACCTCTCCAATCATACTTCCTTACCAAGCTCTAACTTTCATTCCATTCCCATTCCTTATTTCTCATACCTACTAAATAAGCACCCCCTCAATCTATATACTGTCCTGTTAGCCATATTAGTAGAATACTAACAAAAACAATCTTTTGAATTAAGTTGTCTAATTTTTAAAAGTTTATTTACTTAATTAAAATTTTAAGGTTGAATATTGAAGTAAAACAATTCAAAAAGTTTTGACATTTTTTAATTCATTCTCCCAGAGAAAATATGCATATCTGACACTTTTTAATTCATTCTCCCAGAGAAAATATGCATATATGTCTCAAGTTCCTCATTATAAAAATAAAATGAAATAAAAACACTAGGTATTTTTTAAAAATTGTGAACAGCCTCTATGAAAACACCTAAGTATTTACAAAAAATATGTGAATAGTCTTCATGAAAACACATAGATCTTCTCAAGCAAATTGACGTTTTATATGTTTTTCCAAAATAATCTTTCTAATCCATATGATTTTTTAAGTAAGAATTTTATATAATTTAGGGAAAATATCCTTTACATCGACTTACGTCTTGCTTGGAATATATGTAAAAAAATGTTATACTAAATTTAAAAAATAAAAGGGTTACTTATATGTAATAGCTAACCCTCAACATAGAAATTGTACCAAACTTGCTACAACTCACATAGATACAACGCAATACAGGAAAAAGCAAGCTGATTGTTTATCCCCCTATAGCGTTCTCTTGGTTCTACTGACTAGGTTGACTTTGGTCATTTTATGCAAGCCCCTTATGTATATCGGTTTCCTCATCCATTGAAGTGATCAATTGAGCCATTCTTCATTGTTCCTGCTTTGGTCACATAACCTTTTTTGGTTTTTATAAGTCTAGATGGTGTAAATAGTGCAGCGGAAAAAAAAACTTGACATGCTCTGTCTTCCTCTTGATTAGTTGGGACTACTATAGCATAATACATTTCCACTTAACTTCAAGACATGAAATGTTACATAGATTGTAAAAAGCCATCCATAACCTACTTGATGTTCTGTAGTCAAAGAATGGATGGTCCAAGTTCTCCTCATGCAAGTTATAAAGGGTGCATTTGGTAACCAAACTTCTCAACAATCTAGTTATCTTATTGTTAGTCCTAAATCCATTTTTAATGGCCAACCATAATGTAAATGATGCTTTGGGTACTTTGGATGGCCTAAACCAGTTTATGCCAAAGAACCTTAAGGGATGTTCTAAAGTTAAGAAAATAGCATTTATTGGTAAACCCTTTGACTAGGTCTGGAATCCATATTACTTTATCCTCCTGATCGTGTTGTAGCCTATCTACTGGTCAATTATCTCTGATTCTTAATAGTCTTTTGTGTCTTCTTATCCACTCCTTGATCTCCATGAACTCCCTGACCTATGTTTCTTTATGGATTGTGCGATTGAACTACATATAGCTTAGAAGGCTTATATTCTTCTAGTTATCATCCTAAAAAGATGTAGATTCCCTATTCCTTATTCCTTATCCTTTGTCTCATTAAACTCCTCATATTGTGTTTTAATTTTAGCAGTTGTGCCATTGTCCAAAAGGTATTGGGGTTGCAACTTTATTCCAAAAGGTTTTCCATTTGAAAAAGTAAAAATGAACCTATATAAATATTCTCCAAATTGTCTTTGCCAATAAGACCTTGTTGATGATCTTAAAGGATCTAATCCTAAGGCCTCCTTCTTCCTTGGGATTACACACTACTGACCATTTAATCTTAAACTTATAATAGCTTTCAACACCACTAGCCTATGATAAATTATTGAGAATCCTCTGTATCTCTTTTGATAAGTTGCTAGGTAGTAAGAATTGGGACATCCAGTAGACTTGGTAGTAGTTGAGAACTGAAGAGATTAATTATAACCTTCCTGCAAAGGAGAGGCATTTATTTTTCTAGTTATTGATCCTTCTATATACAACTTCCAATAGGGGTTTACAATCTCCATATCTTAGCCTCTTAGTAGTGACGAGGATCCCAAGTAAAAGGTAGGTCCTTCACAAAGAAGATAGTTAGGTTATTAAAATTGGCCTTAAGGTGCTTAGTTCTTGTCAAGATAACTAACTTACTCTTCTCAAAATTAACACCTAACCTAGATAGCCTAGAGAAGATCAAAGACTCCAGTAACAAATTTAAAGATGAAGTCTTAGCGCAACACAACAACAAGAAGTCATCTACTAAAGCTAGGCTTACTAACTTCAACTCCTTACAATTATAATGATAATTAAATCTTGGTGTCTTTGTATATTATGATTAATGATTCCATTGAGGACTTCAAGGAATAAGAAGAAGATGTAAGGGGACAAAGCATTGCCTTATCTAGTGCCTTTAGCTTTTTTAAAATCTTTGTCGACTTCCCATTACAAAACATAACATAAGGGATAGTTTCAACGCATTAAGAAATCGATCTCCTAAATATAGGAGGGAAACCAAACCATCTAATGTATGCTATATAAACTACCCGTTTAATGAATTGAAAGCTTTCTTAAAGTCTTTCTTGAGAGAATAGTAGTTTGGTCCATTCTTAGTATGATAATTTCTGAAAAGCTCTTGAACTAATATGATATTGTCACCAGTATTGCAACCTTCCAAGAAGGCACCTTGATTGGGATTGATTAAAGGGCTTAAAATTGTTTTAAGCTTATTTGCTAGGACTTTGGATATGACCTTTTAAATCAAATTGCAGCCAGAGATTGGCCTATAATCTATAATATACCTACGGTTCAATTTTGTAATAATTAAAATGATGTAGGCCGCGTTTACTTCCCTTAGCATTAGCCCTTTTTCAAAGAATTCCAACATACATTTGACTACCATATCTTTCACCAAATTATATGTCCTTTGGTATAATGGTATATTAAACCCATTGAGCCCTGGGGCTTTATAAGGGTTCATTGTAAGGAACATTCTCTCAACTTCCTCATAAGAGAATAGTTTTGTAAGGTCCTTGATTTACTTTGTAGTGAGGGTGTGATTCATATAGGATCTTAGGGTTTCAACAAAAGAAGTAGATCTAAAGCAAGTGCTTAAGGAGTTATGAAAGAATATAAAGGTATTTGTTTATAATCTCCTGTTGTGATTTTAAAAGTTCACCATTTAGGCCTATAAGCAAGAATATTTCATTTGAGTTCTTCTAGAGGATATAGATCTATGGAATAATAAAGTGTTCAAATCCCCCTCCTTTAATCTTTGTATTCTTAATTTCTGTTTCATCAGGAAGTAATAGATTTGCAAGGATCGCAAGTAAGATTGAAATGTTACCTTTTACTTCTTTTGAATTACTTATCAAAAGGATTAGCATAGGTCTTAGACTATGCTTCCTCTAACCATTCCCTGGATTTTTGAATAACCAAGCAATTAGAAGCTTTTACATCTAGGTTAGGTGTTTAAGTTCTCTCCTTACTGCTTCCAACTTCCTTATACATTTGAAACCAAAAGACCACCTTATCTGAATTCCTAATCCTCTGCTGACTACTTCCATATACCCCTTACTATCGATTAGGTTGGCTTAAGAATCTTATAGAAATTCTCTTAAACTGTGTTGATCAAAGATTGGAAACCTCCGTAAGGCTATGATCAAAGCTTAAAATGTTAGAGAATGAGGCTTTACTAAGGGGAAAAGTTGTTAGCTACTATGCATTGACAACTAATATGTTCAGTTTTTCTCAGATTAGCCATTCTCCATTTTGGTTATTTTACTAAGTGTAGAAGTTCCCATTAAATTTCAGGTTCATTAACTATACATTGGTCATACAATTCCTCAACCCTTCACTCTCACATTTAGTGTTATGCCTACTCCCATTTGCTTTGTTATGATAAATGGTGATGTAAAAATCTACCAATAGTAATCAAGGATCTAATATATTCGCCCCTTATTGTTTAATGTGTTCCAAACCTAAAATCTTATGAATTTTTTGTTTGCACATACACAAAAGTGACCGCCATTATCTTAAGGCTGGTTATAAAAGTAACTCTAATTGATAAATATATAGGGATGAGGAGAAGGAGAATAAGTATACTTTAGCTCTAGAGTTATAAAAAACAACTATTATATGCCCTTTATATTGGTGGTTATGGTTTATTATGATCTGATTTTTTTTCCTCAAGAACTAAAGCCATTTTTCTAGATAGTCATACTTGAGTTTGATCTCCAATAAACCTAAGATAGTGGGTCAAATCTAAACAAAATATCCTACACTGCATGCATTTTATTAGGATTATTAAGTCCCCTTGTATTATAAGCTACAACAGATATTAAGGGGGAAGGAGCTTTAGAGGGAGCTTTGGGATTTTTCCTCCCTAATCTCCTTTTAGTCATAGGTTTAAAGGTTCTATCTTTATAAGGGACTATAGTATTGGAGACTGGATATATCTTAACTACCTTTTCATTATCCCTAATACTATTTATATCATCTAAATTCCCAAAAGTAGAGCTTCAACTATTAACAGCAATCTCTTTGAAGCTTTTATTTAACATGTCAAATATAGTGTGGCGTGACATCTACCCAAAACACACACTTAACAAACTCAATATCCCTGTCACCTCCGAGCTTATCTACTGCGTTCTTCGCACCTGCTTTCACTCCCTTTTCTATTTGTTGATTTTGAGTTTGGGAACTGATATGTGTACTGATCTTTAGTGCCTGAAAGTATTTTTGCTAGTGGATCTAAGATCTTTATTGTTTTACCTTATTGCTAGGGTTAAAGTTTCAACTTTTATCTCTTTTTTTGGTTAGGATTTCTACTTACCTTGATTGGCTCCATTTCTTTGAAAGTTTGGGTCTTTCCTTTTAGATCACTTCTTATAAATGCTGACACTAAATATTTCTCTTCTGTAGACACTTAAAGGAGTTTTTTTTTATAAACTTTTCTTTTGAAATTTTGGGACTTTATGTTTGTATAGAACGCTTAATTCTTTCTTGATTATGAACTTTGTGAGAATTGCTCCATCGAGCATTATATCACCTAAGCTCTCTTAATTCTAGTTTTTTTCCTTCTTCACTCTTGATTGCTTGAGTTCGGTAATTTCGAGTTAGGAATTTATCTATTATTTAAACCCAAGTTACTTACCTCAAGTCCGAATCTATTTATTTGACAAACCTACATTGTCTTTTTCTAAATTGGCTACTTATGATTTTGGAAGTTTTTATATTATGATATATATATATATATATATATATATATATGTTTATCTTAGTGTATATACCATAATGATTTCTTAAACTTTGATCTAGATTTTATTGAATGTTTGTGCTATTGTCACCGATTAGGGTATCCCTTATTCTATCCGGATCTAGTCACAAATAGTGAAATCTTTCGTTATTTTTAGTCCTCTTTTAGATGCTTCCTTATCTAGCTTTTAGAAAACCAAGTGCTTTGCTTTCTTTTTTTGTAGATCTGAAGTGATCCTCATAATGGAGAAATTTTTGGTAAGCAATGTTAACTATGACAAGAATATATATAGAGCTAGTGTATGACAAATTAAATATATTAGATTTCTTTTGTTGTTTCCCTTCTCTAGTTAATTGGTATCTTATAAATTTTTGTTTTATATTGGAAAAACTTATGATTGGTTTTTAATGATGTTTGCTCGTGGTTGATTTGTTGCTTTTTGGGTGTTGGGATTTTAGTTTTCAATTTTCATCAAACCAATAAAACTCTTTAAGTTCTTTTGTGTATATAGTTTTCAATATTTTTTGTCTTTTTTAACTATCTAGTATTGTGTTTTAGTAGTCTACAAAAACCTAGTTGCTATTATTGGTTTACTTTTTGGACCATCTAATTTTGATTTGCTTGTGGTCGTTTGTACCTTAATTTTCACATCCGTTTATTCTTGTGCCCATTTTGGGATTCAATATTAATCTTTGTCTCCTTTATCAATAAGAGTCACTTAAGGACTTGTTAGTCTTGTCTTCTATAGCTTATCTTGGGCATTAGGGTAGGAATAATGGCTTTTACTTCTGATGATAGAGCAAAGGCTAATCCTTCAGTGATTTTTAGGTCTAGGAGAAGAAAAGAAGTTGAAAAATTACGAATAGGTTCTTGGAACATTGGGACCCTTACAGGGAAGTCTTTGGAATTAGTGGGTATTTTAGACAAATATTAGATCTATATAGTGTACATCCAGGAGACAAAGTGGATAGGAGGTAAAGCAAAAGATATTAACAGGTTTAAACTATAGTATTCAGGGTATTCGAGACAAATAATGGGGTAGGTATCTTAGTTGTCAAGGAACTCATACATCATATTGTGTGAGGTAAAAAGGACTAACGATAGGATTATGTACTTAAAGATTATGATGAATGGTGTTATTTTAAATGTGGTATATGCTTATTCACCTCAAATAGGGTTAGATGAACAACTTAAGTATCATTTCTAGGAAGACCTAGATGAGGTGATTCAGTAGATCCTCCCTAATGAGAGAGTTATTCTAGGAGGAGACTTTAATGGGCATATAGGGCTAACCTTAAATGGATATTCATAGATCATGGGGGTTTCAGGTATAGTAATAGTGAGACTAGTTTCTTAGATCTCGCAGTAAATTTTGAGTTAGTAATAGCCAACTCTTTTTTTAAGAAAAAAGAGGAGCATCTGGTGACTTTCAAGAGCCGAACCATGAAAACTCAAATTGGCTATTTTCTTATAATTCAGGGCAATTGACCTAGTTGTAAGGATTATAAGGTGATACCTAATGTTTACTTATCAACTTAATATGTATTGTTGGTTATGGATATTATTATACAAAAGTCATAGGAGGTGTACCAGAGTTAAATGGTCTAATCTAAAAAGGGAACAGTGGAACAATTTACGGATAGAGTAATATATAGAGAAGAATAGAAATTGGAAGGAGATGTTAATCAAATATAGGAGAGAGTAATAACTCTTTTAAAGAATATTGCTAAAGAGATTTTGGGGGTTTTTAATAGGCCTAAGGGTAGTAAGTGGAGTCTTAGTGGTGGAATAAAGGTGTATAAGAAAAGGTTAAGATCAAGAAGGGTTCCTATAAAGCTTTATTGGATAAAACCATAAAGGTAGTGAGAGTAGTTAACAAAAAAAGTTACAAATTGACAAAGAAAAAGGTGAAGAAGATAATCTCAGAAGTTAAAAGTAGAGATTATGAGAAGTTATAACAAATATTATAGACTAAAGATGAAGATAAAGGTATTTTTAAGTTGGTAAGAGTTAGGGAACGAAAAGTGAGATACTTAGATGAAGTTCTTTTTATAAACGATGAAGCAGGGCAGGTGCTCATGGCTAAAGATGAATTAAAAGAAGATACTTCTATTGCCTTTTTAATAAAGATGCAAACGACAACATCTTTTTAGTTGATCTTGGCACATCTGTTAGTTATCTTAACTTTACTGGCTTTCGATAGATTATAAGGAAATAAGTTAAGAAAGCTTTAAGGGAGATAAAGAGTGAAAGGGTAGTAGGGCCTAATGAGATAATAATAAAGGTGTGGAAAAGCCTAGACGAAAAGGGTCTTACTTGGTTAGCTAAACTTTTTAATGTGATCCTTAAGTTTGTCAAAATTTTGGACAAATGGAGACTTAATATACTAATTTCTCTATACAAGAACAAAGGGAACATCAAAAAGTTGTAGCAACTATAGAGGCATCAAACTATTTAGTCACAACATAAAGTTATGAGAGAAGGTGATTAAGAAAAGATTGAGAATTGATGCTCCTGTCTCAGAGAACCAGTTTGGCTTCATACTAGGAAGTTCCACAACAGAAGCATTATATCTCCTCACAAGATTAATGGAATACTACAATGAAAGACAATATAACCAATATATGATTTTTTTTATTGACTTGAAGGCATATAACAGGGTACCTATGGAAATCATATAGATGTGTTTAGAAGCTAAGGAAGTTCCTAAGACCTATATACCAGTTATCAGGGGTATGTAGGAAGATTTAAATACTAGAGTAAGGATGATAGGAGGAGATACATAACATTTGTCTATCGATGTTGGGCTATACCAAGATTCCTCTTTGAGCCCCTTTTGTTTACAGTACTGATGGATAAGCTCACCAAAAATATCCAAGTGGATGTGCCTTGGTTTGTTTACTGATGACATTGTTTTCATGGATGAGACAAAAGAGGGTGTCAGTGTCAAGATAGAACTTTGGAGGAATATGTTAGAGTTTAATGGCTTTAAATTGAGCAAGACTAAGGCTAAGTACTTAGAGTGTAACTTTTCAAGTCATAAGGTGGCTTCTGACGTGGTGGTAAAGATTGGCTCAAAATTTATCCGATAGAAATAGTGTTTAAAGTATCCAAAAACTATTATCCAAAGCAATAAAAAGATTGACGAAAACATAGTTCACTATATCAGATCAAGGTGGCTTAAATGAAGAAGTGCATTAGGAGTTTTATGTGACAATAATATGCCACTCAAGCTTAAATGTAAAATATATCATTTACTTATTAGGCCAACCATACTCTATGGGACGGAGTGTTGTCTTATCAAACAAGCGCACAATCATAAGTTAATGATGGCGGAGATGAGGATATTCCATTGGATGTGCAACCTTGCAAGAAGAGATAAGGTAAAGAATGTAATGGTAAAAGACAAATTAAAGTTGGATAACATTAATGAAAAATTAAGAGAGACAAGACTTAGGTTAAAATATATTAAGAGGAGACATCTCGACGCTTCAATGAGAAAATTGTACTTAGAGGCTATAGGAGGAAAAAAGGAAGGCCTAAAAAGAACTGGAGGAAGGTGATCAAGAATGATATTGCTCTGCTAGAACTTACCAAGGATATGATGCTTAATAGAAAACTTTGACATACTAGGATACAAGCAAAGGATCTCAAATGGAGATATTCTTCTCTTTCTTATAAATCCTTTAATCATTTTGTTTAAGTCTTATATCTTGTATATAGCCTAAACATTTAATATGTAGTACTTCCCTCTAAGTTATTTGGCCTAAACATTTTCTTGTAATGAATTATACGATTTTTATTTAGTTTTTATGTATTGTATTTATTTTATTAATTATTTTTATATTTTATTTATACGCACTATTTTTATTATATTTTTAATTATTATTACTTTATTATTTTAATATGAATATGTACATTTACATATATATGTGTATGTATATATATTGTGTGGGTCTATCAGAAACAACCTCTCTACTAGTTAGAAGAAAGAACACGCACTACTGGACCTCTTTAAACTACGTGTATCAGCGTGACTTCTACTAGGTTGATGTTGTTTTTGTAGAGCTTCAACTATTATTCTCAGTTGCGAAACTGTCTTCACTCTTTTTTCTCTTATGTCATACTATCACTACTAGACTCTTTTATGACTTTTACTATAGGATGTTCCTTAATTATCTCCTTATATTTATCCTCTAAATAACCCATAAAAACATCATAATTAGTCAATTCCTTATGATCTCTTATACAGCTTTCTTATAAGTCTCCAAAATTTTTTATGGAGTTCCTCAGAGGTTTTCCACTGGTAACTCACTTACACACCTAAGACTATCAACTCACTATCCTCTCCTAATTTCATAATAGGGATGGAATTTGGAAGCTCTTGATTAGTACCTACTTCTATGCAAACCCTAACATACCCTAATCTTCTTACCTTTGTAGTAGTAGCATTAAAGCTTATAGTTTTATTGATGTAACTCTCTAAGTGGCTAATACTTAAGGTAGTCTAGTAGTCCAGTGGAATTTCGTGAAGGTTAACCCGTACCAGTAAGTGATCAACTTGTAATTTATTTAGGTTTAGGCTAGGCCTTCACTTTTGAACAAGCATTGACCTAGTGCCAATATGTCAGGGACCATGACTTAGGACCTTGTTCATACCTTGCACAGAGTTAAATTTAAATATATTTCTATGTCTACTATTAAGGTACAAGTCCCCTAGGCCCTCATTTTTATAGAATGTGTATGCCTATCGCTTTATGATTAGGAAGCTAGGATGTATACCTAGGAATAAGTTGACTAGTGTTGTGGTCCATTTTGAAGCTCTCACCTTCAACATCTTCAGAGGAGGAGCCATTATCCTTCCTTTTCCTTCATTTTTAGGTGGACAGTAATATAGCTCCATGTTAGGCATGGGGTCCCTGCAACTTGTTTCCAAGAGTTATTCCATCGCTGCTCCTTAGGCTAGTTCTAAGGTGGTAGGCGTTCAAATAGGTCTAATTGAGGGAGAGCGTAACGGTGGTCTTTATCTCATTAGAAATTGAAAAAAAGCATTGAATTAATTGAATTAAAATAAATTAACCGAAAATAAAATAAACTAATAAAACTAAACAATTGAATATATGAAGCTAGCAATAAGAACAATAGGGTTGAAACTAAAAAATTCTTATGTGACTTACCCAAAATGAAAATAGGGTTGAACCTTAGGGCTTCTAAACTATTTGGTCCAGGCTAGTTCAGATAAAAACTTCGGAGTCTAACCAAAATCCAGTCCAGTTGAACTTTATTTTTGTGAATATGTACGAAACGGCAACAAACTCGAGACTCTAGCTCACTTATCTTGACTAATTAATGAGTTTGGCTATATATGCCTACCGTTAAATACAAAATATCTAAAGAAGTGAAGATTACAAAGAGTAGATAATAATAGGATTCACAGCTGCCATCTTTTCTTCATGTCCAAGGAGAGGGAATGATGTGCATGCTCGGCAAACAAATCAGCTCTGATATGATTAATTATGTTGTCCCGCTACATGATATTTATCCTCTTTCTTGTAAGTAAACATGCGTCGGCTTCTTTCTTTCCAGATGCTATATACATGGTGATGGCCAAAGCTGCTGTATAGAAGGAGGTACTAGCAGTCCCCATCTGGGTTTCACCTATGATCCAATTCAGTACATTATTCCAGCTATCGGTGTAAGATGACGACACTTTTATCATGCGTTTATCAAACCATTTTCTTTCCTACTGAATTTAATGTATAATTCTTGTTATTATTGATGGCCATGTTGGTCAAAAAACGAAATTGTGTAGAGAAAAGCTCACTTTCCATTTTTCAAGAGGTAAATCTAACCGATTGGCGTCCAAAAGTCGAGCTTACTAATGATTAGGCAATGTTACCACTTGATGCCTACCGTTCACGATCTCAAACGAATAAAAATCGGCAGAATACTGAAATCTTTAGCATCCTTTGTATAAAACAATAGTCAACAAGCAAACTCAGTTTTGATGTGGCAAGCAGAAGTATTCTCTACGATACAAAACTATCAAATCAGAAGGCCCTTCTTTGATTGCTCCCCAACTTCCTCACAATGATAAACTCTGCTACAACATCAAGCAGCCTCACAACAGATGAACATAGACAAGTACTACCATATGCCCTTTACAGATTCAACTTAGAAGCGAATAGTAGAAGTAACATTAAGGTATTCCCATTTTTGAATAACTGAAAATATGTACTAGGATATAGTGAGGGGCACTATTCAAACAAACACTACACTTCCAAACTGGGAACAAGATTAAGCAACTCTTTATATTGTGACGTTAATCATTAAGGACACCTCAAATATGTACCACTCAACCACTCACCAAGCCTCCTTGCTTCCAGACCTTCATCCCCTTTTTCTCTGATTAATTTTTGTATTCTTAATGTTTGCTTACTGTAAAGCCACTAAGACAGGAGTCATTCGAAGTCTATTATCAGAAGAAAGAACAAAAGTAGAATATGAATGAAACAGCTGTACCCTATCCCATTGGACCCCAGAAAAATAAAGAAACAAGTCTTTAAAAAGCCACCGTGAATTTGGCTTTCACTGCTCAAACTTAATTTCAAACATATCAGAAATCGATTTTTCTTCGCGTGCTTGTGTAGCTGCTAATCAATAGGAGGGTTGATTATCATCTCCTGCATCACATATTATGACCAAGTCATTACTTTTTCCGTTAAAGTTATCTTCCAAACACCAGATAAAATCTAAACCTCGTGGACTAACCTTATCACATACAGGACAAGAGTCGCTTCTTTCCATCCATTCAAGAATGCATGCAAGATGAAAATGATGCTCACAATTTGTGGCAAGTTTTGGATTCTCCCCATCATACTCTGCATGGGAAAAAAAGCAAGTTGTAAAAAAGCACATCAATAACAACACGAAAAGGGTAAAGTGAATCCATAGTTGATAAAAGCCATGACTTTTTGCTACTTATCAAATATCAAACCACGAGGCAATACTGAAGATTCAACCTTCTAGGCATATTGGGCAGATATCCTCATCCACTGTTGTTAAAAGAAAACTTTCCACTGGCTTTGAAAGTTCTTTCACTGAATTAAGTTCCAAGTTGGTTTCCTCTTTGCAATCTGATTCCTTCAACTCTTTATGCTCTGGTCCAATTTCTCGAGTGCCCACACCTGCAGTTTCTGTGTCAATACCAGAATTTGTTGTTTGAACTGCTCCATCATTCTTGTGACAGTAAGTTTCTTGAGGCCCTCTTGGAGTTTGTGGAGTCCCTAGTACCACATCAAATGGGATAGGTGCAGGAGGTGGGGTATAAGCATCAGGAACAATTGTATCGAGATTAGTATCAACTAGGAGCCCTGTTGATATGGCTGCAGCAGTGCCATGCTGAGCTGACAGCGGCACACGTTCTTCTGATGCTCTGGGATACTTGAAAAAAAGAATGAGATGAAAGAGAGATGAGTACACTTTTCTTTGTAGTCAACACAGGTTCTTTTGCAAACTAAGTAATATATATTCTAATTGACGTACGTACTTGATGAACCAACCAACAGATGCTTAAACTGAAGAAACACAATAAAAGGGAGGAGACAAGATAAAAACTGAATAACCCAGCAGTAACCAGTTTATCGTCTCTATTCATTATACAGAATGAAATTAATGAATGCCATTATACGAAAGAAGTGGACTGATTAATTACTCAGAAACTTAGAATAGGAATGAATTGGAAATAGATAAACATATCACATACTCTAATCGCACTTTTCGTTCTGAGAGAAGGAAAAAAGAAGAGAAAGAAGTATACTATATGTTATAAGAATATTTAACAGCAAAAACTTTTTCAGGGAATTAAGAATATCAAGGTAAACAAATATGATTAATTTCCAAGCGTCTGAAGCAGGACCTGTCATTAAGTCACTAAGCTAAAACAATACAAGTAGGGGAAACATGCCAAAACCGACCATATTTGTAACATGATATATTTAACTGAACATACAAATATATAATAAAACTTAACCAAAATAAAGAAACAAGAAGAAATAGAAATATAAACGAACGAAGTATATGAACCAACATAATAGTAAGGTGTTTCAGTGGTCAATTCAGCTCCCTTGGAGGAACAGCAGCAGCAACCTCCCATGTCCTTTCGTCAACTTATCCAAAACTTCGCTGCATCATACCTTATGCTGCTTTCTGCTGATATCACAACAGTCAAAACTGAGAACTCCAATTAAGAAAAATAGGTAAACAAGATAAAATATGAATCATAGAACAATATTTGCATTAGAAAGACATAACCAATCAACTGGCAACCGTTATCATCAACAACAAGACCCTAATAAAACCCACGTGGTATTTGGACCATAACAACTGAAAACGCAATCAAATCAAAAGGATCAAACACGAACCACATCAGAACTGCAACCTTCCAAAGTCGACTAATATCGAATTTAAGAAAAAGAATAACGGTGAAAAACCAGAGTGATAGGCTGGGATAAAGAAAGAGGACGTATAGAGGGTCATAAGATCAATACCTAGTTGGCTGAAAATGGAGAAATTGAGGGATTGGGATTGGGATTGAGACTGAAATTGGGATTCTAAAAGCGAACTGGGAAAAGAAATAGTTACCTTTCTTTAGCTGTTCTGCTCTTCTGCTGACTGTATAATATTCAAAACTGAGAAGTTTGTAGAGGAACCATTTTTTTTTTTGATAAAAGTTTGTAGAGGAACCATAACTGAACACAATTGTCGTTTTCGATTAACGCTGTTTCACTTTTATTTTTTGTCCTTCATTTATTATTTTTATTTTTTAGTTTATATTTTTCTTTTAAATAAAAATAAAAATATACTTGTTAATATCGCATAATTACGTATTATACAAAACTTAAAATTAAATTATGTAATTAAATAAACTTTAATATTTATTGAAAATTATGAATAAAAATTATTTTTATATTAAATTAAGTTGATATAATAATTAAAATTTTGTATTTATAAATTAAAATTTATTTTAATATATTTTAAATTAGTAGACAAGTTTTATTTAAAATTTATAAATTTAAAATTTATTTAATTATATAATATTTAAATTAATTATAAAAATTAAATTATTAAATTAGGTTATTTATAATTCTTATTAATAATTAAATAATATATATTTACTTGATAATACTATTATGAAAAAACAAAATTTACTTTTTACGGTTTTTATAGTTTATAAAAACTAGAAAAATGATAATTAAAAAATCATAAATTTAAATAAACAGATTTTCAATGAATTTGATAACAAAAGCATAAAATCAAAAAATAAAAGTAAAAATAAACATGACATATTAATGAAAAAGAATTAGGTCAATTTTATGAGAGTAAAAAACTTCCACTTGGATTTGAGCTAAAGGACTCCTTTTTACTTATCTATTTTGTTTTTTCTTTTCAGAATTTTGTCATGAATTTACATTTTTATTTTGTTTTTGTTCATTGAAGTTATTATTTAGTTGTACATAAAATTGAAAAGGTTTTCTTTTTAAAATTTTCAATAAAACTTATTGTCATATAATTTCAAGGGATAATCAATCTTAAATTGCTTAACTTTTTGAAGTTTTTTTCAATTTAGTGCTCATATTTTTAAATTTTTTAATTAAGTGACCAATCTTTTCGGTAATTAACAGTTCAGTTCAAAACGTTAGTTTTATTAGTGATCAAAATTGTTGATTTGCTTAATGAAATCTTTATTATTTATGACATATAGATGTCCACTTAAAGCCATGATTAAATTAGAGCGTAGAAATTTTTTTCAAAGTAGACACCTATATATCATGAATAACAAATATTTCATTAGTCAAATAAGTAAATTACTACTAGAACTAATGTTTTAAACTACACTGTTACGATTTTTAAAAATTGGTCACTCAATTAAAGAATTAAAAAAGCTTTAGATTGAAAAAATCCTTAAAAACTTGTCAATTAGGTTTTAAAAAAATCCTTGTCCCTAATTTTAATAAAAAAATTAAAACACAGGTGATATAAATATCACATATTAATCAACCAAATATTATTTACTTAACGATTTAACTTAATTCTTAAATGTGAAATGAACAAATTAATTAACATAAATTAATAATTATTATGATTATTTTAAATCATTAATTTAAGTCAAGTTTAATATATTTATTTCATATTTAAGAGCTAAATTGAGTTTTTATATCATTGATATTTAATTAGTTAACGTTTTATCATTATTTTTAAAATTAATTTTTAAAATTTATTAAAGTATAAATAAAATAATCAATCACAAAGCTCCTTTTATGTATTTACTATTAAGAAAAATGTGTGTACCATGTGACTTTATGAGAAAGGCCTTGTTTGGTGAAGAGCTGATAAGCTCTTTTTTAGTTTTTTTAGTTGATTGACTCATTTTAACTTATTGACTTTATAAAAAAACTAATAGAGTTGTTTGGTTATCAGCTGATTGGATTGGCTGATTCAACCCCACCAGTTTATTTTGGATAAGCTCCTCTATAGGAGGTTTTCAAGCAATCAGCTGAAATTTTGTTTATTTAATGTTGATTTTGCCCTTTTCCTTCAATCCCTTTAGGCAATTTAATATTAATCCTTCAATTTTTGATATTTAATAATTTAGTTCTATATAAAAATAAAAAATAGTGCAATATGCTGTGATATATATTACTTTTTATTTCTTAAGCAAAAGGCTAGTAACTTAAATTGGAATGTATTATATTTTAAATCTAAACTTAATGTTAACTTAATTTGATTTTAGAAAATTTGATATGACAATTTATCTATAATATAAATCACCACTTATCTCTATCTAAACAATCCCTCGTTATCTTACCTAAAATTCCTAATTCTCTAAATTTTCTTCTAAACCCCTAATTCTCTTAATTTTTTTTGGTAAATTAGTAAAAATATTAATAAATAAGAAAATAAGGATTTATGTACAAAGGTAGAGATTGTGATAATACCAATCTCCTACCACCAAAGAAAGCAATCCATTTAAAACAGACACAAAACTAACAAGTTAATCCCTGAATAATGGCAGCAACTCAAATGATAAAAACACTTGCTGGATTACAACTAAAAAATAGAAATCTACTGGTGCACAAATCCATACCCCATTCTGTGTGTTAGGCTATAAAAACCCTTCCAGGAGATTAACTCTGTTGACATCCTTCCATCTCTGGTCAACCTTTCAACTTGATGTTGGTACTCCAAGTCCAAGTGTAGTCTGATTCCTTCCAAAGGGAGAGGCTTCTGATGTTGTAAACAGCTCAATTTCCTTTGGGGTGGTCTGCTGTCACTTGACTGGATCTGCTACTGCTCCACCTATTCGAAGTAGTGCTGTCTCCTTTGTTGTTCACTGATGGTTGAATGGAATCCCACGGCTGTGAAGTAGGTCCTGATGCTGTAAAGTGTCTTTTTGTTGTGCTGAGCTGCAAGGATAGCAGCTGCTGCCTCCAAACGCCAAAGAGAACTGCAATTTCCTGAAATAAAACTCAAGAAAGGGTGATTGAAAAATAAAGACTCTCCTTCCTTTACCTTACCTCGGTGTTTGCTATGAGGTGCTCCTGAACTAAGGTAAGCACTCTTGCTTTCAGTCTATCCACTCCCATTGCTTCATCTTGAAAGGTCCTCGCATTCCTTTCTTTCCATAGTGAATATACTGTTACTGAAAGGAGAAGTGGGAAAACATGGGGAGAGATGGCTTTGGAATGTTGAGGTTGGTTCAGCCAAGAAGGTATTGTGTGGAGGATAAGCTGTGGAGGGATGTTTTGATGGAAGTGGGTAAGGCAGTAATCCCAAACTAATTTTGAGAAAGGGCATGCAAAGAAGATATGATCAATGGATTCATTGTCATTGAGGCATAAGGAGCAATGATTGGGAGTAAAAAGGAAAGGAAGATGGTCTCTAGTTTGCAACTTACCACAAAAGACCAACCAAAGGATGAAGGAGCATCTAGGGCTATTCCTTTTAAACCAAACCAGAGAATGCGAAGGGCTGGAAGGTAAAGAAGGTCTTAAAATATTATAAGCAAAAAAATTAGTGTACATATGCCGGTTCCCCGACCCATCAAGCCACTCCAAACTATCCTGTTGAGAGATATTGGGATAATAAGGAGGGATGTCCGAGTGGCCCAGTGTAGCAGCTACTAACTCTTTCCATAGCCACCTATTGTTCCAGATCACCTCAGAAACAGTAGTATTAAATTTTAGGTCAGATCCATTTATGGCCCGGGGAGTAGAGAAATGTTGGAGAATTCCTCTAGGATGCCAGGGGTCCCGCCAAAAATAAGTAGAAGCTCCATTACCAATCCTAATTCGAAATTGGTTCCCTAATTTATCCCTAACTGCTAAAAGTTTTCTCCAGCTCCAAGAACTATTGGTATTGGGACAGATACTCCAAAAATTCCCCCTCCTTAGAATAACAGAATGGACCCACTTTACCCAGAGTTCTTCTGGGTCATGAAACAAAATACAAATCCGATTGCCAAGCAGCACATTATTCCAAGTAGATAGATGTTTAATCCCTAGACCACCTTCCTTTTTAGTACGACAGACATCAGCCCATTTAACCTTAGCATGGGAATGGGAGGATCCTTGCCCCGACCAAAGGAAGTTCCTAAGTTTAGCCTCTATGTTCTTTAAAATAGAAGAAGGAAGAGTAAACATGAAAGACCAATAGACCTGAAAAGAAGAAAGAACCGAAATAATCAATTGCAGCCTACCAGCATAGGAAAGGGTTTTGTTTGTCCACTTACTAATCCTAGCTTCAATCTTGTCCAATAGGGGAGTACAATCCCTTCTGGATAGCCTCCCTGTGATGAGAGGATGTTAGCCCCGAATTTTTTTATGATTAATTAAGCATGATTAAGGAAATTAAGCATGATTAGCAGTACTTAATTATGTATTAAGTAAGATAG
>JAOQMR010000212.1:23384701-23396522 GCA_027563865.1 Erythroxylum pelleterianum | reverse complement strand
ATGAAGAAGTGGAATTTTGATTTAATCCCTAAGCTGCTCTAATTCTTGATGGAAGTAAAGTATAGTACTTAAGTACAGTTCTAAAGTGTTTGGAGTATATCTCTCACCATGCTAAGCCGAATTAAGTGATTTTAGTGTCAAATTGAATCATAAGGCCTAGAGGAATATTTTTTTAGAAGAAAGTATGACTCAATTATTTCATCTTCACTCTTTAAATGAATGCGAATCGTCATAGACCCGAAAGGGTGATTTGGAAAAAAAAGATGAATTCTGTTTTGAGAATGACTTGGGAATGGAAGTGAGGGATTGGTAACCGGGATTGTCATGCATGCATTGTACATCTTTTCTTTCATTCATGTGCATTATGAAACATCAATAATTGTGCAAATTATGATAGCTATGTGTATTATTTGGTTATAGAGGATCAATTGGAACGTCATCCCACAGACGTTGCTGGACCTTCCAGGCGCTAGCTTTGGGAACAGTTGGTGAGTAACCTAGACGGTTCCTCTAAATTGCTACTGTTTTGATTGAATGAATGAATTGTTTGATTATGGATTCTAGACAGGAGGTCCGATGACTGTGTACTGGTATTTGTGTTATTGAAGTGCTGATTGATGTGAATACGGAACCTATGTGTTTTATAAAGTGATAAATTGTATTGCATGCATTCCATTCATGAATGCATAATCACATAAAGGCAGTTGGACCTGAGTAGCCACCGCTAGAGCTTAAAGCTCACCGATTGAAAACGAGCCTCGAGCTCGAAAGTGATACAGAGCCATTGGCTCAACGATTAATAAGCCCGGTATCCAATGGATACGGGACAGCCCAGGCACTCGGTCTCAACAACGTAATACTTGAAAAAAGGGTCTCATAAACATTCATATGCATTTGATAAGTGTGTTGATTTGGTGGATTGGCAAAATTATCTATGTATATATGGGAATGGGATATTTGTTCGTTGTGTAAAATTGTGAAATGATGGTTATACGAAATTGTGCAAATATTGTTATGTGAATTGATGTGGATTTGTTTTGGATGAACCATCGATGATGGTTATCTCGCTGAGTTCGCAAAACTCAACAAAATTGCATTGTTGTCTTTTCAGGACCGATAGTCAGCTTTAGTTTTTAGGTGACTCCAATACCATGTAGATAGTGCTTGAAGTGAAGCTATGACGCAAAGGTCGGTCAGCTGGTCGTTTTTGGATGACATAGATAGAATGTTCTTATCTTCCTCTTTTAGTAGCACTTTTGTACTAGAATTTGTGAATGTTCATGTAGTAAGAATTGAAAGTCAATGTAAACTTTTAATTTTGAGAAATGGAAATGAAGAAAAAGTTGGTTTCAAATATTGCAAATTTTCTAGTGATGCTATATAAGCCCATATTGTTATGATGCCATGTGGAGTTAGTATAGTTATTGTCCGTAGTGCGCCTTTATCGTAGGATATGTACCGGAATGACCTCCGGGCGTCCCGGTACGTACTCTACGGTAAGGGGGGGCTATAATTGTCCCATATCTATTTTGGATACCGGGCTCATTAATAATTGTCCCTTATCCGATCAGGATACAAGACTCATTTTACATAGTGGGCATTAGGCCCGTAGTCACTGCATGATCTCGAGGCTCTTTTCACTCATTGAGCTTTAAGCTTTGATCGGTGGCTACTCAGGTCACAACTCCCATTATCTGATCATGCATTCATGTATGAAATGCATTTCACATTTTCAATCAATCATATCATAAAACACATAGTTCTTCACATTCACTTTGAAGCAACACTTCAATATACATTCCATATTTAACAATCATCGGACCTCCTGTCCGGAAATCAACAATCAAAAAACAATCATTTATCATTCAAATCATAATTTAAGCAAACAATAATTGAGAAAAACAGTCTAGGTTACTCACTAGTTGCTCCCGAATGCCTGAAAGTTTCGGCAATGTCTGGAGGTTGATGTTCTAGTTGCTCCTCTATATCAAACAACATACACATATATCACAAATTGTACAATCATAAGTGTTTAATAATGTGTATGTATGAAATGAAATATGTATAATGCATGTTCATGACCATCACGAGTATCTTAGCATCAATTTGATCACAAAATTATTCTCATATCAAAACTCATCTAAGTATAATTAATACTTAGGTTTATGCCTCACTAATGTTTACAATTCATATCTCATTGACTCACTTCAGATTTTTTCCAAGACACCCCATTCGAGTCTACTATTCATGTTCAATCAGAAGGTGAAAATGAGGTGATTTGGTCAAACTCTCTTATATAAAATTGTTCCTCTATGTCTTATCATTCTATTGACACCAAAATCACTCAATTCGGTTTAGTACTTTAGAAGATATGCCTCAAACTTTTTCGGACCACTCTTATCCAAAACAGTAGAGTATACCCAACTTCCATATAGAAATTGAACATCTTAAAGACTGAATCACAATTCAAATTTTTCCTACAGGTCCAAATATAATCAAAACACTGAAGGGTGTTCAGTAAGATAATTCCTATTTTCACTGTTCCAATAGATTCCACATTTTCATTTGATCAATCTTTTCCAATTCAATTTAGAATGCTACCAAATTTTATGGAGAGATAGAAAAATGAGTTAGAAATCTATTAGTTCAAGAATCAAGTCATTTGGGTGTTTAGAGAAGAAGTTATGGCCAAAAGAATCAAATATGGTTTTGTCCTCAATCATATTGAACCTGTTTCGGGATAACAGCCATAACTTTCTCTAGTGATATCGACTTAAGGTGTTCTTGGGATGGTTTGAAAGATAACTTCAAGATCTACAACCTTTATGAAGACCTTGAAGATAAATTCTATCATCTGTAGTGTCAAAAGTGGACCAGACGATAGGATCAGATAAATAGTGCACAGAAGAAGTTTCGATCAACATAAGAAGAAGCTGAAAGTCAACCACGGGCAATATGACGTCATCACAGACGATATGTCTTCATAAATAATATGATGTCGTCACAAACAATATGATATCATCACAGACGATACGTCTTCACAGAAGATATAACATCATCACAGACGATACTATCTATACTCCTGAACATCTCCACTTATAAGAACCATAACTTTCAACTTAGATGTCCAAAAATTTCATATTATATATTGTTGGAAAGATAAAAGAAAGATCTACAACTTCCATGAAGATAGTTTTGTCAAAATCTATCTAAATCAGTATAGTTAATTCATGGAAATTTAGATCAAAATTCAACTCTCCCCTACTATTCCTTCCCAGAATTTTCAAACTTCCAAATTTTTTTCAAAATCCAACCCTTCTATTTTTACTCTAAACATTGCGAATTTATTTCATTAAACTCATTCACCACAATTCGTACTACTCCTAAAATGAAAATTTAACCAAGAACTATCAAAAACCAAAAATTCATGGTTCATCCTATTCATGCTCTGTCACCTTTCCTTCATTTTCAACAATTTTCCATATTCTGTATTTTCTTCTCAGCCTTCACTTATACACTCACTCCTATCTTATACTATCATTTTACAACTATTCTTTAATCAAAAACCATTTTCTTGACCATCTCTAAAGGTTCATCAACTCACGTATACACTTATATATTTATATTTATGCACAGTGAAGAAACAGAGCATGTTTCACCTTTCCAAACTTTAATCTTCTACACTAACCCTATACACCATTTCAATGTTATTTCTAACTCCAAAATTATTTTTACATCATCTAATCACTAACAATCTTTCAAAAACTAAATTAACACTATAACCAAATTTTTCATTCCAACAACACAGTATTCATGAATATACATGTAAATACCATTTTTCATGCAGATGATAGTAATTCATCAAATTTATTTCATAAATTCCCAACTCTAAAGGATTTATTCACAACTTACTTGCTGAAAACTCCAAAATCTTCAATTATCTTCAAGCCCTAAACTCTATGCAATTCACGTATTTCACTGTGTACAATGACCAGCTTCTGGTTTTCTTAAGGTAGAAGACAAAAATAGCAAAGTGGGTTTGGTATAGGAAAAGGAAAAACACAGAAATCTCTTAGAAGATATTTAATGAAAAACTTCGTGTATTGGGAGGAAATTCGAAGGCGATCATAAAGAAGTTAATTGGACAAAACTTAACCTTTCAACTCTCATAGAATAGTAACCTACTTCTAGCATAAATACAAAAAGCAACTTAACACTTGTCACTTTCCTAAGGTCTAAGGTACACCCTTTAACTCCCATCTTTACAATTCAACTATCTCCAAATATCATTAATTCTTATTCCTATTTTCCACAATACTCTATAAATTCTGAAAATAAATCCTAAATTTACCAAAATTCACAAATACGATATTTCCACTAATCAATAATATTTTCAATATAAATAAATTCAAAATTCTCAAAATTACTAAAAATCACAACTCAATCCAATTATACCCGGAATTATTCATGAATGCATGTACTATTATTTTCATGTCCAACAACTTCACTATTCATGTGCATGTGTATGACATATTATGCATGAGCACGAAAAAAAAGCATTTTTAAACTCTCATTAATCACTAATATTTACTATTCTAACCTTCCCGCGAGTAATGTGATGTTACAAGCAACGCATCACCCTAAAATGTGATTCGTAAATTTGCTTGGGCTATCATGGACCTAATCATTCTAATAGCGTCTTATTTTGTCTTTCAGCGACTACATTTTGTTATGGGATTCTAGGAATTGTTAATTGCCTTTATATTCCTTTCTCATCACATAAAGCCTTGAACTTTTCTGACAAGTATTCTTGTCCACGATAAGATCGTAATGTTTTTATTTTCTTATCTAATTGATTCTCAACCAAGTTCATATATTTTATGAAACAATCGAATGCTTCCAATTTATGAGAAATCAAATAAACATGACCATACCGAGTATAGTCATCTATGAAGGTGATGAAATAAACTTCCCCACGTCTAGCCCTTACATTCATTGGACCACAGATGTCAGAATGAATTAATTGCAATGGACATAAAGCTCGTGTTCCCTTTCTAAATGGTTTTCTTGCCATTTTACCAACTAAACAATGCACACATGTAGGTAGATCTACTTGACTTAAATTACCTGAAAGTCCTTCTTTAGCTAATCGACTAATTCAATTTTGACCAATATGACATAATCTAGCATGCCATAAAGTTGCAACATTATTGAAATTACTAGATGTAAATAATGAATAACTAATATTATTATTTTCCTTTAACACATCCAGTACAACAAAACCATCACATAAAAACCTATGACCATAATTAATAGATCCAAGATACAAATTCATTCCACCGCTGTGGAAATTTATATTGAAGCCAAGTCTAGCCAACATCAACACAGATAAAAGATTTCTACGAATCTGTGGAGTAAATAATACTTCATGTAGAATGAGGGGTAGTCCTCCACCAATGTCCAATTTACATATGCCAATTCCTTGTATAACAACTCTGGAATTGTCACCTACATAAAGTCATCGACTACCATGTGGAATTTTACAAAACTCAACGAAGGTATCTCTATCCGTCACTACATTGTTGGTTGCTCCTGAGTTTGCAATCCACAAATGATGTGATTCAGTTAGAAAAATATAATAAGAAACATTCACAGAACAATTGTTTGTACTATAAAATTGTACCTTTTTGGGCTCAGTACAATCTCGAGTAAAGTGACCCTTATTACCAAAATTATAGCACTTCACACGTTTCATGTTCTTCTTCTTGAAGGAACATTTTCCCTTTTCATGTTGGTTCCATTTTTCCTTCTTGGATTCCTAAAAAGAGTGGTTTAATCTCTTATTGTTCTTCCACTTGGGTCCACCATGATGCTTGCGTTTCTTGTTCATAGCTCCATGTGATCTAGAACTAATTGCATCTTCCATTGTCTTACTTTTCTCATTATGAGTTAGGTGCATCTTCATATGCTCCCAAATCTAAGGCAGTGAATGAATCACAGCTTGTACTCATTGTTCATCAGAAAATTCATGATCAATATCACGTTACTCACTTACCATATTAGGCATTCACCTTAGATGCTTTTGTATTGTATCATCTGGGTGCTTCTTATAAGTATCAAACTTAATTGTAAATGAACTCACTTTGGTCACTAAAACACCTCCAAAATGAGCAGCCAATGCAGACCACATGTCCTTTGTAGTTTTGAATTTATGAAACTCTCGCATGATATCATTATCCATGCTACTCAGCAACGTGATGCGAGCTAAAGAGTTCTTGTTTTTTCATAATTCATATGCATCACGATTCCTCTTATGTTGGGCCGTATTGCCCTCTTTAGGAATGTCCATGGTTAGGTTTAATGGTTCAAAAGCCTCTTGCTCCTTTAGCATATATTGAATTTCCATATTCTAGATTTCATAATTGTTACCATTGAGTTTCTCACCCCTATTGAGCTCAGCAACAATATTCTTTGAAGCAGTAGCCTTTTTTTTGTTTGAAACATTAAATTTCTACAATAAGAAAGAAATATATATGCACAATAATGTCATATTAATTTTCGATCACAATTACTTATGAAATCAAAAGTCCACTAATGTGTTCAATCATCATTCATACAACAATCAAATCCTAATTACCTTACTCTAGATGAATTCCTATATGATATACATGTAAACATATTACAAAAAAATCAAGACTTTTGTTCTTATAAAACAACATATACCATTAAATGCGTTACAACCTACGAATAATGTATAGGTAATGAACTTCACGCGGAAATGAGTTCATAAGTTTGCGTGACACAATTCATGAAGCTCGATGTACAATAGCTCTTACTATTTCCATTAGAAGACTTATAGGATACAAAGTCCTAATTAGCTCCCTTCTATGCATCTCTTTAATAAATGTCATCACTAACAAATTATAAGTCGTCTCGTTAGGCATATTATTCCAGAGCATTCGTAACAGTTGGCCTTAAGGTTGAGGTAATGTTGCAAGCAAAGTTATGTACTTTACTTCAACATCTGCATAAGTTGAATAACCTCTAAAGCATAACTCTTGCATCATGTTATTAACTGAAATAACGTGTTGTGTTAGACCGTCTCCAAGCATTAAATGCATGTTCACTAACTATACAAACATACTACCAATGTGTCGCTTCTGTGCCTTACATTGAATAAGCTTAGATGTCCGTTTAATAATACGCATCTTTTTGGAAAAAAAATTCAAGAATCAGAAGAGTGCACAAAATAACAAATTATTTTGTCTAACATATATAGAACTTATGCTCATATATGGATACAATTTAATTCTATTAGCAATTTATTGAACTAATCAAATTATGGTATTAATATCTAATCAATTAGAAACTTATTTCTAATCTAATCATATTCAAATATAAATAATTCAAATTGAATTAGAAACTTATTTCTAATTTAAATTATAATTGAACTAATCAATTTATCTTGGTTTAATTAGAAACTAATTCCTAATGAAACTTCTTTCTAATTTCAACTAAACAAATTAGTTTTCATTTTAATTAGAAAACATATTTCTAATTTTAATTCAACGAAAATAATACAATTAGAAAATTCATATCTTTTTTTTGGTTTTAGAAACTTATTTCTAAGTTTATTTTAACTAAACAAATTAGTTTATTGGTATTAAAAAAACTAATTTATAATATTTTATATTAATTAGAAACTAATTTAACTAACTTAATTAGTTTGTGTAAATTAGAAAACGTATTTCTAATTCTTTATGTTACATTTAATTTAAAACATATATCCAACGACTTAACTCGGATGTTATTACACATATATCCAAAAACCCATTTGTTAAGTCTTTTGTCTTTTTATACTTGTATGTTTAACAATGTAACTGTTGAGAGCTATAAGCACTGGTCCATCTTATGATGAAAATGTCATAATTGCCATAATAGCCACGAATTTGTTTAAAACAAATTCATATATGCATATCTTATTTGTGAAAGGCCACGTGCCTCTTGATTGTAGAGGAGGAAGAAGAGAGGCCTTCTTCCTCCTCTTCTCTGCGTTTTGTTTTTTTGGTTTTTTCTGGCTTCTGAAAATAAAAGCATCCTCTACGAAAAACGTTTTCTTTTTGAAGACTATCTTTTCTCTTCTGGCCAAGTACACCCAGAAGAAAGAAAGAGAAAAAAAATGTAAGGATGGTGTGTATCGACGATGTGCTATGAACAGTGCACTTAAATCCGAAAGAGTTCCCTGCTATACTAAATATCTGGGAAGATGGGCAGTTGTGATTCATTTTCTACCATTGAATTCTTTCAACAATCATCTTCCCAACACTCAAGAAAGAAGACTGACATTTCTAGGTTGGATTATTGGAAATAGAATGAGTAAAAAAAAATAGAAGCATAAAACAGATGTATGATATAGCAAGAAATAGCATATCAACAATCACTATATTCGTAAATATTCATATCATTATTCACAAATCATCAATAGCCAAATTGCAACACAGATTTACAACATGTTGATGTTAGCATGCATATAACATAAAAAAAATTACCTGCTCTGATACCAATGTCAGATTGAACAAGATAGAACATAATCACACATATCATATTAAATAGGATCTTTGCATATGTATACGAAAAAACAAGAATCACATACTTGGATTATTGTTGTAGTTCCACCGGTTAAAGAAAACCTTTTTGCAACTTTCCTTATACAGAATTTTTTGTTAAAAAGATTACAGTTATCTTTTTTTGGTTTTAATTCAAAAACCTTAACTATCTTTGGTAGTTATTTAAAGTATAATGACCATAATATCCCTTATGGGTGTATATGATTTATTATGTCTCTTAGGTCCATATTAGTCAAATTAGAATTTGGGGCAACTGTAGTGTTTTTAACTAATGCAATTTATCTTATTTTTTAACAAATATTAGAACAATATATGAAAAATATAGACATAAGTTAACTAATGATTTGGTTTACTTCTATGATATGTTAGAAACGTTGAAATTTAAACTCGATAAGAGAATTATACAACGTAAATTTCAACATCAGTTGGCGTTTATTTGTTAAATTACATAACCTAAATTAGGACTCTCGCACACTTTCCTAAAGACTCATATTCATCTACATTGAGGTCAAATATCTTACGAAGGGAATTATTTAGATTTAGATATATGAATGCAGCTGAAAAGATTAATTATAAAATCTTCCTCAATTTGATTGGATCTTTTACTAGCTAAACCCAATTTTGAAAGTTTGAAATAAATATATGTAAGGACTTATTATTTGTATGTTATGTTGCGGAAGATATCATGAATTCTTTACATGTGATAGAACTGGAATAGGTGAAAACTAAATTTATCGTATGGGTGAACTCCACTGGGTAAGGGTTGGGGGATTTTTTGTGAGACTTTATTGGCCTTGCATTAAAAGTTGGTATTAAACATAGTAGAATAAGGTTTAGTTCTTTTATGACATAAACATCTAAGTAACATATTTAAAGAAAGAACACAAAGATTGTAAAGAAACATGCATGGTATTATAAGAAAACATAAAAGGCACATAATTAAGAAAACAAACACAAGAAGCACACAACACCTTGAACTTTTATATATTTTGATATATATATATATATATATATATGGGCCTTTTAATGTTTCATCTTTTAGTGGGAAAAAGTATTATATCAAATTTATTGATGATTTTACATTATGTATATGTCTAATTGCTATATGAGAAATCATAATCAATAAATGCCTTAGAGGTGTTTATTAATGAGGGTTAAATTATACTTAGACTAAAAAGTGAAAGTTGTTAGGTCTTATAAAGGTGGTAAATTTTGTGGAAGGTAAAATGAAAACGGACAATTTCTTGACCTATTTGTTAAATTCTTAAAAAGCATAATGCATGTACTTAATACATAATGTTTATCACACTAAAATACAACAGTATTGCATAAAGGCATAAGCATAATTTAATGGAATTGGTTAAGAGCATATTAAGTTATTTTTATCTTTCCTTATCATTATGGATATATGCTTTGGATATTACCTTATGTTTATTAAGCATGATTCCTACACTACAAGAAAATTAGGAATTAGCAACGAATTTTTATTAAAATTATCATAACATTAATTTTTAACATTACTCCCACTAAAAGTCAACATATTTCTATTTCAAAATAAACATATTATTTTCTGATTTGCTTGCTTTAATATATTAACAAATAACAAAACTATTGCACAAGTATATTATATTAAATACGAAATATTCTTTTTTGTAGGCCCTATATTGTGTTGCAAAGTGTCACTCATCCTTCTTCTTTGTAATCTGAAGTTGTTCGTCCATCCAGATAAGTCGTCCAACTAATGTCTACCATATGTATTGCTTTAATAATACGATTCTGATATGTTTGGGTTTTGTGTGAATGCAAAGGAGGTCTTGATTTTGTGTTGTTTAGAATATTCTTATAATCATTAATGAGCTTTTATGTTCTTCTTTAATAGTCTAAGTATTTACTGTATATGGAATGAGTTCGAGATCTTATGGATGATTTAAGGCATTAATAAATCCCTAAGACGGTATATAGGCTGGAAACCCGTGATGCAGCTCTCGTAAGGCTTATCGGTGAAAAATTTTATGAGCCTAGAAGTCTTAGTAAGAACTTGTTTTCTTGATTCATAGGTGCAAACAATGCCATGTACCATAATATTGAAATCAAATCGTAGGTGGTTAATTCAAACATAAATACTTCAACTTCAACGCGATTAATGCAAACTTAGTATTATCACAAGAAATTCAACATACGTTTAATAGGTAAGACAGTTCTTTGCATATTAAACCCCTAGGACGGTATATAGGCTGGAAACCTATTATGCAACTCCCTTAAGAATTATCAGTGAAAAATTCCACTAGCGTAGAATCACCAAGAACTTGCTTTCTTGATTCACAGGTATAAACAATGCCACATAGTATAGTATTGAAATCAAATTTTAGGTGATTAATTCAAACATAAATACTTCAACTTTAATGCGATTAATGCAAACTTAGTATTAGCACAAGAAATTCATGTGTTTAATAGACAAGACAATTCTTTGCATAATAAACCCCTAGGACGGTATATAGGCTGGAAACCTAAGATGTAGCTCCTATAGGGCTTATCGATGAAAAAGTCCATTAGCTTAGGTGTCACAGCAAGAACTTGCTTTCTTGATTCACATGTGTAAACAATGCCACGTACCATAGTATTGAAATCAAATTGTAAGTGCTTAATTTAAGCATAAATGCTTCAACTTCAATGTGATTAAAGCAAACTTAGTATTAACACAAGAAATTCATACGTTTAATAGACAAGACAATTCTTTACATACTAGGACGATATATAGGTTGGAAACCTATGATGCAGCTCCCATGAGGCTTATCAATAAAAAATTTCACGAGCCTAGAAATAACAACAAGAACTTGCTTTCTTGATTCACAGGTGTAAACAATGCCACGTACTATAGTATTAACATCAATTGTAGGTAATTATTTTGATTGATTAACAGTTAGGTGTAATTGTGTAAAGTTTCGATGTTTTGTAAACTTGGGGGGAACATGAAGGATACTAACTATGAAATCACTTTTTTAAATTAACAGTTTTGTAGAAATGAGTAATGATGGTAGATCTTGGATGTATAGACAATTAACACCTGATGGTTTCATTAATCCTGAGTTTAGGGATGGCAACGGGGCGGGTATGCCATCCCCCGTACCCGCTCCATGAACCCACCCCCACCCCCATACCCATTTTTCCAAATTGTTATCCAAACTTCAAAGCAT
>JAOQMR010000212.1:23308360-23328618 GCA_027563865.1 Erythroxylum pelleterianum | reverse complement strand
GGTATTTATAGTGCGGGGGAAGACAACGCTAGTGCAATCCTTTAGTAAAGAAATGAAGAGCCACAAGATAAGACAAATGACTCGCATCCACCATGGAAGACAAGCCCTATTTCCAAGCTGCATTTCACGTAATATTCCACTACCCTTCCTCTTATACCTGTTGCTGATTTACTGGCCTTCTCAGATAATCTTCGTTTTATAGTTTTTTTGCCACGTCCAATTTCTATATATTAGTGCAGTTACTAATTAATCGAGACCATGGGGCATTTATAGTGCGGGGGAAGACAACGCTAGTGCAACGCTTTAGTAAAGAAATGAAGAGCCACAAGATAAGACAAAAAGAAACATTTTTTGCTCTACTTTTTGCTCCCCACCCAAGAAGGTGATTCTTGATGATGACAAGAAACAAGATTTTAGAGCAAGAAATATATTAAATCCTTATGATGATCAGAACCAACAAATAAATGGTCATATTGAAGTAACAAGTCCGAGCACTTACAGTTGAGTTCAAGCAGAAGAAGATAATATCTATAGGGATGAGGGCCTTGGACATAATGAATTGCATCCGCCATGGAAGAGGAGCCCTATTTCTAGGCGACATTTTAGATAATATTCCACCACCCTTCCTCTTATACCTGTTGCTGATTTGCTGGCCTTCTCAGCTAATCTTCATTCTGTAGTTGTTTTGCCACGTCCAATTTCTAGAAATTAGTGGAGTTACTAATTAATGCAGACCATGGGGTATTTATAGTGCGAGGGAAGACAACACTAGGGCAACCCTATAGTAAAGAAATTAAGAGCCACAAGATAAGACAAAATGAAACATTTTCAAAGTTAAAAATGGTTTTCATGTCACCCAAAATTCGTATTCAGATTTCGAGTCCAAAATTACTATAGTCACAACAGTTAATAAAAATTTCACTGATTTCGAGTGTAAAATCAAAATTAAAAATTTTCTTATTTAACTTGTTACTCGCAATTTATTGTGCTTTTAGGAAACGGATAAATACGATTTTTTTTAATAATGCAAGTTCTTGAGGTGGAAGCGACATTTTCTTATAAGCCAAACTTGGATGGACTAGTTTTTGCTCCCTACCCAAGAAGGTGATTGTTGATGATGACAAGAAACAAGTTTTAGAGCAAGAAATATTTTAAATCCTTATGATGATCAGAACAAACAAATAAATGGTCATATTAAAAGAACAAGTCCGAGCACTTACAGTTGAGTTCAAGCAGAAGAAAATAATATCTATAGTGATGATGGCCTTGGACATAATGAATTGCATCCACCAAGGAAGAGAAGCCCTATTTCCAAGCGGCATTTCACTTAATATTCCACCATCCTTCCTCTTATACCTGTTGCTGATTTACTGGTCTTCTCAGCTAATCTTCGTTTTATAGTTGTTTTGCCACGTCCAATTTCTAGATATTAGTGGAGTTACTAATTAATCGAGACCATGGGGTATTTATAGTGTGGGAAAAGACAACATTAGTGCAACCCTTTAGTATAGAAACTAAGAGCCACAAGATAAGACAAAAAGAAACATTTTTCAAAGTTAAAACTGGCTTTCATGTCACCCGAAATTCATATTTAGATTATGAGTGCAAAATTGCTTTAGTCACAACAATTAATAAAAATTTCGCTAATTTCAGGTGTAAAATCAAAATTAAAAAGTTTCTTTTTTAACTTGTTACTCGCAATTTATTATGCTTTTAGGAAATGGATAAATACGATTTTTTTTAATAATGCAAGTTCTTGAGGTGGAAGCGACATTTGCTTATAAGCCAAACTTGGATGGACTACTTTTTTCTCCCCACCCAAGAAGGTGATTGTTGATGATGACAAGAAACAAGTTTTAGAGCAAGAAATATTTTAAATCCTTATGATGATTAGAACCAACAAATGAATGGTCATATTAAAGTAACAAGTCCGAGCACTTACAGTTGAGTTCAGGCAGAAGTAGATAATATCTATAGTGATGATGGCCTTGGACATAATGAATTGCATCCACCATGGAAGAGAAGCCCTATTTCCAAGCGGCATTTCACGTAATATTCCACCACCCTTCCTCTTATACCTGTTGCTGATTTACTGGTCTTCTCAGCTAATCTTGATTTATAGTTGTTTTGCCACGTCCAATTTCTAGATATTAGTGGAGTTACTAACTAGTCGAGACCATGGGGTATTTATAGTGCGGGAAAAGACAACATTAGTGCAACCTTTTAGTAAAGAAACTAAGAGCCACAAGATAAGACAAAAAGAAACATTTTTCAAAGTTAAAAATGGTTTTCATGTCCCCTGAATTTCATATTCAGATTATGAGTGCAAAATTGCTATAGTCACAACAATTAATAAAAATTTCGCTAATTTCAGGTGTAAAATCAAAATTAAAAAGTTTCTTTTTTAACTTGTTACTCGCAATTTATTATGCTTTTAGGAAATGGATAAATACGATTTTTTTTAATAATGCAAGTTCTTGAGGTGGAAGCGACATTTGCTTATAAGCCAAACTTGGATGGACTACTTTTTTCTCCCCACCCAAGAAGGTGATTGTTGATGATGACAAGAAACAAGTTTTAGAGCAAGAAATATTTTAAATCCTTATGATGATCAGAACCAACAAATAAATGGTCATATTAAAGCAACAAGTCTGAGCACTTACAATGGAGTTCAAGTAGAAGAAGATAATATCTATAGTGATGATGGCCTTGGACATAATGAATTGCATCCACCATGGAAGAGAAGCCCTATTTCCAAGCGGCATTTCAGGTAATATTCCAGCACCCTTCCTCTTATACCTGTTGCTGATTTACGGGCCTTCTCAGCTAATCTTCGTTCTGTAGTTACTTTGCCACGTCCAATTTCTAGATATTAGTGGAGTTACTAATTAATCGAGACCATGGGGTATTTATAGTGCCAGGGAAAAAAACACTAGTGCAACCCTTTAGAAAAGAAATTAAGAGCCACAAGATAAAAGAAAAAGAAACATTTTTCAAATTAAAAATGGTTTTCATGTCACCCGAAATTCATATTCAGATTTCCAGTGCAAAATTACTATAGTCACAGCAGTTAATAAAAATTTCACTGATTTCGAGGGTAAAATAAAAATTAACAATTTTCTTTTTTAACTTGTTACTCGCAATTTATTGTACTTTTAGGAAATGGATAAATACGATTTTTTTAATAATGCAAGTTCTTGAGGTGGAAACGACATTTGCTTAGAAGCCAAACTTGGATGGTCTACTTTTTGCTCCCCACCCAAGAAGGTAATTCTTGATGATGACAAGAAACAAGATTTTATAGCAAGAAATATATTAAATCCTTATGATTATCAAAACCAACAAATAAATTGTCATATTAAAGTAAAAAGTCCAAGCATTGTAGTTGAGTTCAAGCAGAAGAAGGTAATATCTATAGTGATGATGGCCTTGGACATAATGAATTACATCCACCATGGAAGAGAAGCCCTATTTCCAAGCAGCATTTCAAGTAATATTCCACCACCCTTCCTCTTATACATGTTGTTGATTTTCATATTCAGATTTCGAGTGCAAAATTGCTATAGTCACAACAGTTAATAAAAATTTCGCTGATTTCAAATGTAAAATCAAAATTAAAAATTTTCTTTTTTAACTTGTTACTCGCAATTTATTATGCTTTTAGGAAATGGGTAAATACGATTTTTTTTAATAATTTAAGTTCTTGAGGTGGAAGCGACATTTGCTTATAAGCCAAACTTGGATGGTCTACTTTTTGCTCTCCCCCCACCCACCGCCTATACGTTTCGCAAATAAATGTGCTTGTTGTGTTAGTTCTTGGAAAGGAGCTTATCAATTGTATGAAGGGTCATGATTATACCGTGCACATTTAATATACATGCATAAACGTATATAAATGTGTTTGTTGTGTTAGTTCTTGGAAGGGAGCTTATCAATTGTATGAAGGGTCACGATTATACCGTGCACATTTAATATACATGCTTCCACACATTGTAGATGCATTTGAGTATAATGAAGGAGTTTTTAGTTGGTATTTCATGCCAACAAAATGAACCAGCCTTTCTTTATTAGGAAAAGAATTTCCTATTTCTTTATTCGTATAGTTTAACTAATTACTGCTATTACCTAATGGTTGGGAAAAACTTTCTGTGCATTAATCTGAACTATCCTATATTGGGGTATGGACAGGTCACTGTTAAAAGTGAAACATCTTCGGTCAAGAAGTCAAAGAGGAGGAAGGTTTGTAAATGAACTTCTCTTGCATCTTGTTAAGAGTAGTGTAGTGTTTTTAGAAGTCCATTGGTCTCTCTCTAAACTTTGTTTTAATATTTGCAGACTTTAGTTGATTAAATCAAAAATGTGATTAAATCAAAATATTAAGAAAAAGAAGAAATTCCAACAAAAGATAAATAAAATTTATTTTTAAATAAAAATAAAAGGATAAAAATTAGCTTTTACAAAAACAATTACAAAGGGAAGAGTTGATATTGATATAATTTTATCATTAATTTTGTGGACTAGCATAATAAACAATAAACATAATTTTGTACAAACCCCGATTAATAAGATTTCAATGGTACTTCTCTCATACGTGTTATTGGGCTTGTGTTCATGGACTTGTTTTGATGGGTAGGCTTGGCCCTTGTTTTGTAGTGCACAAGAGGCCCTACTGCTAGCCGACCTTAAATACAGCCACCCCATTGAGAACCGTACGTGTTTCTAATTAAGATTTGAAATAACAGTAGTCAATCCTTTGCATCTTTGTCACTCCGCTTCACAAAAAACAACAATGGACTCAATTTTTCCTCAATTTCTAGGTATTTGTCCTTCCAATTCTTAAATCTAGCGTATGTTGCAATTATAGGGTTAATTAATTATATTGATTAATTACAAAATTAATCTTTAATTTTGTGTTGATTTTTGCTTCAATTGGTATCAGAGCTTGGTTAACCCTAATTGTGATTGCTAATTTTGGGTAATTTTTAAGATGTTTATTTTCATGAAATTTGGGGTTTTCGGTTTTGTTAATTGTTTTCTTTGGAATCTATTTTTTTATTATTGATCTGTTTCGATTTGGTGTTAAATCATGTGGTAAGTATGTTGAATTTTCTATTTGTTCTTCAAAAACCCCAAACTCGAACCAAACCGAACCGTCTCTTTTTAAAAATTGTTTTATTTTTGAATTTTTCTGAACCTTTTTAGTAGTTTTTTCATGAAATTGATTGAGGGATTTGATAGATCTTTAAATTATGAATCTAATGACACCAATTTCGTTGAAAACGGATCAAAATTGAGCATGTTACGGACAGTTTTTCCAGTCGGGTCGCAAACCGAGTCGAATGACCCGGATTATTGGTTTTCGAGTGGAGAAGAAGAAGCCTGACCTGCCAATCTCTTCTCGACGAGCAATGGTGGCATGTACAGACGTGTACAGCCAGCTCCCTTGGGCCTTTTTTCTTAAATTTTTTCCTGTTTGCTCCACTTTCTCAATTCTAATTTATGGTTTTTTATTTTTCGAATAATGGAAATATTTATTATTATGTTTCCGAATTTAAAATTAATAAAAATATAACATACTCTCTGAATTTTAACTTGAAAACTTTTGTACTTATTTATGGTATTTTGTGGGCTTGTGGGGTCTTATGTAATCTCAGTGTTAATGTAGTTATGCACTAAAATTAATTTTGGATGTAGTTTGTGCATATAACGTTATATTATATGATTAAATATGGTTTTAAAATGTGATTAAATCAACATATTAAGTAGAAGAAGAAATTCCAACAAAAGATAAACAAAATTAATTTTGAAAATAAAAATAAAAGGATAAAAATTAGCTTTCACAAAAAAAATTACGAAGGGAAGAGTTGATATCAATTAAAATTGCACCAAAATCTTCCTAGGTAGGAGGAGAGACAAATCTTAAGAGAAACTAATCCATACTTATATAAATGGTAATTGTTGGATATAATTAGAAATTTAATAAGTAATGATATCTTACTTACGTGTTAATTTTATAAAGTTATTGCATAATCAGTTTATAATGGTTGATGATGTATATTAGTTATTAAAAAAACAATTTTATTTGACATTAAAAAATTTTACTTTTCATCCAATCAAAACTTGTTATCTATTCTTGAAAGATGTACTTTGTAGCAAATAATGCTATGTCCCATAAGTTAATCGAAATGATAACAAAAACCAAAAAGTGTATTAAATTTTATCATATTTAATACATAATATAATTAAAATGATACCTCTTTTTGGTACTCTTAATTTCATCTGATACCTTTAAAAATAAGTTCAATTTATAAAAAAAATTGAACACTCTCAAATCTCAAATTAGATAATTACGATAGATTTAAAGTTCTGAGAATTGTTTTAGATTACAAATATTCAATAACAAATAATCAAATATTTTAATTAAAAATAAAATATTCACATCATTTATGAATGTACATAAACTAGAAGTGGCAAACTAGTCTAGGTTCAACCCAACTTGGCACAAACAAAATTTTGACCTCCAAACTGAATTCAAGTTTAGCAAAGCTAGAAACGACTCAAATTGGATGGACTGAAACACCAAAAACTAATTATGGGCTAAATTAGTACTAAATTTCTATATTATATATATATATATATCTTTCTACAACGGGTGTTTATGGTATCAGAGCATTCCTCCTCAAAGGTCTTAGGCTTACCGATGATTTACTATTTTAACTGCTTCTTTAGCCTCAACTTGCCTAAGAAATCTAGAAGTCAAAGGTATTGCAACTCCACTAGGCTCGGAGCTAAGTTCTTTGATGTGGGTGTAAGTGGTGATTCTCTTTGGTTAATGACTATAGCTCCTCTATCGTCATTATTTTCTACCCTTTATTTTAAATATATCATGACTCCATACTGATACACAATTAGCAACCAAAATTTTACGAGAAAGAAAGACACTAAGTGTGCAACCGAACTAGGCAAGCATGATAAAATAATTTTCTACATCATTTTTTCTTTGTTAAAGAGTTGGTTTTCTAACCCAGTGGATTGGCCTAGGTAGGTGGTACATGCCTTCGGCAGGGGTTCGATCCCTACCATTAGGAATGCAGCAAATTCTTGAGCCAGTTGTAGCCTTCCTTAATTTGAGATGTTCCCATAACGGAATGATTAGTCTTTTGGGATTATCCTTTTAAAAAAAGAGTTGGTTTTCTTCTCTTTCGAAACTCTCTTTTCTTTTTTGTTTGGTTAAAGGGAACTGTTGGAGCATATTACAAAACAAGTTTGGGAAAACAGATTCCTAACATATCCTCAAATAAGATATGTTGGCATTGCAATATCAAAATAGGTTACACCTAAAACAAGATTGTCCTTGTGGTTAACAAGCCACTTACCAATGAAACTGTAGAAGTTGTTCAACACTAGCCATAAAATTTGACGTGACAACACCGAACTACATTGTTAACCCTCAAAGGAACCTTTAAAGCAAAATTGTTCTTTCCTCGGTAGCATTATCCAAGACCAAGACAGACAAAGTTTTCTATTAAACTTGATTTCCAGTGCCAGCACCACCACATCGCGAAACCTAGAGAACTGCGAATTTAGTTAAAGTTTGGACAAAATTTTACAAGAATAGAAAAACCCAAAATTTGACTGCATCATTAACAAACACAATACCTATAAATTGTATAGTTCTCTTTTAACTAATGAGAATATGATATCTCTTTGTGCTTCTTCTTAAATCTCAAATGACCAATCTTCTTTTTGTCTATAGACTTCTTAGTTATGTGGATAGAAATGATCCTCGTCCATCTTAAACTGACCTTAGATACCTCCTATGGATCTAGCTCTTACTGTAAACTCTCGAAATTATTACAAATTTTGTCCCATACATTGAATTGTTTGAATGATTCTTTCAAAGGACTAATTGCTTTAATCCGTTTTCCTGATATACCTATGTCATTTGAGCACCTTTATGATAAGCTATTTGATGAAGAACTAATTCGTAGTCGAGGGGAATCAAAAGAAGAAGAAGAAATACAAACTACAAATCAATTTACTTAGAAAGGCCACCGCGGTCAAGGAAGACACCGTGACGGTCAAGGAGGCTATCATTGTAATCATAATTATACGATCCAAAATTGCATAACCTTTTTCATGGATCACTCTTTTTTTTTAATTCGATTTACCTTTTAGTGTTTCTTCTTTTACAAGAAAAACAATGTAGAACTTAAAATTTTCCTATTTTATAAAAACAACCTAAAAAAGAAAATCAATCAATTATATGAAAACAAAAATCAAGAATTATAAATGTTTGGTTTAATCGGAATAATAACCGCTATTAAATTATTTTTATTTATATGAAAAACATAAATTATGCTTTGACATCAAAAGTATAGTGTTTTGGTTTAACTGAAATAAACAAGCATTAAGGAATAGTTTATCTACAAGAATGCATAATATTCTACTATTGTCTTTTAAGTTTAGTAGATAAGGTTAAGGTAATTAACAGTTAGAATATCTAATTTATTATTCATATGCAATGAACTTGATCTATTGTGTTTTTATTCACTTTTAACTTTGAAAGCTTGTTTCTTAAAAGCATATTATATAGCTCAACGTACATCTCTTCTAGATAAAGCTATTATCGAAAATTCATTTTGAGAAATTCAAAACATTTTATTTGTGCGTAAATTCTGACCCTTGAAACAAATGGAAATATTTGAAGTGTCCGAGAAAATCTTGGAATAGCTTTTTCCCACTCACGTATTTGTATTGTCCAAGTTGGGTTCTAAAAAGGAGGAAAATTAATCATCACAGAATAAAATACGAAGGGAAGGAAAAATATCTGAACATTCTCAGTGAATCATCTACTACTCATGAACTTCATTATTTTATCCAATGTTATTTTTACTTATTCTTATAGTTTTACTTCTTACTTATTATATACCAATTTTATAGTGGTTCACTACCGGTTGAACCTCTAAACTTTAAACCTTTCCTTCGACTGATTCAATGTCCGATCCAGTTTTTAAAACATTGATTATACCATTAACGAATCATATAGTATCAATGGAAGACATGAATGACATAACTGAAATAGTACCGATGAAAGACAAACATACTCCTATGGATGATATAACTCTCTGAATTCTCTACAATATAATTAGAATTTCTATCAAAGAAATTAAAGCTAGTCTCTTATTGTCTTTGAACTATGAGACAAATTAGGTCATGTAAAAACATGTCGATCTCATGGACAATCTTCTTATTATTATTTTTGACCCAAAGCATATATTGTAGAAGGAGAATTAAACCATCACAATAATAGTAAGGAACTTGACTCTAGTACCACACAGCACATCACTTCTAATCTGTAAAATGTATCTATGCAGTCAAGTATGTTGGTAATAAGGATATTATATTCGGTAATAATAATAGCATATCTATATCTCATATTGGTTCCTCTTCCGTGAACTCACCTTTTACTACATTTACATTAAATAATGTTTTGTGGTCCTCCTTGATAGAAAATAACTTAATATATGCATATCAATTTTGCAAATAAAATAATATTTCAACTGAATTCTTTCCTAACTACTTTCTTGTGATCAATTTGAATATGGGGCCTTACTTGGCCAAGGGACATAGTAGATATAACTTATATGAGGTCATCACTAAACTCTCCCATTAAGTCATCTAACCTCAATCTTTCTAGCTCTCATCTAGTCTCAATCCTTCTACCTTAATGACTTTATCATCTTAATTATAGCATCAATGTCTTATTCATCCCTCTCCTCTAATTCGAAAAGAAACTATCGCTAGCATTCATTTTCCATCTTCAATTACCTCTAGAAATTAAAGTTAGGCCATCTTTCGCTAAGTGTTCTATCAATGATAAATTATTTCAAGTTATATATTCAAACATTTAGGATCCTACACAAGTTTGAACAAGGTTCCACACATTTGGTTTTTTTTATTTTTCTTCTCCTAATTGATTCCGATGCAATCTAACCTTGATACATCAAAAGGGTGCAATTTACACCATCAAAACTAAATCTAACCTATATCACAACAAATCCAACTTTTTTAACAAAATTAGTAAGCTTACTAAACCATTTTATTCTTCATCTTCACTTGGATAGCCATGGGATCTTGTTGGATGCTTGATTGGAGGTAAAAGCATGAAAAACTCATTGGATCAGTTCTTTATGGCTTAGTCGTAGCTCCCACTTCTTTTTCTTTTCTTTTCTTTTCTCTCTCTACCTTCCTTTCTACCATCAATGGCCAACCACCCAAGTTTAAAGAAGATCAACGTTTTGCTTAATTATAAGTTTTCCCCATTTCCTTTAAGAATTTCTTATAATTACGCCCTTATACAAAACTTTTCATATTTACACTTTAATCCCTACCACTTTTTACCATTTAATTAGTTACTTCTGATGAATTATCACCTTACACATGTAATTCTCTTATTGGTCATTAATTGTGACTCATTGATCCACTCACCTCATTTTATACAAAATGACCAAATTGTCCTTTAATGCATTTAATTCACCAACTATCCGAATTAAATCCCAAAAATCTTCCACAACTGTTATCATCAAATTGACCACAAAATGCTCTAATTAGGGTTAATACTTATTGATTAGATGCTTTAAAAAATTCAAATGGGTTTAAAATCATTAATACCCATTATTTTCCAAAACGACATTTTAGTCCTAAACTTTCAGAACTCCCGAAATTCATCCTATTAGACTTATTTTCGTTCCATTTTAATATCATTAGACTCTAATACCTATTCTAAGTACTTTTCAAATTTTCAGAGTTGGGTCCCCAAAATCACTATTCAAGCAAAAATACTATTTACCTGGATTTACTATTCATCTAAAAATACTATTCATCGAAATCGTTTAGATTTCATTCAAAAGTATTGCCTAAATCCTCAAAGCACATTTCAGGGCTTTTAAAGCTCATTTGGACTCCTTCTGTAGCTTTTTGGAATTTTCGAAAATTTTCTGATAAATTTTCGGTCGAGTTCAAAACTACCTCTGGTCTATCTATGATCTCCATTATAACCTCAATAATACATTTAAATGCTTAAAATAATCTAGTATACTATAAATAGAGCATACTCTATAAAATACATGTACAGCATATTACACAATACAATAATCGAACTAGGATATTATAACAACTTTAAGGCTTTATTGATCCTCTTTGACTCATGTGTACAAGTTTAAAAAAACAATTTATGATCTTTGCCATGATTCTAGGGCAAGGTGTAATGAAATTTAATCCTTTGTTATTGTCTATGGCTTCACCAATTCCAAAAGTGACATTTCTCATTTTATATGCAATATGGGCACTTGTACTATATACCTACTTAAGTGATATCACACTCACTAGAAATCATTTACCAAATATTCAAAATTTCAATATTTGCGTCTTTAATCAAATTTCTCTTAAGGATCTTAGCAAACTTAAGTACTTCCTAGGTATTAAAATAGGGATGGCAAACAACCCGAGCCTAGCTTGGGCAAGGCTCGATTTTCATAAAAATAAAATTCATCGGTCTCCGACTCAGGCTTGCCATCCCTATAGTTGAAAACACCAAATTGTCTAAAGGTATATTCATATCTCAACGATAATATATCATCAATCTTCTGAGGTGTAGTAAAATTCATAAATCTTAAGAAGTTACCATTCCTTTTTCTCCATATATACTACTTAATCTTATTGATGGCTCTCCTAGATATGATCCGGTTGTATTTTCTTTAACGGCCACGATATCAACTTGAAGAGTTGTGTTTCGTTTGGGAGCAGTTGAGAAAATAACCACCAGAGAAATTCTATTTAATTTGTTTAAATGAGATTCAAAGGGGATAACGATAACGATAATCAGAAAATCCTCGACTCCCAAGATATCAATTCCTCTCACAGATTAGCCATCGGTGTGTGCAAGATTTAAGGTGTGATTTTTACGGTGACTCTAGTAGCCACTGAGGAGATGGTGTTCGTAAGACTGGTGTTCGTGAGATTGGGATCACGTGGGCAGAAGGCAACATAAAGATTAATTCGCTTCCGCATTAAGGTTAGTCATCTAATCGGATTTAATCCAACAGATCCAAATAAGTATCGACGATTAGTTGGCTCTCTTCAGTATCTTTCTCTCACAAGACCTCGTGTTAGATATACTGTCAATAAATTAAGTTAATTCATGAACAAAAAATCTAATCACTACTTGCTCCTTCAATATCTTAAAGAAACATCTCATTATGATATCTTTCTCATAACTCATTCCCCGTATGCTCTTCATGCCTTTTTCGATGTAGTTAGTTTGGCGATGCTAATAAACATTGCTTTACTTCTATCTATATTTTATTCCTTAGCTTTAATCCCATACATGGAGGTCAAAAAAATATATTATAACTCGCCCTTCTACTAAAGTTAAATACCATGTCATTGCAACTGTTACCACTAAAGTAAATTGGCTAACCAACTTAAAAACTGAACTCACTATAGGTATAATGCTAGATTAGAGGTTTTTAGAATTATATTTGAAAATAATGAATTTTAGTTCTAATGTCAATTTGTCATCCGAACTTATGAGTCTTTAGTGAGGGTACTTCGTCTAATTGATAGTAATGAGAAGGCAACAATGAGTTACTTTTATGTTGTCATATAGAGACATAAGAAAGCAATCAAGGTCAATGTAAAAAATAAGTCATCTATGTACACACCTTATCTTGCAGTCATTAATGAGAGATGGAAAGGACAACATTACTCTCTGTTGTTTACAGTTAGGACATTTTTTAATATAGTGTTTATTTTAGATTGTAATATTTTAAATACTTTGTACTGTTCTTAATTTTATATTTGTATAATGATTAAATGTTTTTTCATATTAATTGTGGTTATTATTTTTATGAGAAATATGTGAAAACTAATATCAATAAAAATAAATAAGGTGTTATTTTAAATTCTTATTATTATAATTTTTAGAGATTAGATTCATGTAAATTATAAATTATACAGTATAATTCATTGAAAGATTATTTTGCAATTTTAATAAAATTCAGATTATTTTATAAATTTAAAAAATAAACTGAAACGATACTCAACGTTAATCTATACCAGTATAGTATTATGCAAAAACCAAATCCAATATCGATACCAATATAGTATTCATATACCATGACCATGACCTTGGTATTTTGCTAGGTTTAAACGATGAATTTTTGTTTTTTTTTGGAAGGGATTGTTCCGCACCTCTCTCCTTTGCATGAGTTATTGCTCCACTACTAAAATCTTTGTTTTTCTTGTATTTAGTCTATGTGGTCCTGAGCAGGTTTTTATGTTTCAATTAATGTACCACATCTACGTACCCATTTAGTCAAAGATGTTCCCTTCCTCGTTTCCTAAGCAACATCAAGAGTGACTTGGTGACTTGTCCTTTGAAGATCATGATCTTACTATCTTGTAATCATCTCTTGCTGAAGAAATAAGAAACAATCCTTAAAAATGTAAAGGTTCCGCATCAAGCTAAAGATTCGACACCCATAGTCCACAACCCAACGAACAATTCACACCAATATTCTCCCTAAATTCTGTGCTTAAGCACAGATTGCGGTTATTGTAGCTCAATAACAGGGACGCCAACAAAAGCTCTATTCCCGACATTTCAATTCTGAAAGTTTCAATTAGTGTTCAATCAATGTTGGCACGAAATAAAATTTCATTTCATAGATATGATTATTCCAGTACAACTCTTCACTACACTGCTGCACAACTGTCACCATGGAAGCCTGACTACAGGCAACGCATACGCTATTCTAACATTTAACCTTCACATTGCAAATGTTTTACACAATTCAACAGCATATCAAGGCGCATAAGATTAAGGTGGTGGATTGTCGGCCATTTTTATGAAGATTACAGGCTTCCACCTAAAGTCCTCGTCAAAGGACACAAATACCAAGAACTAAATACTAGCCATACCATGATTTCATGCCCTACCTACGATAGCTACGGTCAGCTGACCAAGAGCGGTTCCTGCGCCTCTTGTAAGAATCTTCTTCTCCCTTCCTACCATATGGAGAGCGTGATCTCCCTTGTCGATCTCTTGAATAAGGATCTCTGTACCTATCATCCCATCTGTGAGGTGAATAGCTGCGGGAACGTCTATGTCCATGTCCTACATAGATTGGGCCCATCATAATATTCATACTACTGATAACACAGGATTTGACTCGACTTTAAAATTATTCATGCGTCAAATATTTTCCAACCAGAAAATCAGGAAGGGCGTGTAATGACACTGGAATTAATTTGGGCCGCTCAGTAATTTCAGTCAGTGAACCCAACACATAAAAGAAGGTGATGAGAGATGAGAAAAGAATGCCAAGATATCATGGCCAATTGAATGAATCCCAACATCATTTAGCTATCGGAATTTCTGGCTATGATAAAAGGAAAAGTTGGAAACAATTTGGGTTATTGGACAATCAGCCAATTCAGTAGTTCGATAGCACAAACTTCCCCTATGGAATATAGGAAGTAACAAACAACCCAAAAGAGACTAATAGTTTCAGCTACCTTGTGCCTAATTCAAATTTAAAGAATTGCTGAGAGTTATGCAGTACACAAAATTTACAAAGGCCAATCCTCCCACAGGTTAAAGGCCTTTTAACAAGATTCTGATTCAAATAGCAAACTCAATCGATAATAAAATCTAAAGGAATTTAATGCTCAATAATCATAAAGGAATTTCACTCTCAACAAGACATAAAATAAATCTACATATATGTTTGTAGTTCCCTCTGCAACAAGAAAAAATTTCTTACCAACTGAAATTCAATGCTCAACAAGTGAAAAGGACTTTTCATACAATTGAAACAAAACTTTGGTGTGTACCTCTTTCTCTCAGGCCATGATACCTGCCAGGGGTGGGTGTTCTACCACGACTCCTTTTTGCCTAAATGTATAAATTGACATAAAACCAATTTGCTGGTGTAAGATTAAGAGGAAGAAAATTATTTGAGATGAGATATACTCCCTAGTTCAGTATGTTGTTATTGTTCAGACAAAAAGTATAGTCATAATTTAAAGGCAGAATATAATCATAATTTAAAAGCCAGTCCTACATTCCCACCATGACTTGAAAGGACTAGTACATAGACAGGCAGAGGCATCGTCCCGATTTTTGTCTTCATAAATATGGCATCAAACTTAATTAAATTAACATAAAGTAAAAAGGAACTGATTGACCAACATACTTTACCATGTTGACACAAAATCATCGTTTATAAGAGATAAATAATCATCCAGGGCACATATTATTACTAGTAAGGGATGGGAATCAGGGCATACAACCCTCAGCAAAACAGTCGAGTTTGAAACGATGTGTTATCAACGCAGAACTCATGGCGTGATTTGTGAGGGGATACATTGAACTTTAAGGGCTTAGATTGTGAATTTGATGCAGTTACACATACCAGACCTGCTGCCAAAACTTATCAGGCAAAATTTCTATATAAAGATGTTCAAACAGTAATCATATGGTATAATTCAGACTTCCTTGGTTTCCTTTTCAAACCTTTAATGGACTAGTACCTTTTCCACAGTGATAAGCCGTCCTTCAAGCACTGAACGATTCAAGTACTTGATACAACGGTCAGCACCCTCAGTATTTTCCATGGTAACAAAAGCAAACCCACGGGATTCTCTAGTCCGTGGATCTGTTACCAAATGACATTCTATAACCTGAAATCAAAACCATAATGCATCATACTGAATATATATCTGCTACAGGTGGAGAAACAAAAGTACTATTTTGTACTCAAGTGGGATATATGTGCTATTGAGTAATTTTATCTAACTCTATGACCCCATACAAGAAGTTAACTTCAGGATCGATAGGGCTTAACAATTTGGAAAGCAGGTCTATTTTTCAATATTTATTTAACAATGTTTTGATGGTTTTGGTGACCGATTGGTAAAACGTCATCAAAATTACTCGTACATGAAAAGGATAGCTGAAAAGTTAAAAAAAAAACTCTATTCTCTAAGCAGTTTCACCGAAAGCAAAATCTTTATGCTGTCTACAATCTATAGGGAAGAATTACTGCTCAATACAGTAAGTCTAGAGAGTAACTGCAATTTCACTCAATAGCAGACAATGATAATGAAGTGCTCAGGTATTGTGATAACCCTGTCACCAATATAAAAGTTTCATAATTTCCTATTCCCTCCAGTCAATCTTCCAAAATAATTCATTTGCCACAAAACTTAAATATTTTGACGGTTTTGGTGATTGATTGGTAAAACGTCAACAAAGTTACTCATAAATAAAAAGGAAAGCTGAAAAGTTAAAAACTCTCTTCTCTATGTAGTACCACCAGAAAAAACTCTATGCTGTCTGCAATCTCTAGTAAGAATAACCGCTCAATATTGTACCCAATGGCGGACAATGATGATGAACTGCTCAGTATTGTAACAACCCTGTCACCAATATACAGGTTTCATAATTTCCTATTCCCTACGGTTAATCTTTTAAAATAATTCGTTTGCTAAACTTGGTGAGCCTAACATTTCAATACATAGAAGGGTTGAGATTAGTAGATATGGATAAGATGAACAGCACCTATACAGTAATCTAAACGCTCTCACTTTGATAAGCCCTCAAAGATGTCTACAAGATTGTTGAATTATAAACACCTGAAGTTAATAGATCTAACAAAAAGCCAACCCACAACGAATCTTCAAAACCCACAACCGCATACTCAAGCACAACCCTAATACAGAAACTTGCAATTAGTTTATATGCTTACCATTTGCCAAGATATCACCACACGCCATTTCGTAATCATAAAAGCTATTATTCATTCACCCCAATAAAAAGATCTTTGGTTTAGGTCACCAAGCAATAAAGATAACAACTTCAGAAAAGACTGTACCTTTCCTTCAGCGCCAAAAAACTTCTCAAGATCAGCAGTAGTAACTCTAGTCGATAACCCCGTTACATACAAGTTATTCCCAGGGTTCGCTGCATCAACAGAATCCCTACTCCTGAATCAAGAACCACATAATTTTAGACACGCACAACATAAACTTAACTTATAACGAAAACATAACCATAAACCCACGCCAAAAAAAAAAAAAACAGACAATCCAACCTTGAGCGACTTCTGCGGGACCTGGATAAAGACCTGGACCTAGACCTGGACCTTCGACGACTACCAGGTGAAATTGAGGCGCGTGGAGACGCAGACCTTCCATCTCTGGAGTAGGACATCTATGAAGGAAAAACAAGAATGGATTCTTAAATTGGAAGAATATGTCAATATACAGATTCGATTGTTCTGATAGTAATTGGAAAACTGTAACCCTAAATTCAGATTACCTTCGAGAGCTCAGCAAATGCCAACAAATCGATGTCCGAAGGGGATTGAAATGACCGTTTTTAAGTTTGGTTATTTAGTTACAGCACGTGATATGCTCGTGCCCCCGAATTCGATTTCAAAAGTGTAAATTACAAGAGATTTAAGAAAATGTTATGCTCTTCATGCAGAAGTTTAGGACGACATGAAGAAGAAGAAGAAGAATTCAAATCAAACCTTAAATTTATGTATACTAAAAAAAATTTAAACATCAATAAATAAACTTAATGCCTTCCAGTTTTTAAGATTAATTATAATAAAAGATTAGTAATAAAGGAAATTTGCCAAGATATAATTTCAATTGAATATAATATAATTGAAGAATAGTTTGCAATTATTGAATGGAGAAGTTGTTATACCTATCACTTCACATAAATTATATCTTAAATTCAATATTTTAGATAATTTTACAATATTTTTAAGGAATAAATTATATTATATTAATTAAATAGACAAAATTTTATTTTATTACTCTTCGTGTACTCTACTATCAATATTATTAGCGTAAAGTGCTATATAATTATCCCTTATTTCATGTCAATAGACACATAAAATATAATAGAATAATAATATTAGAAATTTTTTTAATTCAGTTAAAGTGACAAAAAATGATTTATATATTATCTACACATCTCCTGTACGAAACCATCCAACAAAAAGATCAATTTGATGCTGCTGATTTTCAACCTAGTTCATTGGTGATTACTCTAAGATATTTTGAAAATGTTATATTTGTTAGGAGATAAGAGAAAGAATACAACCAAAACACAACTCTTTTTATGGATCAATTTAACCGCAACAAAAAGCATTGTAATCAAGTTTAATTAGATGATATGAGAGAGAAATAAGAAGTTAATAAAGAAACGAACATAGAGATTTATATAAAAAATCCTCAGTAACATGCTAAATAGACAAACAAATTCACTTTCAACAAATAAGAATTTACAAAATTTGATCTATTACTCTATAACAACAAGTTATCTTACCAAGATTCAAGATTGAAATCAAAGTTGATGTGCAAATCAACAAATTCACAACTTAATCTCAAAATTAAGCAAAAAAGGATGAGAATTAGAAACAAACATAATTCTTCTCCTCTTTTATATTCTCAATTAGGTGTTTTGTAACATACACAATTGTGTAAGTAACTGTGTATCTTCCAGTGTTACTTGAATTGTGGACTTATATAGTTACAGAGAGTTACACAATCGTCACATGATCATATGCGTCATCCACATGGGCCTGTACAAGATCGTGAATGTCTTCACTCTTAACATGTTCCTTCACTTGCCTCTAGAGACTTACACTGTTGATCTACACAATCATATAAGTTAAGGATATGAGTGTGTAGCACCCTATACGATTGTATATCTCTCCATAATGGCTTTATCTATTTTTTCATCACTTGTTCGTCATTCTCATAAACCATAAAGGCGTCTACGATCATCGGAAGTCTCAAAATAGGGTCAGACACTCAACAATCTCCCCTTCTAACCCAGTTATGGAGAAGACATTTTATGCTTCAACATCTAGTTAAGGGACTTCTTAGCAAGCTTACTACAAAGCTCATGCTTACTTGTGGAAACCGCTTTAGTTAGCATATCGGCATCGTTCAAGTCCATATGAATCTTCTTCAACATCAATTGTTGTTAATCAGTCATAGATCTCAAGTAATGATATTTGACATCTATATGCTTTGTGCGGAAATGATAAATGGTATTTTTGCTCAAGTCAATGACTATCACAAAGCACTACGTGGTCTTTTACTTCACATCTAACTCTTGAAGGAATATTTTCAACCAAAACATCTCCTTACTGGCTTCCACTACAACTACATACTCTATTTCAGTCGTAAATAAAGCTACACACTTTTGTAGCTTTCATTGCCATAAAATGGCTCCCCCTGCAAACTTGAACAGAAAATCTAAAGTCTATTTTCTTTCATCAAGATCTCCAACCCTATCTACATTCGTATAGCTTTCTATAATTGACTCCCAATCACTAAAACATAAACTCCATTTTCAAGTACCTCTCAAATATCTTAAAATCCATTTCATTGCTTCCTAATGAACTTTTCCTGGCTTAGACAAGAATTTAGTTACTAACCTAATAGTCTATGCAATATTTGGCCTTGTGCATATTATATCATACATTAGAGATCCTACTGCAGATGAGTATAAAACAAAAGATATATCATATTTCTCCTTTTCTGTTGAGGGGACATGCACGCTAGCTCAGCTTGAAATGAGGTGCTAGCGGCTTGCTAACTAGCTTAGCATGCTTTATACTGAACCTTTCTAGCACCCGTACAATATATCTTTCATGTGACAACCACAATTTCGTACTCTTCCTGTCTCAGGTTATTTCTATGCTTAAAATTTGCTTTTCAGATCCCAAATCTTTCATACCAAAAGACTTAGACAAATCCACTTTCAACTTTTAGATTCTACCAATACCTTGACCCATAATCAACATATCATTAATATATAGAAGAAGAATGATGAAATTCTCACCTGTTAACTTCTTGAAATACACATGTATTGGCTGTAAGTGATAAGTCGACTTGTACATGTGTAAGTCGACTTATGCTTGTTCAGTGCTGCTGATAAGTCAACTTGTACACCTGTAAGTCGACTTATGTGTGTACAGTACCGTTAGATTGTTAGAGTAGTGCCCTAAAGACAATCCCCTTTAGCGCATTTTGTTCATAGTCATGTATAGACTTTATGAATAAATAAAGCAAGGCATATTTCATTTCTTTGATGTTCATTTTATTATGAATTGATGTTGATCTTTAATCAAATTAATGAAGTCCATGATATATGACATAGCATG
>JAOQMR010000212.1:23294533-23305256 GCA_027563865.1 Erythroxylum pelleterianum | reverse complement strand
CCGGTTAGGTTTTCCGACCTCTGCGTGGATACCGTTAGAGACGGTCTACGTTGGTCGTTATGGTTTGATTGTTTGTATATACACTTGGATCCTAGCTTTCGGGAATGTCCCGGAACAAAAATTTTTGTTTTCCGCACTGTGTCCATGTGATGGACACCCCGGGATGTTCCTACATTGGCATAAGTTCGTTTGTAACCATAATCTATTATAAAAGAGTTGAACATCTGATATCATTGCCTTAGAGCTTGTTTCAACTTATATAAACTTTTCTTCAACTTGCAAACCATATTCTTCTTGCCTTTAGCTTTAAAACCTTCTGGCTACTCTATGTATATCTCCTTTTCTAAGTATCTATGCAAGAAGGCTATTTTAATATTCAATTGTTCAAGTCCAAGATCTAAACAAGCAATTAAACCCAAAATTGTTCGAATTTAAGTCATCTTAACCACTGGTGAAAAGATTTTATCAAAATCTATGTCTTTTTGTTGATTGAACCCTTTCACCACTAGCCTTGCCTTGTGTTTCACCAGCTTATCACCGTCTTTCTTCATCATAAACACCCACTTATTTTTCAGTGCCTTTTTGTCTTTTGGAAGCTTCACAGGCACATATGTATAATTCTTTTTTAAAGAGTTCATCTCTTCCTTCATAGCTACAAGCCAAAGATCTTTGTTTGTAAGTTTTTGCACATTCTCAGGCTCCCCCTCAATGGTAACCAATGGGTATTATGTACTCATATATCTATTAGAAGGATTAATTTGTCTCCCTTGTCAACCTTTGAAGTTACGTTTTATCAGCTATTGGATCCAATTGTTCCCTCCACTCATTATCCTTAATAAGTCCATCTTTAATATTGGTTGAATGTGGTTCATGTAGCTCATTATTATTAAATTGTATATGTTCAACACTAATATGTGTTTGGTCACACACTTCATCTTCTTCACCTATAGACTTCTCAACATTAGAAAAAGAATTATTAATATCAAAAGAAGAGCTATTGTGCGTTAACTTTTCTTCTCTCAATATATCAAAACCTCTCTAATGCTCTTGTAATACCATATTCGTAATTTGATGAGTCTTGCGAATATGAAATTTGAGGAACTATATAGGGAATTAATTCAATTAGTTCTTTAGATTAGTAATTGAAATTCTTATCCGTTATTAGCTCTATAATGTCCTTTGATGACTTCTAGACATTTCTCTTCTCATATGCTCTTTCAAGAAGGTATGTACCACTTAACTATACATGTGAATATGATTACGTGGAGTATTATATACTCTAATTAGCAAATCTCTATGTTGACGCATAAGCATTTTGCAAAGCGCTTTTATATTTAGTCGTGAGAGTGGAGAAGCCTTGATAACCAACAAAGATCAGACCTTGTATTATGTTATTTACTAATATGACATGTAACTTTAGGTTTGTTACCCACATCTTTTACATTTTGTTCTTACTAAAGTGTTATATAAAGCGTGGTTTAGTTCTATTTTTATTTTTTTGTTTTAATTTTCAGTTTTTTTTGAATAAAAACAAAAACTTGTTTAGTTGTCAACGTTATTGTAGCTGTATTTTTATCACTGATAATAATTACATATTAGATAAAATTTAAAGATAAATTATTTTTAATTAAATAAATTTATTTAATCTCTTATATAATATTTACTAACAAATTATTAATAAATTTATATTATTTTAATAAAATAAATAATTAAAAATTAAAATTTTATTTATAAATTAATATTTATTTGAAATATGTTTTAATTATTAAATCAAATTTTATTTGAATATTTATATATTTTAAATTTAATTATATATAATTTAATTATAAAATTAAATAAAATTAAATAATTCATAATTTGATTGATAATTAATTTTAATTTATTAAATATATAAATATAATGTTGAATTAAATTATTCATAAACTTTATTAAAAATTAAATAATTAAATAATATATTTAAATGATAATAAATAGGATAAAAATACTTTTTATAATTTACATAATTTTTAAAAATGAAAAGAAACCAAAATAAAAAATTAAAACTAAAAACTCAATCAAATAATTTTTTGACTTCTACTCGTTTAAGAAAATTTTCCACAGCTCCACCACTGTCTCCAATTCACAAACGCGAGGTGGTTATGTTATATATATACCTTGTAATGGAAAACTGAAACTGTACAAGTAGTTCACATGGGACATGGTAGCTTCCTCCTTCCTTTCTTGTTTATCATATCCCGTCTTTAACAAACACATGAACTTCCAATTTTCACAATTTGGTGTTTCTTTCTTTTCCAGGTGAGAAAGGTCGACCTTCCAAGAAACCCAAATTCTCCTCCTCTAAGGTTCGATCATTTTCTTCTCTTATATGAAAACTTCATCCCGTTCTATCTTTACAGGGAAGCTTTTATTTGGTTTACAGGATGATCTGCCGTTCGACGACGACGATACTTATTTCGGCGACGACGCCGCCGCCGAAGATGATCTTCGAGACGGTATTTTACCTTCCCAATCGTATACATGTTTTTGGTTTGTTCTGCATACATATTTTGTTCTGATCAATATTGTTTGATGAAAGGCGACAAAGAAGCCAAGAAACGGGACTTTAGCAAATTGGAATTGAAACCAGATCACGACAATCGCCCGCTTTGGGCTTGCGCGGATGGTCGCATTTTCCTCGAGACTTTTTCTCCTTTGTACAAACAAGCTTACGATTTTCTTATCGCCATTGCTGAGCCTGTTTGCAGGTTCTACGTCAATGTTACGTTAATTTTAGATCTAAGGTTTGTTGATCTTTACTTTTTTAAGGGTTCTTATTTTTTCATTTGCAATGAATTAGGCCTGAGTCTATGCACGAGTACAGTTTGACCCCACATTCGTTGTATGCTGCTGTCTCTGTGGGTCTTGAGACGGAGACTATTGTTGCTGTTTTGAATAAGTTGTCCAAGACGAAGCTTCCCAAAGAAATGGTTGATTTTATTTATGCTTCTACTGCTAATTATGGAAAAGTTAAGCTTGTGCTTAAGAAGAATCGTTACTTCATTGAATCTCCGTTTCCTGAGGCAAGTTGCTGATCATTTTTATTTAAGTTTCTGTGAGCGCGTCTGCTGCTTGGGTTTTGTTCTTTGACTTGAAATATTCTTTTTTGGTATGTGTAGGTGTTAAAGACTTTGCTTAAGGATGAAGTAATTGGTCGATCAAGGATTAGATCTGAGGTTTGTTAAGTTGATGTTGTTGAAGTTTCTAAACATAGATCACTTTGAACAATTGTAATTGGTTGTAATTTTCACGATCTGAAGACAAACTAATTTACTTTTTAAAGTGATTTTAATTATTCATAATACTTACATTGTTAAGGATTCTTGATTGTATCTTTTTTTTTTTATATAAAACTTATCATTTAAGAACTCTATGTAGAATCAGCATGGAAATGATGGATTTATGATCAGCAAAGCTATGGGGGAAATTGAAACTAGTCATGATGAATTGCTAAATGGAGCAGAATTGGCAGTGGCAGCAGAAGAAAAGGAAGCTCACTCATTTGAAATTGATCCTTCTCAGGTTAGCTAATGATCCTTTTTAACAAAGGTTGCTTAGTCAAGCCCATATGGTGCCAGTCCTTTCCATAGGGAGCAAAATTTTCCCAATATTGAATTCCTTAAGTCAGTCAAACTTGAAAGTTAAAACAGTAAGGGAATGAACTTCTATGGGTAAATTGGATGTGGCATATTTGCTACTCCACCAAGATAAAGGTAGACTACTTGGGTCTTTTGATTGGGCTCAAATCTAATCTTTATATGGGATGCAATTTATAGTTTGCTGGGCATTCGCATAACACTGTCTCAGGAGGTTCTTGTTTTATGAAAGACCATGATGGTAAATAAGTTGGACCTACCTAATGCACATGTTTTAGAACTTAGCTGGCAGTTTCTTTTTGTTTATGGTATATCTAGTGCCAGACTCTTCATTGAAAAGTTATGTCTTGCTATCATGGCAAAGAGGGTATCAGATTATATAGTTGCTATTTGAAACATAAGTCAGAACTAATAGCTAATATAGGCACTAAGAAGCATTTCCACTTTGTTTGATTGATGCTACTGATGGGAGGAGATGTGGGACTTCTTTTTTAATGACATAGCAATTATAACAAGCATGGTTAATCACACATAAAAGTATACATGTATTATTAAAATCTTTATCAACTTTCTTTGTTCATTTGACAGGTTGAAAATGTAAAACAGCGGTGTTTGCCAAATGCTCTGAATTATCCTATGTTGGAGGAGTATGACTTCAGAAATGATACTGTAAAGATCATTCCTTAACTTCTGCCTATTTTGATCATTAATCGACAGTTCTTGAAATGTTCTCATGAATATCTACTTGATAATTTTGATGGCTAATCAGATACTGTGATTAATTGGTGCAAAGATTAGTGAGCTATCTGACAACTTAACATGAAAACACTAGCTACATGTTCTTGGAGTATCAATTTCACTTTTGTATATGCTGTCCTGAGACTGCAGGTTAATCCTGACCTCAACATGGAACTGAAGCCATGTGCACAACCACGCCCATATCAGGAGAAGAGCCTTAGTAAAATGTTTGGAAATGGTAATGATGACATTAAGCTTGGACTGATAGTTCTGAATCAACTGGTGCTCCATGAAAATATAGTTTCCACTGTGGCAAATTGAATGGTTTGTAATGATGCAGGTAGAGCAAGATCTGGCATTATTGTACTGCCCTGTGGGGCAGGAAAGTCTTTAGTTGGTGTTTCTGCTGCATGCCGAATAAAGAAAAGTTGCCTTTGTTTAGCTACAAATGCTGTGTCTGTGGACCAGTGGGCGTTTCAGTTCAGGCTTTGGTCAACTATCCAAGAGGAACAGATTTGCCGTTTTACATCTGACAGCAAAGAAAGATTCCAAGGAAATGCTGGGGTGGTTGTAACAACATATAACATGGTTGCATTTGGTGGTAAGCGATCTGAAGAATCTGAAAAGATCATTGAAGAGATTAGAAACAGAGAATGGGGATTGCTTCTAATGGATGAGGTGAAAATGATATGATAGTATGGTAAAAAAAAAAAGATAAGATTTTGTCAAGTTTTTTAGGTTGTTGACATCAAATGTATGATTGTTCTGACCAGGTTCATGTGGTTCCTGCTCACATGTTTCGTAAAGTTATTAGCCTCACAAAATCTCACTGCAAGCTTGGGCTTACAGGTACATTGTGATAATTTCAGTTTTGTTGCTTTAATCATCATCTTTTGTTGAGATAGGGAATCATACCAATATCTATTTGCAGCAACACTTGTGAGAGAGGATGAGAGGATTACAGATTTGAACTTTCTTATTGGTCCCAAGTTGTATGAAGCAAACTGGTTGGATCTGGTCAAAGGAGGGTTTATAGCAAATGTACAATGTGCCGAAGTTTGGTGCCCAATGACAAAGGAGTTTTTTGCTGAATATTTGAAGAAAGAAAATTCCAAGAAAAAACAGGTTTCTTAGTGAATTGCTATCTGCATAGATGTTTGGCCATATTTTTTTTTTGTTTGGTTGTTTTCTTTGATGCAGTTTCTTAAATTTCAGGCACTTTACGTGATGAACCCTAACAAATTCAGGGCATGTGAGTTCTTGATACGTTTCCACGAACAACAGCGCGGTGATAAGATTATCGTGTTTGCTGACAATCTCTTTGCACTCACGGAGTATGCAATGAAGCTCCGAAAGCCTATGATTTATGGTGCTACCAGGTAGTTTGTAACCATGAGTTTCTTTTAGAAACTTTCTTACTCACCGACATCTCAAGTTGTTAACTACTGATCTTTCAAAATTCAGCCATGCTGAAAGGACAAAAATTCTTCAGGCTTTCAAAACTAGCCGGGAAGTCAATACCATCTTTCTGTCGAAGGTATGTAGTAGATGGGTGAACTTTCATCTACAGTTTTGGTTTTGGGTTGAAAATGAAAACTATGAAGCCATCCTTTTTTGTAGTCTCATTTCAAGTAATACTTATAGTGGGAATGGTCAATTTGTTCTTTCCTTTTAGGTGGGTGATAACTCCATAGATATTCCGGAGGCAAATGTGATTATTCAGATTTCTTCACATGCTGGTTCAAGACGACAGGAAGCCCAACGGTTGGGTCGTATTCTTAGGGCAAAGGTTAGCTTAAATTTTGTCTCATCTCGCGTAGTTTTGATTGCTTGCTTGATTGGATTTGATTGTCAATAATCTGGAAACTTCTGCTTGACTATGTGGTACAGATGCTAATTTGTCAGGTCATATGTCAGCATCAAAACTTTGGAGTCTAACCCATCAAATACTTGATTAGATTTTATGTAATGCAATGAATTTCACTTTGAAGCAAAGTATGCACTAATAACTTATGTGTTGTTCTGAATCATTAAAATCCTGAGAATGTGGCTTTTAATATATGATATGAGGTACTATAACTGATTGATGTATGGGGGTAATGTGTGGCTAATACTAAGGATTAATAGAATGTTGGGTTTATAATTTTTAATTTTGATAAATGGGATAAATCTTCATCTGAATCGCCAGGGTAAACTGCAAGATAGGATGGCTGGAGGCAAAGAAGAGTATAATGCATTTTTCTATTCCCTTGTCTCCACTGACACACAGGTGCGCATTAATTTGTTTCAACTTTAGAATAATCCTACATCATATTTGACAAATTTCACCAAGAAATATTCATGCTGAAATCATTGTTTTAAGGTTCGTTTCTTTTTTATCTTGATGCAGGAAATGTATTACTCAACAAAGAGGCAGCAGTTTTTGATAGATCAAGGGTATAGTTTTAAGGTATATTGTTCTGCTAGGTAGTTATTTCATCAACTGCACGTTTTTGATGAATTAGGACATTATTAACGCCAGTAAGTTGACAGTGGTAGACTATCATGATGCTCTGACTGTTTTCTATCAACTTGGTGGTTCCGTGATTTATTGTTTTGAGTGGGTATTCCCATTTGTTAGATTAAGACTGATTTTTAGTTTGATTGGCTTCAAATATGACAGGTTATCACAAGCTTGCCTCCACCTGATTCAGGAGCTGATTTGAGCTACCACCGTCTTGATGAACAATTGGCACTTCTTGCCAAGGTTTTGTTGTTTTCTTTTTCCCTTTTGCTATTTGGCTTCACATGTGATTGTTGAAAATTTTAACATTTTGGAAACATTAGGTTTTGAATGCCGGTGATGACCAAGTTGGTTTAGAGCAATTGGAAGAAGATGCTGATGACATAACTCTTCATAAAGCCCGTCGCTCGGCCGGATCCATGAGTGTGATGTCTGGTGCAAGTGGGATGGTTTACATGGAATATAGGTATGTTTTCTTGTGCATAGAACTACATGTCTGTGCACTTGTTAAGAAGATGCGAGCAGTTGACATCTTGATCTGTTGCTCCAAGTTTCTTTACTCTTATCCATTATCATCACCATGCCCTTTTCCGTGCAGCACTGGAAGGAACAAACAGGGTTTGGCAAAGAGTAAGCCGAAGGATCCATCCAAGCGTCATTATCTATTCAAGAAGCGTTTTGGCTGAAATCAGTATCTATTCAAGAGCGTTATGGCTGAAATCATTCCCTCTTTGCTGCGCTTTTACCATGAGATGAGCTAGAGGCCCATACTGTAGTTATGTGGTTGAGGACGTATGACAAAGTAACAGTACATCCAAGTGCATTGCCACTTGTCATATCGTGGCATCTGAAATGCTACTGTTTTGAGACAATGTCAGTATCTGCCCTTTGTATCTGCATTTGCTGATGAAAGGGATGTCCAAGGGACTTGGGACTTCTTTAACTATCATCCATGAAAGCCTATATAAGAATGTATAATACAAGAAGTTTGAAATGGTTGGTTAAATATTATCTAGTAAATATTATCATACTCCTATGTGATAATTGTTCAACTAGTTGACTATTATTCTTTACTCCTGCTTCGTGAGCCATCAATTTGACACGTACTAGTGCCGTTATCCCTTGTAATGTGCAGCAAATTGGTACAAGTAACGTGTTGGGAAAAATTTCCCATCTCCCAACTCAGACGCAAGCACACAGTATGCTCCTGGAAATACTTGCCTCAATTAAGAAATTGAACGACTCTAGTCCCTGACCAAAATATGTCTATAATTGTAGTCGGATTATTAGATCGATCAGCAACCACGTAGGATATCCGAGTGGCATCAGCTCGTTTTCAATGGACACATTATGTGTATTTTAATAATATCTAACGTTATCATTTTGAATTTCATGCAAACCTTAATAGTGATGTTAGAAAGTTAAAAATAAGAGCATATGCCATCCTTCGGAACCACGTTTACTGCAACACGATACATAATCAAACAAGACAACCTAAAAAGAATTATTGACCGGTAAATTGTAGCCCAAATTAACAAAAACTATTGACAAAATGACAAAATTTTAAGAATATTTAGATCATGCTTATATATATATTTTTTACTTATTATATTATAAAATCACTTCGCATCTAGCAATATATGTGTACACCATTGATTGTAGTTTGGTTTTAATTTTTATAGTTTTATAGCTTTGATGAGATCAAATTAAGATGATTATGTCACTAACTACATCTAATATTTATAAATAACACTGGTTACATTCATCAAATCAAGATATTTAAAGAATGGGTTTAGTCGTTTAGCCTTAAAATAACCAACAATATATAAGTCCTGAATTTGTATCAAACCCATTATAACAAGGTAGCTTTTTGGCTATGTTTTAGAAATCGTAGCTAAAAGATAACATTTGGCGATGATTTGAAAGATGGTCACCAAAGGGTAAGCTTTTGGCACACTTTCGTAAAATGGTCGTCAAAAGGTAAACACTTTGCTAAGTATTAATCTATATTGACAACTTGCTATCCATTGCAACATTCATTCGCTACAATTCTTACCTCTACATCTTTTTTAGTTATTAGGATTGGAAGCTAACAACCAATCAATGATGATAAGGAAATATTAGAATATATAAATATATATTTGAACATAAGGCTATTTGTAAGTGTTAAGATTAACAAACCTGCACTAGTTGCTTCATTGTTGTTCAAGTTAGAAGGAAGTTGTGTATGACTAATTTAATGCATAAAGAAATTTCTAGAATCAATACATGCAAGGCTTTCCAATTTTGTTGCACACAATAAGTTTTCCAAAACAAGGCAGAATAGATACATAGGTATGCATAGGTATGCAAAAAGCCTCGCTCGCTTGGCCGGCATGTTAACTCCGGGCCTTCATATTCTTCAAGAGCCCCCTTTGGGCGTCAGGGAGCTTCTCCACCAAGATGCGCACGGCAAAGTGTACCACAGAGCTTTGATTTAGCTTTGTAGTTTTCTTCCCTTTTGCAGTCAAAAAAAATGCAAAAATAATATTCATGCCTAAACAAAAACATTCCAGATTCACAAGCCAAAACAAAATGCAATTATAAAGCAAAAGTAGATGCAGAAGTAGAAACAAGTAATATTGGTGGAATAAATTAATTTCATAATAGTTGCAAAATTAATAAAATCTTAAAGCCTTAATTTTTATCAAATCAATAGCAATCAAGCCTTTAATTCAAGTTAAACAATTAAAGGAGACTCTGATACTACCGTTAGAAACCAATCATGACTGAATCACAGGTGCATCGAAAATAATAAAATTTTACGGTTTCTGAACGGATTTTGATAATTGAATAACTTGAATAATAAAACACGAATCATAAAATAAGAAATCATACATGATTCAATTTTCTTGTTGAAAGAAAAATCCTCAGATGTGTGGGATCGTGAAGGTCTTAGCCAATTGGTTGGGTTAAATTTACAGCATACTCCTTTTCGATATCTCAGAGTTCCTATCACCACAGGCAAGCCTCGGTTCTCTGATTTTATGCCTTTGTTGGAGAAATTGAAGGCCCGAATCAACTCTTGGCAGAATCGCTTCCTTTCCTTTGCGGCTAGAGTTAATTTAATTGTCTCTGTTCTAAATAGCATGCATGTCCATTGGGCAGCCCATATGATTACCCCAAAGAGAGTGATCAAAGAAATGGAGAGGATTCTTAAAGCTTTCTTATGGACTGATCGGTCTGATCATTGTAAAGGTGCCAAAGTGAAATGGAGGGAAGTTGTTGTTCCGAAGAAACATGGAGGTCTAGGCATTATCTCTTTTTCTGAGATGCAGCAAACCCTGCTCATGAAGAGAATTTGGCGCTTATTTGTTGATAAAGATGCCTTGTGGATCAAATAAATTCAGACCTACCGCCTTACCAACCATAGCTTTTGGCAGCTCCAAATGAGGTATGATTACTCATGGATCTTCAAAAGCTTACTGAATTTACGCGGCTTGATCTATCCATTGATTAGAAGTCGAATTGGGGATGGAGAGGGCACTTCTTTCTGGTTTGATAATTGGCATATGCGGAGTCCCCTTTGGCTTCAAGATGAGTTAATGGGTGTCCGTAATCGCATTCCTACGGAAGCCACTCTAGCATGGGTTATTCGGGAGAGTGCTCGCTTACTTAGTTATCGATTTGGCCACGTGCTTCCCCCTTATTTGCAAGGTCTCTACCTTTGTAATAGCCCGGATCAATCGTTTTGGGCACCTACCCCATCTGGGGAATTCACTACCTCTTCAGCCCGAGCCATTGGGAGGGGATCGATGACAGTGGTCCCGTGGGCCGATCTCGTTTGGAAACAGGTATTATGCCCCAAAGC
>JAOQMR010000212.1:23276477-23294433 GCA_027563865.1 Erythroxylum pelleterianum | reverse complement strand
GTTTATAGTGGATAATTTGATGTTGAATTGAGACTTGGAGGATGATAGATGAAGGATAGAATCTATGTGCAAAATCTGGAAATTTGTTATAGTTTGAATAGTGGATGGGTTCCACATTGTATAGTTGAATTACTTATGTGATAGTCTAAGTGAATCGAGGGTTGTTGTCAATGGAACTAAAGGTAAGGAATTATAACTCTTATATATAATGGGTATGAACTTGTTGTGAAGAAACCAAATTGTTAGTGTGAAGTTAAGAAATTGAATGATGAGGTTGTTGTGTGAATACACTTGGATAAGGTAATGTTTCATTAAGATGAGTTGGAAATGGTTGTGATGATGTTTGAAATGGTTATGTAGATGATAAAGGCCAATTGAGATGTTTGAAATGGTGACAAAGGCCAATTGAGACTAAAGGGTTTTGAATGTAAAGGAAGAATTGGAAGAGATGAGATGAAATGGAAAAGTGTTGAATTAGATGAAGTAGATAGATAATTGAGTTAGTTTGAAGTGATTTGTGAGTAAAAGAAGTGAATTTGGGAAAATTAGGATGTTGTTAGATGAAAATTTGAAGAGTGGAAAGTTGGAAAATTTTGAGGCATAATGACCCAGATTGTGTCCGTCAAACGGACACTGATGTCCGCTTAACGGACACTAAGCGAAAGCTGTGTCCGCTGAACGGACAGATTCGGGAAAGAATGGCACATTGGTGAATTCATGTTCATACAACGGACACGTGTGTCCGCTTAACGGACACTCTCGGGTGAAATTGGCATGTTTGGTATAACTGTGTCCGTTTAACGGACACTACTGTCCTTTTAACGGACATGCTTGGTTGACTTTGGGAAATTGGACTTTTGACCTTTTTAAAGGCTAAATTGAGTTTGATGGTTTTCATGGGAGTTATAAGTCTTAAGATTTCTTCCTAATGGTCTAAGATGGGAATCAATCCGAAATATATAGTGAAAATAATGGAAGTGATGGATTGGGAATCCGGGAATGGTCATGCCTGCATTGTACATCTTTTCTTTTAATCATGTGCATTCTTACCTTGACATTTGTGCAAATTGTAATGGGTAAATGTATTGTTTGTATTTAGAGGAACAAGTGGAACGTCATCCTTCAGACGTTGCCGGACCTTCTAGGCATTAGCTTTGGAAGCAGCGGTGAGTAACCTAGACGGTTCCTCTTAATTATTAATGTTAATGTTTCGAATGAATGTATTGAGGTCTGAGGGGCGGGGAAGTCGACCGCAATCCCAGGCCCGGGTCTATGCCATGACAAGGCAGGAGGCCCAAGACTCTTCAGAAGTTGTAGTAGGTGCGCTTCTTATTTATGATTTTGAAGCTTATGCACTGCTAGACCCAGGTTCCACACACTCTTTCATCACACCGCATCTGGCATTTAGATTGCATTGTGATAGGGAACCCTTAAAGTATGGTTTAGAGGTGAGTACGCCGATAAGCAGTACCACTGTGATAGGAGAGGTATGTAAGGGATGTGTAGTTAGGATTGAACAAGCTGAATTGAGGGCAGATCTGATCATGTTGCAGTTAAGGGAAATAGATGTGATTTTAGGCATGGATTGGCTCGCTGCTCATAGGACGATTATGAACTGTTATTCCAAGGAGGTAATTCTAGAATCTCCTGGTCAGCCGAGGGCAGTATTCAGAGGAATTAGCCAAACAGTGCCAGCTAGAATGATTTCCTTTATGAGTGCATTGAGGTTAATTCGGGGAGGATGTGAGGCTTATCTGGCCCACATCATTGACACTAGGGCAGAGCAGAGTGTGAGAGATATTCCTGTGGCTAGGGAGTTTTTGGATGTATTTCCCGAAGAGTTGCCTGGTTTGCTACCAGATCGGGAGACAGAGTTTTCAATAGATCTAGTTCCAAGTGTTGCACCTATATCCATTTCTCCATATAGGATGGCACCTATGGAACTGAAGGAGTTGAAGTCTCAGCTGCAGGAATTATTAGGAAAAGGCTTTATAAGGCCCAGTGTTTCACCTTGGGGAGCTCCAGTGTTGTTTGTAAAGAAGAAAGATGGAATTTTGAGGTTATGTATTGATTATAGGCAATTGAATCGGGTGACAGTGAAGAATAAATATCCGTTGCCTAGAATTGATGACTTACTTGATCAATTACAAGGAGCCCAGGTGTTTACTAAGTTAGATTTGAGATCAGGATACTATCAGTTGAAGATTGCTGAAGCTGATGTACCTAAGAGTGCCTTCAGGAGCAGGTATGGGCATTTCGAGTTCCTAGTGATGCCATTTGGGCTGACAAATGCTCCGGAAGCTTTTATGGCTCTGATGAATAAGGTATTTCAACCCTACCTCGATAGGTTTTTGATTGTGTTCATTGATGATATTTTGGTGTATTTAAAGAATGAGGAAGAGCATGCTGAACATTTGAGGATAATTTTACAGATAATGAGAGAGAAGCAATTGTATGCCAAGTTCAGTAAGTGTGAATTCTGGTTGAATCAGGTAGTATTTCTGGGTCATATAGTGACTGGGGATGGCATACAAGTTGATCCAATGAAGATAGAGGCAGTGATGAATTGGGAAGTCCCGAAGAATGTGTCGGAGATTAGAAGTTTCCTCGAATTAGCAGGTTACTATCGGAGATTTGTCAAGGGGTTTTCGCTGATCTCGACCCCTCTGAAAAAATTATTGAGGAAGAACATGGTGTTCAGATGGAATGAAGATTGTCAGAAGAGCTTTGAGGAGCTCAAACATCGGTTGACTACGGCGCCGGTGTTAGCTATTCCATCGGGAAGCGGTGGATATGTAGTGTACAGTGATGCTTCGCATCAAGGATTGGGGTGTGTGTTGATGCAGCATGGCAGGGTGATTGCCTATGCATCGAGGCAATTAAGGCCTCACGAGACTAACTATCCGGTGCATGATTTAGAGCTTGCTGCAGTGGTCTTTGCTCTAAAGATTTGGCGACATTTCTTATATGGGGAGACTTTTCAGATATTTACCGATCATAAAAGCTTGAGGTATCTGTTGAGCCAAAGGGAATTGAATTTGAGGCAGAGGAGGTGGATTGAGCTTTTGAAAGATTATGATTGCACTATTGAGTACCACCCAGGAAAAGCCAATGTAGTGGCTGATGCTTTGAGCAGAAAACCTAATGTCAGTACAGCTCAGATACAGTTATCGAGGTTACCTCATCTGATCTCTTTGAGAGCTTTGAATGTGGAGTTACATTTGGAGCAAGGTCAGGTTTTGATGGCTACTTTGAAATTAAGACCAGTGTTACAGGATAGAATCAGAAAGATGCAGGGTAGAGATCTCGAAATGGTGAAACTGATTGATAAAGCACAGGTAAAACCGGATTCTGAATTTGAAGTGAGGGATGAGACCTTATGGTTGCAGCAAAGGCTTTGTGTGCCTAATGTCGATGATCTGAGGAAGGAAATTCTGGAAGAAGCTCATTTGGCTGCCTATGCTATGCATCCTGGTTCTACCAAGATGTATAACACTTTGAGGCAACATTTTTGGTGGCCTGGAATGAAAAAGCAAGTGGCTGAGTATGTGGCCAAGTGTATCACTTGTCAGTAGGTGAAAGCAGAGCACCAAGCTTCAGTTGGAAAGTTGCATTCGTTACCCATTCTGGAGTGGAAATGGGAGCGGATCATAATGGATTTCATTATGGGATTGCCTAGGACGCCGAGGCAACATGATGCGATCTGGGTCATAGTGGACCAGTTGACTAAATCGGCCCATTTCTTGCCAGTGAAAGAGAATAACTCACTTGATCAGTTGGCTCAGAAGTATGTGAGTGAAGTGGTAAGACTGCATGGTGTTCCAGTCTCGATAGTATCGGACAGAGATCCCAGGTTTACATCGAGATTTTGGAAGAGTTTGCAGGCTGCTTTGTGTTCTAAATTGAATTTCAGTACAGCATTTCATCCTCAAACAGATGGGCAGAGTGAGAGGACAATTGAGACTGTAGAGGATATGCTTAGAGCCTGTGTATTGGAGTTTAAAGGAGATTGGGATCAGTATATTGCATTGATTGAATTTGCTTATAATAATCATTATCATAGCAATATCGGTATGGCTCCGTATAAGGCGTTATATGGACGAAAGCGTCGATCGCCTTTATATTGGGATGAGGAAGGTTTAAGAATGATTGAGGGCCCGGAATTGATTCAGGATACTATGGATAAAGTTAAGTTGATCCGTAGTCGAATTAAGGCAGCCCAGGACAGACAAAAGAGTTATGTGAATCAACACCGACGGGATATAGAGTATAATGTTGGGGACAAAGTGTTCTTGAAAGTATCGCCATGGAGAGGAGTTTTGAGATTCGGTAAAAAGGGCAATTCTACATTGGGATCACATGTTACCTTATAGTCTACTATCCAAGTAGGCCTTCAATTGGTGCATCGAGTCTAAAACAAACTCAAGTTTCTTACTTCATTTGCTATTGAGATGCAACTAGTTTAGTAGCTACTTCATCAACTTTATAATTTGGAATGGTTTTTATCTTAGGCATTTCCTTGGGTGAATCCCATGACCAAAATTCTTTCATTGGACACCACATCTCTACTAATAATCAACTTCTTTATTATAGGATTATAAAGTTTGCATGCCTTGGATTCTTCGCTTAGTCCTAACCAAACACAATTCAATCCTTTGTCTTATAGTTTGATTCGTTGTTGGTTTGGTACGTGCATATAAGCTACGAATTCAAAAACTTTGAAATAGCACACACAGGCTACAAACCACTTTGTGCTACTTTAGGGATTCTATTAAGAGCTTTAAAAGGAGTTCTATTCAACGTATGAACACTCTATGCTATAATTTTTGGACAAAATGTTTTTGGTATAGAACTCTTCCTTAGGATGTTTCTAGCCACATCAAGAATGGTCATGTTCTTCATTTCACATACTCCATTTTCTTGAGTAAGGATGGTAATGGACCGAGCAAAATGATGTTATTTTGTCATTGCCCATCAGGTCCCGGCCCTGAGGCCCAGTCAACTCAGTCCAAGCCTATTCTTGGGAAGTATTTATAAGTTGTCTTTTAATGTCATTCTCTTCACAAAATTTTATGAACTCAGTAGAGTTGAACTCTCCTCCTCTGTCAGATTGCAAAAAATAGCACTAGGTTTGGCAACTAAAATCATTAATGAATTTTATAAAATATTATTTACCTCCATTTGAGGTAGGAGTAATTGGTCCAGAAATATTTGTGTGAACTAATTCCAGTACATGCTGGGCTCTCCCAACCTTCCCTTTTAGAAACGCATCTCTATGTTGTTTGTTGAGAATACACTCCTTATAAACATTTAAAGGCAAATAAAATTTAGCAAGTCCTCTAATCATCTTCTTTTATTGCATTAACTACAATCCTCCAAAATATAAATGAGCAAATTAGTTGTGCCAAAGCCAAGCCAAATTGCTTTGCTGAGTTCTTAAATAATTAAGCTTCGCATTCTGCAAATAAAAAGGGAACACCCTATTATTGGTCTTTTTTTTCTCTTTTACAATCATTCCAAGCCTAACATCTTTCACCTGGCATACTCCACTTTTTTTAATCACAATTTATTATCCCTTCTCTTATAGTTAACCAATGTTAAACAAGTTAGTTTTTATACCAAGCATAGGCAAGACATTTAGGATAGATTATACCTAGCTTGTCTTTGTCTTAATTCTGACTTTACCCCTTCCTCTAATTTATATGGCCGAATTATCACCAAACTTGATTGTATCACATTGCTACAACCAGTATCTAAGTATCATATATTCTTGGTACTTTCTTCTCTGGTAGAGCACACGATCAACAAAGAGATCTCAACTTCCTTTTGTTTTTATTTAACATAATTGGATTTCTCTCCTTTGCTCATATTGGTCTTATATTATGACTTATAATGACCAAATTTATGACACCGAAAGCACTAAATGTGTTCTTTGGATTTTCTATTGCTACTTCCAGCTTGTTGCTTCTTTTGTGACCCTCTTCTTTGATTTACTTCAAATTCCTTACTACCTTTTCCTTTCCACAGACCCTCACTCGAATTTGATGTGCTTGGCTTAGTTGAGACTTGTAAAGCCTATGTTTGAGCCAATAACAACTTTTCCTCCTTCTCTTGTCTTTTAACCTTCTGCTTATGGATTTGCAATGAGTTCTGCAACTCATCAATCGTCATATCATCCAAATCATATGACTCTTCTACGGTTGTGACAACAAAATTGAACTTTGTTGTCAAGGATCTCAGTACCTTTTTGATGATGGTGATGTCTTCAATTCTATCACCATGGATTCTGAGCTTATTTGTAATCGCCATACTCCTAGAGAAGTCATCTGAAACTGATTCCTCCGATTTCATCTGCAAAGTCTCAAACTAAGCCTTGGGAATTTGTAACTACTGCCTCTTGTCTTTAGCATTCCCTTGGTATTTCTTCTGTAGAGAATCCCAAATTTGCTTTAACATCTCATTGTGCAAGATAGTTTTTGTTGGATTATGCCCTACAACTAATTACTTTGGTTGTAGTTTAGTAACAAAATATTTAAAGACATTCTTTATCTTATACACGTGCATATGTATATGATAAAGTCCATGGGATAATTACACATTGAAAATGAAATTATAATGGGATTATAATTATGAGATTCATATTGTATTTATGTATTATCCCTAAATTGTTTCTAGTCATTGTTTTACTAAGATTGGACATTAATAATATAAAAAGACTAGCATATGTTTTTTTTTCTTATGAACGAAGTAGTCAATCTCATAGATTAAAGTATGGAGATATTTAAACAAACGTATAGGTGCTTGTTAGAGAACAAGTTCACTTGACAGGCCTGATATAAGAAATTCATTTGGAGCATTACTTGTATGTCTACGAAATTCTTATTGTGATGATCGTATAAGTAATCCTTTGATTTGAGATCTCTAAATTTATCTTGCATAGGAATTGCTATGTTTTTATACTACTTATAATCTATTTAATTATGAGTCGGTCAATCGGTAGTCATTAGATGTAACATGAACTATATAAAGGTAGTTGTGTGATTAAGATATGATTCATCACCCTAAAGTAATTAGGGAGAATATTCCATTATTCTCGATTATTATTGATTCAAGAAATCCAAGATAGAATTACATTTTATAAATAGTTTACAAATGTTATTAATTGAATCAATAGCTAATGGCAGAGAACTAATATGATTGAACTCAAAATATAATAGTCATTAATTTCATGCTCCATGCCTAATCGAAACATTATATGATAAAATAATTGAATTATTCTAAAAAATCTTGCATGGAAAGATTAGTCAAAACCACTTTGACATACCTAAATATTTGGGTGGTTATGATGCGTTGCTAAATGTCAATCTTGATTTATGATTACACATTATTTAATTGGAGAATTAAAGATAAATTAAAAAGAGTTTAAATTCATCTAATTCTAATTATAAATTAGAATTATAATTTATAATCATTGTCAACATATTTGGGAATCTTATGGGTCTCACATAAGGAATGAGTTGAAGAGAGCATAGATATATTATCAAGTTGGACTTGATTGTAAAGCTGAAGAAACTTTATAATTAAATATGATATATTTAATAAATAAAGATTAATATGAGATATTGAATCCTATTTGGGCATAATTGGTATTTAATTAAAATTATTTGTAATTTTAATTAAATTTTAATTGAAATTAGAATTTAATTTCAATTGAATTACTAAATTGTTTAGAACTTATTATAAATAGGCGTAAGTTGATAGAGTTAACACTTCTTAGTTAACCCTCTGTAAGAATTACATAGTTCTCTCAACCTGTTTTGTAAATACCATTAGAGGCTGAACACTTGTGCGGCTACGGTGTTTGAGATGGATTGATTTTTGGAAATAATTTGTGAAATACGACAAGAAAAAGATCAAGCTTCAGACCAAGGTACGAATTAAAATTCATGCTTTGATTTATGTGTTAATCATTTTATGGAATTAAAGATATCTTAATTTTTAGGAAATTAAAATATGAAATAGTTTCATAATTATTTCACCGATTTCCAACTGTTTCAAGCACAACTTTGTTTGACTGCCTGGAAAAAATAATTTTTGGCTTTTAAATCCTTCAAATTCGAGTTGTCTAATTCAATCTTTTGAGGATTAGTTACACCTGCAACTAGCTCAGGAACTCTAGACTTCACAATGGTCCAATAACTCTTTCAACCTTAGCAAGTTCTCCATCAACATTCTCCGGTAATCACAATGATGTCCATCCATGCGTGGAATTGAAAGTTGGACAAAGTTTTCATTTATGGTGATTTGAACATGTTTGGAAAGGGATTTTCAATAGATGCTCTAATACCAATTGTAAGTTGAAAGAACAAGGATAAAAAAGGAAAATGAGGGAAAACAAATTTTTACTGATTGCTTTTAAAACTAATACAAAAGACTTATGCTGAATACCATTTAAATGAGATTCTAATTCAACTGAAAACTCCCAAAATTTTGTAGCACGGTCGCATGACTAATCAAAAACTTGACTTCACTTTCACGGAATTATTCATCATCACTATCATCATTATACTCATTTCAAATCCCGCACTAATGCGAAGTTTAGGGAGATTTGATAATACACAACCTTATTATTCCTATAAAGTAGAGAGACTGTTTTCGGTAGACCTACAAGCAAATGTGAAAAAAAGTATAATAATAATATAACAAAAAATTACAAATAAGTGATGCAAGTTAAAAAGAATAAATAAATAAAACTAAAATAAAATAAAATACAATCTTTACTAAAAATGTGTATTAAAGAAACCACTAGGTAGCAAAAATTATTAACAAAAGAAAAATTAGCAAAAATTAGAACTTTCACGTAATTATTCTCAAAGAAAAACCAACAGCACAAAAATCCTCAGTTTTCACCTCCAAAAAATCGAAGTGTCGAACCGAGGGAAGTTACAATCCGCATTTACTAGAACATCTGCAAGATCTCAACCATTTGCTAGAGATTGCAAAATGCTTGTCTGGTGGTTGTCTGGTGAAGTCTCAAATTCTCAAGTTGGTCTATAGAGTTGGAACTGTGAAGTTCTTGGTTGTGTAAGTCGAAGGCAGAATCATGAAATGGATAAAAGGGGCAGGGAAGTAGAGGAATGGTGGTAGAGAGAGCCGTCAAAAGCAAAGAGGTGAGAAGACATTTTGCTGAGCATCTATTCTTTTTGATCGAGCTATTGAAGGTGTATGAGAGGTAATTGAAGGTGATGGTTAGTTAATTGTTTGTTGGGTTATTTGTCTTTGTATTGGCAATGGAATGGCCACACAGCGGTACAAGTTCATTGCCATGTTTGACTGACGTTTCCATTGCTAATTTCTCTCAAAGACTAGACGAGATGGACTCGTTAGTTTCGGGCCCTCCCCACTATAGCTTTTTTATGTTCTATTCCAAGTTTCACATTTGCTCCTCCTTTTATAAATTAGTTATCTATTCACTTCCTTTCGAATCTTTTCAGTCCCGCCCTTCTCGTCTCCTATCATCATATCTCAAATATTACAAATTAACAATCGCCAACTTCCAAACAGGTTTTAATTAATTGTATTGTCTCGGGTACTTCACCGTTGAAGTCAGTATCTTTCCATTGAAGCTCGGTGAAAGTGTGTTGCAAAGAAACTTCTGCGACAATTTCTGGACAAAGTTGACTGGATCATCTAACCGTGAACCCACGATTAAATTGTTTGAAAAGCTTTATCTGAGTGTGAAAGTTTCTTCCTTTTTCTGCTTCGGCGAGAGATTTTGACACCATGGCTTCGCAAGCACATTTAGAGAAAATGGGGGTCCGCCAGAACTATCGGAATCTTTGGCACACCGATCTGATGAGCACAATTCAAGCTGACACTCCATGTCTGTATATTATCTATGTACCCAATTATCGATTGCATATCTATCAGTGTTGTTGTTTATGTCTGATTATAGGTCTGATGTTGTTTTTCATTGTCTTTCGGGTTTTGGGTTTCTTGGTGGACGCGAGCTGCAGATTGCTGCTTTGCTTTGTGGTGGTGAGTACTCTTGATATGTTGTTGTATTGTTTCTGAATTTGGAGCTGTTGATTTCCTAGTTTCGCCACCTAATTTATGTTTTATTTGGCTTAATCTCATGTTGATGTGTTTATACTCAAGTTGTTGGCATGTTGACTTGCGATAACCTTGGTTGACTTTGATAGATAAAATGATCCTGCAAAAGAATGGATCATATACAATCAAATTCCGATTTTTGGCTGGAAAGGGTTATGTTCAGTTTGATTTTATGTTAAATAAACATGTCTTTTTTCCCTCCCTCTTTCTGGGTAGGGCTGGGGCATGCGGGTTGGGCAAGCCAAGTAATGTTATTCAATATTCCTTATCATCCTTATCATATCGGCTTTATGAAGACCACTGAAACAAGAAAGAGTTATGGCTGTACATTGACTCATCGTCATTTTTTTCTTGTACTGTTGATTTCATTGAGCACTGTTGGGCTATTTTGGTCACTTGTTGATATGATTGTTTCCAGATTAATGGTCTCAGGTAGATTTTGTTCAATTGGCATGCTGGAATTTGATTGTCCAAATGGTGATTTGAACTATTTTTGGTGGAAAGAGTTCACTTAGATTTTCCTTTTCAATTTCTTGTGTCCACAATATCCTTCATTCCAGCTCTTTTGGGCCTTGTTCCTTCTGGTACATATATTATGGTTTCCTTTCTCCAATACACCAATTCTTCTTAGGTTTCCTTTGATTCTTCTAATGGTTTGAATGCCCCATAGACCTACTTGTATCTTTTGTTTCTGTTTCGTCAACAATTAAACTTCAATTTTCTTGATACATGCTGGGTGGGAACAGAGTAGAGAAGGGTTCTAGGAGTTATTGGTTATTGACATTAAGTAATTAGAAGTGAAGTATGAGTCCTTTGTTGTGGAATTTGTATTTTTTTTTAATATAAAGGTTAGAAATCTATAATACATCTACCATGCATCTAATCATCTCTCCAAAGAATTTGCTAAACTTGATTGGTTCCTTTTCCTGTTTGAAGTCTTCTGTAACAGCTTGTTGTACATGGATTAATTATTTTTATCTTGTCATCACTGTATCAATTACAAAAGGACATATCAATACTTTGGTTATATGGAATGAGGAACTAAATTTGAAATTCAGAATGTATATTCGGATTTCGTTTTCACCATTGAATAGCTAACAGTTACGAAACTCTTCTAGTCACTTTTGGAAATCTTGAGGTACTTTGATGATGTTTATAACAATTTGCCCAATACTGTTTCACTCCATTGCAGTGGGCCTTGTGTCTCATATTTGCTTCGTAAACGAGCTCTTTACAATGACATGTCAAGGTAATTGGTACTTCAATTCAAGAATACGACTCAAGAACTGAAAAAGAAACTGTCCTTTAAATATTGACTATCCTTGCTGTAGATATGTTTGCTGTGCTGGTTATATGCCTTGTAGTGGAAGGTGCGGTGAAAGTAGGTGCCCTGAATTTTGCCTTGCCACTGAGGTACAGAGTCCTTTTGTTGTGGATCATGCTCACCTGTTCTTTTTTTTGTGTTCCTGCTGTATTTAGAAATCACTTTGTTGAATATCTAACCCCTAATTCCCAAAGGTTAAGGACCTAACCCAAGGAGCTGTCTGCTGAGCTTTGAAAACAATACAAAGGATTGCCAAGGGAATAAAAAGAACAGTAAAATGCTTTCAATTTATATAGTCCACCTTTTATGGACATGCAGTTCCATAATCATGGGAGTGTGAGGACTTATGAGTTAAGGATCATATTGCATTCAAAACACTGGGAAGCGGAATATGCTTAGAATTGTTTTAATCCTGAAAAATGTGTAAGATCCAAAAAGTTGATAATGTTCAGAGAATGTCTTGTTGCATTTTATCAGAATACTGGCCGCAACTGAGTTGAGATTGCAGTTCCCATCTTTATGAGTCCTTGAAGTGGTACAGACTTGCTATGTTGCCACATCAATTTTAATAATCTATCCCAAGAGGAAAAAGTGATAATCAAAAATTGTTGACAACGTTGCAGATGTCTAGATTATGCTCAGAAAGATGCATTCCCTTAGTAAAGTTTTTTAGAAGAAGAGAATATCTTATAATGCTGTGGCATTGTTACTGGAAGTTCTAGTTTCTTTGGCCTTTGGCGAAGTCTTAGAAAGTAATCCGAGTATAACATATTTGAATTCAATTCCCAGGTATTCCTCTGCTTTGGAAATTCAGTGGCCTCTACCCGCTTCTTGTTACAAGATGAATTCAATATTCAGACAACTCAATGTGACAATTGCATTATTGTACTCTCTCTCTCGCTCTCTATCTGGAGTGTGTGTGTTTGTGTCTTTGAATGCCCTAGTAGTTTGACTTTCATTGAGCGTGTTTTCTTTTCCTATGCAGGGATTCATGTTCTGCCTCCAACAAATCGCATGCATATTTTCCATTGTTGCAATGATTGTTGGAAGTGGGGAAATTCAAGAGGCTTCTCAGTTGTTGTCATGTTTGTCAGATATGGTGTATTGCACGTAAGCATTTGTTTAAGTTTATATCAATGCGACATTACGCAACTCTATCCGTTCAGCCCAAGTTAATTTGCAGCTTAATGATTAATGCTCTTTTCTTTTTGCTGGTCAGGGTTTGTGCTTGCATGCAGGTAGGCGGGCATCCAACCGAACATATTTCTGGATAGCTCTATTGTTTTGTCAATCAAATATAAAAACTAATCATGTCTTGACTGACTGCCAACAGACACAGCACAAAATCGAAATGGACAAACGAGATGGCAAGTTTGGACCCCAACCAATGGCAGTCCCCCCAGTTCAGCAAATGTCTCGTATTGATCAGCGGGTTCCTCCCTCAGTTGGATATCCGCCTCAGCCATCATATGGCCAACCCTTCGGTTATCCTCCTCCTCAGGCTCAAGGCTACCCAGCAGCTGGTTATCCCGCATCCCAGTACCCACCTCCTCCCAATCCTCCTCCTGGCTATAAGTAATTTTTCCACTAGTGCAAATGTCACTGTGAAAGGTCCAAATGAGTGTTTTACTTTGATTCATTCTGTGAGGAGGCCGACTTCAAATTTATGAACAATTGCGAACATATGGTTTTTGACACTCCCTTTATGTATGTATATGTACCAGACAATAGACTCTTGGATGTTGTTAGCTGTGCATTAGAAAAGCTGATCTTTTTCATAAAAACATCACTGCTATTATTTTCCCATGTCGAGCAAAATTTTACGGACTGATGACATGTAGTCGGATTTATCGACCGATTACCAAGAAGGATCCCTTTGTCATTTTTCCTATTTATGATATATATATATAAAAAAAAGATTTACTTCCTTCGCCGCCATGCCCTTTCTATTTACCATTAACCTTACACAATAAGATTAAGAAAATTAAATTTTGATTTGATATGAAGATAATAAAGTGGTTCAATTTAAATAACTTAAAAGTAAGAAAATGGTATCTTGTCAATGTGACTTGCGTTCTTAGTTGGAATGGAAGGCACAATAAAATTAATGTAAATAGTTGCTAGGTCTCTCAACTAAATTTTACGAATGTATAATTCTTCCTTACTCATTAGGAGATCCGTGCATTAATAAAGGTGTAGAAAGATCTTACATACTTAATTCCAGTTAACTTTTGTTAAGGATGATCGAGAGTTTCAGTAGCTTATTTAAAGGTCAACGATCAAAGTCTTCAACAGCTTACTCAAATAGACATGGACTACAAAACAAATATATTTTCAGATTATCTCCATTTATATAAGGTCGTGGTTGATCTTGGGATGATTAATAAATCCGTGTTATATTTAACTCGTAGTGATTTCATGATTGTATAAATTAATAGAGATTTTTAAAAGTTTTCTTAAGATAATCAAAGAAATTAATATATTTTTACTTAAATACATAGCATATTTTTTTTGTGTGGATTGGTTTCTAATTGAGAATTGCAGGAAAATGAACGATAAATCTATTATCTGGTGATTTTTAGTGAAAATACATTGAAATTTATCAAAAAATCACCATGTTATGAATGTCGTACCAAGTTCGGTACCGGATTGAATTTTGGACCGAAACTGTACCGGTACCGGTCAGTACCGGGTATCGTTTCGGGTAATTTTTTAAATTTATGAAATAGTCCCTAAAATTTTTAAAATGTGCAAAATAGTCCATTGGTATATTATACAATTGTACTGTAAACTTTACTAATTTACTACTTACATCAACCATGTTTTCAAATCTTAATAATAAATAATAATGACAATTAATATGAATTAATAATAATTTTTAAATATTTCACATATAAAAAATAACCATAATTAATATAAACAAAGACAATCATCATCATACAATTATAAAATTAAGAATAATACAAAGTATTTAAAATATTACAATAATACAATGTCATCATTTTAATAAATAATATTACATCAAAAGATTCAAAACATCCAATAAAAAGAACAATAAATATCCTTAAACAATTTACAAAAAGTGTTGATGACGAAGAAATAATCAAGTAGAAGTTAAACCTGAAACAAAAACATTACAGTTACATTATATATATAGAATTTAACATAAACATGAAATACAAGTAAAATTAAAAGAAGAGGAAAAACAAAAACCTGAAATTCAATCGTCAATGGGAAAAAACCCGCTAGAACTGCACTGACTCTAGTAATTATTTGACATAAAATTCTCATCACTGAGAGGAGCTTCATCATCATTATCATTCAAGTTTAATGCACCTAATGACATGTCAATGATTTCCCATCTAAGATTATCTTCTAAATCCAAATCATTCACATCAACCAAATTGGGTTCTTCAGAAATTCAATCCGCCAAAACATCAATATTATCAATGGCAATTAGATCAGTTGAGCTACTTGAGCTATTAAGACTCCTAGTAAACGATTAAATTAAATTATTAGAAAATTATAAGAAATTATATCAAAGTTAATAACGATAATAATGATAATAATATACCTTTCTCAAAGCTTTAAATTGTAACGAACAAAACCAAGTCATTCAACCTCTTATGCTCCAATCTATTCCTTGTCTTTGAGTGGATAAATTCAAATGTACTCCATTTTTGTTCACACCCAGTTGCACTCACACATTGACTTCAAATCCGAATCACAAACCTTTTCAATTCTGAAATACTATTTTCGAATTGATCCCACCAAGAAACTGCAAGTTATAAGATAACAAAAGTGGTGTTATAAACAAAATAAAGTAATAATTAATTTTCAACAAATAAGAAATAGAAAATAACTAATACCTGGAGAAAGTTTTTTTCTTTGTCGAATAACAATCAGCATTCCAAAATCCCCATAAGACAAATCGTAAAACTCCATTTGTAAGCTTAAAAAATCTTGTATCATGACATGAGGAACAATTGTTGTAATTATGAAAGGTATTCCTCTGTTAACTTTAGCTTGCTTTATAAGATCCAGTCTAAAATACACACTAGGATTCAAAAATGCCCCAGCTGCAAACAATGGAGAAGAAAGTTGTCTTTTCCTTCTCTCATTAATGATTGAGAGATATGGTGTGTATAAAGAAGGCCTATTTTTTAGATTGGCCTTGATTGTTTCCGCCGCTCTTTCTATAGTATCAAAAATATAACTCATTGTTGGCTTTTCTTCACTATCAGCTAATCGAAACACCCTCACCAAAGGCTCACAAACTCGGATAACAATTTGACATTGCGACCAAAATTTTCTATCTTCCAGTATAATACTACAAACCTCCACTCCAGTATTAGACCTAGCATGCTGAAATGCAATCCATTTATCACTTGTAAACATTTGCCTTAACTCCTTCTTCATCGAAACAAAAGACTGAAAGTGATAAGAAATTTGTTGCAAATCTTGTCATAGCAGGGCGACACAAATTCTTACCATTGGTAAATTTCCTTCTCATCAAATTCAAAACCCATGCACGATTATAAATGAATTTTGTCACCTTTTTAGCCTTCTACATAGTCTCATCAATAATAGGAAAATACCTAGGATCTCCTATATTCTCCAGCATTAAGTTAATGCAATGTGCAACATAAGGAGTCCAAAAAAAATGAATTATAGGTATTCTGCAATCTTTTCCCTGTTGCTTTAGAAGCGGAATCATTGTCAGTAATAAAATGAACAATGCTTTCTATCCCTACTTTATTCACATCTTCATCAAATATCCCAAACAAAGTCTCAGTATTTTTAATAAAGCCAGATGCATCAATAGATTTCAAAAACATAGAGCCATTTAAAGAATAAACCAAAAAAATTATAATAGGCTTTTTGTCTCCTATTTGTCCAACCATCACACATAATTGAACAACCATAAGTACCCCAACTCACTCTTCTTTTAGCCAAATAATTTCTAATTTCAGAAACAACACAACTCAAAAGTTTACCTCTTAAGTCATCAATCGATGACCCTTTGTATCCTGAACCATAAGAGGCTATTGTATCCATCATAGGTTGATAATAATAAGATTGAGAAGCATTGAATGACGAACTTGTATCATACCACCATCTAGCTACTGCCATATTAACATTGTGAGTCAATCTCTTGATTGCATTGCACTACAAATTGAAGGTTGGGCTCTAGGAGTTGTTCTTGGTGCAAAGAAACTAGTCACCTGCCTTCTTCCCTTCCTCACATTAGATTCTTCATGATCCTGAGATGGAATACTACCAGTACTACTACCATTACCACTTCTACCATCAACATTTCCATAATCACTACGGAAACCAAAAAACGAACTTCCACTACCAATTTCAAATTTTAATTTTTCGCTTCTATCTTTCTCAAATTGATGTTCATCAAGTAATGTTTTCATCTGTCACTTCACATCATGACTTACTTTTTTACACTACTATATCATCTTAATAATATTTGGATTGATCTGAAAATTATTTGTTGTAACAACTGGTTTGAAAATACCAGATTCAATTCCAATTAACGATGGTCTCGTATATTCAATATGGTCCTCTACGATTCTACTAAGGTTTTTGCTTGCTCGACTTTAAACTCTCAATCTAACTCTTCTTGCATATGTCTAGGTCTTGTTCCAAGGTTATGAAAACATATTATGTCACTTTCAATATCTTCTTCAATAAACTCAGGTGCATTATTTTAGGTCATAAGTGAGTTGAGCTCCTAAAATAATGATAAAATAAAGAGAATCCAGTAATTAAAAATAAAATAAAAAAATGAAAAAGAAGAATAATGACTATATTAATAGAAATTAAAGATTCCTAATGTCCTAGTCTTTAGTAACAGTGCCAGAAACTTGATGTTCAATGTTCTACCGTATAGATTTTTCTAAGCAAGTGTACTTATCACTTTTTAGTATAGCTTATAAAGTACTAAGTGTTGATCCTATAGAGACTTTGAATACTAATATTAACCCTTTTTTTCCTATTAGTTAACTGACAAAATATGACGACGATGATTGATATAACAAATATTAAATCAAGAAACAATTAATAAACATGATAGTACCTTGATAATGAATCCCTTTAAGTCTTGACACTTCAATCTAACCTAAAGTCCATTGGACCATAGAAATTCCTCAATCATGTTAATATCTGTATTAAGATTGTTAGCAACTAATCCCATGTTGATTAATACAAATTTCTTTTCGATTAAAACTTTAATACTTGCATTAGCTTATTTAAAATCTCCTCGTGGAAGACATAATATCAAAACTAAAGGAAAAATAGGAAACTAAAAGAAACATGATGAATTCCCTTTAAATCATCACAAGATTCACGTTAGATCGAGGGAAATACATGTAAGTGACAAGGCGACTTGTAGGTTGTACAAGTCGACTTGCACACATTCAGCACCGATAAGTCGACTTGTTCAATGGGTAAGTCGACTTGTTCAAGGTCGGTACTGATTAATTGTGCCCTAAAGGCAATCCCCTT
>JAOQMR010000212.1:23246094-23256779 GCA_027563865.1 Erythroxylum pelleterianum | reverse complement strand
CCTTGTGTGACTGAGTTGGGTCGAAGCTACAATTCTTAACAAAAAATTTGGAATTTCGACATGGGGTTTTACTAAGAGGAGCAAACAATGGACGGCCAAGATTATGACACGAACGGAGTGCCATTGCCCAACAACTTCTTCTTCTTGTTCTTCTAGTTTTCCACTTGGGGCTCCAATTTTAAACGATATCGGGCATTTCTTTCTTCTAGTTGTGTCTGAACAAACGACAAGCCACCAGCTTTACTGACGAGTTGACGACAGCATGGTTTGTCCTGTTTTATAAATTTCGTCTGCGTGTTTATCGCAGACGTTAAAATAAAACTCGAGGAAGATGAGTGAACTAACATGTGAGTGATCGTCGTCGGTCTCTTGAGAAGAAGAGTTGTGAGTGATTGAGAAGATGGGTTGTGAGTGAGAAGCGAGAGAGACGTTCTAAAGTTTGATATATACGTAAGTGACGCTATTTTGTCTACCCGGAAAAGCTAAAAGTTGGGCTTTTCTAAAAAGCTCCAAATTTTAGCTTTTGAAAAAGTTGTATTTTAGCTTTTTAAAAAACTATTTTTATTTCAAAAGCACTTTTGAAGTTTACAGCCAAAACTCATTTGTTTCTTAAAATAGTTTTTGTTGTGAAAAGAAGTGCTTTTGGAGCGTTTGGTTCAGCTTTTGGAGCCTCCAAAAGCTGAACCAAACGGGCTCTTACTTGGTTACAAGGTTAATGTAACTGATTGATAAAATATTTTATTTTGCTTATAAAGATTTACAAGTTTTAACTGCAAGTGCACGGTGTAGCTATATCTAACACTGATAAATATTGGTCGATCCCATGAAGATTGTAAGTACTAGTATTAACCCTTTTTCTATTATCTAATCGTTGAATCATGTTGTTGATTTGATTAAAAATTAAACTAAAAAACTAAACTAAAATTGACACGATAATCAACTTTGATAAGGAAACTACTATGAAAATTCAATATCAAATAGGTAATACCTAGGTAATAAATCCCCATAAAAATTCTTAAATACTAACCCTTTATCATTCAATTAAACTATTGATTATTAGACCATGAAAATTCTCGTCTTATGTTAATATCTTTATCGAGACTATTAACAATTAACCCTCGGTTGATTAACTAAAATCTCTTTCTAGTTAAAACCTTTAAGATTACATTATTGATTCGTGAATTTCACTATCAGGTTTGACCATAATCTAGATGATTTATGTTGACATAATTCTAGGTTTGCATGTAACTTCTTTCAATTATAGTAGATCTATTCACACAAAAGGATTTCTCACTCTCAATCATATGAAATCAAATCATGAATTAATATTCCAGATATATTAGTTCAAGCATATAACATATAATTGAATCACAATAAATCAATTAATAAAACTACATTGAATAAAAGGTTAAATCATATTGTCATCACAACTTAGGGTTCATCACACCTAAACACTAAACAGTTTGTTTCTTACGAATAAAAAACAAAACAAATAACAAAAATTCAGAAGAACAAATAGAAATAAAAGGATTCATATTCTAAATCCTCCTTTTGTCTCTAATGAATCTTCTTGCAATTTGGATTGAATGATGCTCTGTAACACTCTGTTATCATAAAGTATATGCTCGAACATCCAGAGGATATTCAAGAACATACCTTATGAGAATGACATATTAGAGAAATCATATTCACTTATTATGGCATCATACAGTACACAAGCATTTAAAAGACTAAATTTCCTCATTTCATTCACAAACATAAGCTTACATTGTCATTACATTCCATAATCCATATATTTACATTACAAAAACAACTGAGAGTTTACTGTTTTATACAAAATCTTCTGCATGAAATGAGAAACTAAGAAAACACATTCTATCTAAATTCCTCAGACATCAGCTGACTAGACCTTTAAGCTATTTCTTGTTTCCAAAATCGATAATACTAGACTGCCAATAGATTGCCTCAGAAGCTAGGTCTCCTCAATACCTGAAAATCAACATTTGTAATTTTGATGAGATTTGCGAACTCAGTGAGTGAATGATCATCGATGTGCTCACTTAAAATAGAATATAAACATCACAAGTGTATAACACAGTTCAAACAGTATCTTACAACATTTAGAATCAAATCCCATATATCACCTGATCACATTATACATCATATTTCAACAAGCCCATTATGAATACAAACATTTCATATAATCATTTTAGAGTAATCCAATCATTCATTTCAATCATTCAGATCATCCACATGTACACAAACATAATAAATCATTATATCAACTCAATTTAGTCATTCTTTGCAATTATTCACATGATACATGTAAAGATATATATGCAATACACATGAGACTTCACTTTCATTTTTATTTTGTTGTGATTGAGCGCCTATTTAACTGTCCCGTATCTCTTTATGGATACTAGGCTCATTTTAGATATTGTCCTGTACCCCTTAGTGGATATCGGGCTCATTAATCACTGAGCTTGTCGCTCTTTGTGCCCATTTCTGACCTTTAAGCTCTTTTTAGATTGGTCACTTCGGTCATAACTCCTTTTTCTGATCATGCATATCAATGCCATGAAATGCAACTAGGATTCTAGTCACATACTATATCTTCAATCACTTTCATTCAATGTGCACAGTCATTTATCATATCCATTGGATCTGAGTCTGACATTCAACATTCAGTTGAGAACACATTTCATATTGCACATTCAATTTGTAAACACTTCCAATACAGTCCCAAATATCAAGCTCCCTAGACCATCAATGTCTAGAATTATCATAATCATATCAGTAACACTTCAATATCTGACAGTTAATCATAACCAAGTCAAATATAGTAAGAAAATATCTAGGTTAACTCACAGTATGTTCCAGAATAGCTATTGCCTTGACGATATGTTAACGTCCGGATGTTGTTGGTCTATTTGTGCTTTTATAACATGCAATACACATATTTTACACATTACTAACTTGTTTAAGCAAATGAGTACTCAATCATATACATGTATACGTGTTATGTTCAATGCATGCTCAATTGACTATCCCGGATATGTAACCTTATTCACAAATCTTGCTCATTCATTCATCACAACTTGTATATAACTTGTTTTCAATTAGGTTATGCCTTAAGTAGGTTTGATTACCCTAAATTCACCAGTCATACATTCATCAATTCTTTCCTATCATTGTATAGTCACACAATTTCCCAATTCTCATTTAATCATACCTAAGTCATTAATTATATCCTTTGAATCACATTTGCATTCATAAGAATATCTTTATACCATTAACAACTCATACTTCCCAATTTCATATACGTTTGATATCAATCAATTCATTCCTTAATTTATAACCTCAATTAACAACTTAAACTTATCAAACACTTAATCACTTAATCAAGCAACTTTCTAGGTTCATTTTAAGCCCCAATCAAGTCCAAATGCGCCTAAGTAAAGTAACTTATCCTTATATGGTTTAACCATCACACAAAACACATTTTTTCACTTCCTAGCATTGCCCAAAATCGCGGGATGGAGCTTATGTAGCTTCCATGATTGTGGGATGAGTGAACCAAAGGTTCACCATCCTTTTCCTTTAATTTTTTTTCCAGTTTTTCTTATCTTCATACCAAATTCACACATCTTCATCATAGTCCATCACTTATACCTCAATTATACCTTAATTATGTTTCAATTCCTCATCCATTCCATATCCAATTTCCAATTTAAATCATTCATTTGGTAGCTCACAAATTATAGTCTTTCATGCATCAAAATTAAAACAGAAACTATCATTTATTTGATCATACATGTAGTCTTAGTTCTTTCCCATTTCAAGATCACTATATTAGCACCTTTCTTTAAAATAAATTCACCTTCATTATACCTCAAATCCCAATCTAATTCATCCATAAAACAATCCATAACCTACTTTTTTATACATTAAGAACACAATAAAAAGGTATTGAAGTTCATGCAGAAATTTCCAGCATACTTCATCATTAACATCATATAAAATTCATCCCAATTTCATCATCATAAACTTTCTATTATAATATGCCATAAAGAATAATCTTTTACTAACTTGTCTAGCTCAAATTTTCACCTCAATGATCAAGCTAATTCAGCTATCCATGCATGCAGTCATCCAAGTTCAAGATGAAAGTAAGATGTTTCCAGCAAAGACAAAATGATGATTAGCAGGTTACAGCTATCTTTGAGCAGATTTTCTTATATGGATCTTGTAGTGAGTTTGAATGAAATGGAAGCAAGCTGCAGAAGTTGGGAGGGTTTCGGTGGTGAGAGTAGTGGAAAAGAGAAGAATGAACTAAGCTGAAACTTCTCTTACAGAAACTTGATACATCAAATGCTAGGTGTCACCATCTTACATTTTCTAATTAATTAGCTATGCCAAATGTCACTCATTTATCTATGCCAAATGTCACTCAATTATAGACTTAGTCATCTTAATTTTTCACGTGTCAATTTGTCTTACCATTTGGCATTTTTCCTAGACCAAATGTACATTTTAATTCATCAATTTTCCAATTGTACCAATTAATTCCGAATTTACTATTTGTAATTAATTAAACCAAAATGCAAGGTGTAAATAATACACAATTCACATCATGATCATTTTAAACCTTTCATACCCCATAATAAATCAATTGAGTGCATATACATTCTTTGCAATGTGTACTAAATCATAATTCATGTGTGTATGCTATCATTATGCATATGAATGAAATGAAATTCATGAATTCTTAATGATATGGTCATGTACAACACTCTAAGGCTCTAACCCTCAATATGGAAAACGGGCTATTACATTCTTTATTAGATCTTGTGACGTAATCTTCGTGTCTTCCTTGTCCTCTACTCAAAATGCCTCTTCTTTATGTTTCTTATGACTCACAGTCACTTACATAGGCAATATACATTAGCGTCTAACTCTACGTAGGCAAGAATTATGTTTCTAACTCCACACATTTACGAATACTTACATAGTCAATGTACACGGTCATGTAAGCCCATAATTGCTTGAGATCTTAGTCTATGCCACAATTTCATCTGAATTCTTCTCATTTTGGTTTATGAAGATAATTATCACCTATAAACACACTTGATGCAATAAGTACCAAAAATACTATACAACTATTAAATAACAAACAAAAACATATTAAATATGGGTATACAAATATCATCAAATATTCATTTATCATTAAAATAAACCAAGATCAACGCTTGTTTAAAAATATAATTAATGTACCCCTAATAAATTTATTTTTTAAGTATGGAATATTGTATTCTAATCTAAATTGAATAAATCCAATTTTATACCAAATAAAAATTTAAAATTGTTTTAAAATTTAAAATAAATTTCATAATTAAATTAATTATTTTTCTTAATCTGATTAAGACTAATAATTAGATTAATTCCTGATTAATTTTGAAGAAGTAGTTGCTAAAATTAGAATTAATATGTTTCAACTGGATTGAAATTATTCAATTAGATTCTCTAAAATTAAAATAATTTTTTCTTAAGTAATTAAGAAAGATGTTTCTTAACTAAATTTATTTATTTCAATTTGATTGAGATAAATCAAATTTATGATTTCATTTGTTTAGAGAATCATTATTCTATTTATTTAGCTTGCTTCTTTATTTATGAATAATAGGCTTCTTGATTAATTAGAAAACATATTTTTCTTGATTAAAATTTGAAAAGTGTTTTAATTTATTAATTAAGAAAAAGTGCTTTCTTTAAAAATTTCAAAATAGTTTTGTAATTTATTAAGAAAATATTTTTAATTAATTAAGAAATTAATATCTAAATAAATAATATAAAAGAATTTCTTAATTAAATTTAAATTTATTTTATTCAATTTTGAAAGTAGCTTCATTTTAACATAAGAAAATAGTTTTCTAGTTAAGGAAAAATAATTTCTAATTAGATTAGAAATAGTTTTCTAATTGTATTAGAATTTATTACTTATATAATTTTGAAAAAGGAGTTTTTTAAATTAAGCATAATTTATTGAAAATTTGTTTCAATTAAATTTTATTAAAGAAGTCAAGATAATTGGAAATAGTTTCCAATTGGATTTGAAAATTATTTTCAAATCAAATTAAAATTCTATTTGGAATATGAATTTAATTTATTTAGGAATCAATCAGTATAATATATTTAATTTTTCTAAAAAGTTAGAAATATTATTTTATTTTATGAAGATCAATAACTATAATCAGACAAAGCTTGATATTTTATACATATAATTTGATTATGAGTTCATATGATGCATACTTTATTTATATATTTGATATACATATCGGATGCATATTAAATTGTAGGTTGTGTGTGTGTGTGTGTACACTTTACTTGCAATTTGTGTTGATGAGACCATATAAAAATAAATTTATCATTAAAATATACACGTTGAGCAAGTGATTGTCACCTTCTGTTGTTATAAGAGTGTTTTGTTTATTGTTAAGCTTGTTGAGCAAACTCAAGGTTGCTTTAACTCGAATATATTTAGGTTCTACAATAGTGGGTTCCACTTAACTAAATTTGTGTGATTTGGATGAGCAAACTCAAAATTACATGAGTTTAGAGGTAGAGTTAGGAATAACATATATGATATGTTTTGGAAAAAGTTGTCACCTAACAGATCTGGAAGTCATATAAGATGTTATTGATAAAATTGTTGTCTATTTAATCTAAGTTTAGTTAGTTTGTTAAGCGAACTCAAGATCAACTAAATTTGAATAAGATCCTAGCCCACTAAAAAGATTATAGTAATCTTTCTTAATAGTAGTGAGGGTCATTATTTTGAATAAAATAATAGGATTAACCAAATACGCAATTACAATCATGATTTTATTTGGTAGTCATGGCATTGCTTTTCTTATATTTATATTTTATTCTGAGTAGAATTTATCATATTTAGTATGGTTGCTACTAAGTTAATGAACTAAATTTCTTAGACATAAGATTATGTTTGAGAAGAGTTCTTAAAGTTAGAAAAGAAAATTGTATGCCCATTATGTAATTTTGTTATAATACATGATAAGAATTTGGCAACAAAGTTTTAAAGATATGTTAACATTATATAGAAGATAAAATGTATGAATATTTTGAGTTGACCAATGTCTCATAAAATTTGAGGGAATCATGTAAGATGTATACGAACAATATGATTGTAAGATGCAAAAAGTTGCATGGAGTATAGCTGAAAGCTATAATACCTTGATGAAATAATTCCACTCAAATTTAGCCTACTAAAAGTATAAAAATGGACATCAATTAAAGGCTTTGTTATAGTATGATAATAGTTGTCATAAAAAGAAAATGATTGCATGACTTTTGTTGCCTATATGTGATATGATAGAAATTTTATGTATTTTTAGTTCACCCTTATGATTATTTGATACTAAATTTAGATTCAACATTATTATAATGTTCATACATGATACAAAATAGATTGTGGAGTAAAAGTAGTTGATCTAAGTTTATATAAATAATTTATATGTGACGGATCAAAGAAGAGCTCTGTATTTAACATAAGTGGCAATAATACAAAGTTCTATAACCAAGACTTTCCTTTAATGACAGGTTGTTTAAATCAACATGATGAGAATTATAAAATTACATACAAGGATATATGTATCCTTTTGATTCTGGAGCATATAAAACTTGTGAAACTTGTTAAGTTAAATAATAACTAAATCAATCTTTGGTGAAAGAATGAAGATTTTATTGAGTTATTAAATCTTATATATGTGATGTATTGGATGTGATAAAAATTCATAAAAGCATAATACTTGTATTTCATTAGATTACTAATGACTTTATGTGATATAGTCATAGGTATTAAATGAAATATATATTTTAAAAATTTTAAAAGTTCAACTTTTTTAAATCTATGTAGAAATTACATATTGAGAATGTTGAAGCACTTCGATGAGATCGATGTGGTGACATTGAGTTTTTAGTTACCTATAGGGAATGAGATTTTCTAATGAATACCTCAACAAATAAGAGTATAGATTTGTGTAAGGAGGAATATACAAAATGATATATTGTATGATGCAATATTTAAATCGTTTATAGTTATGCCTAATATAATAATTTAACTTCAGTATTTCCAATTAAATCAAATAGCAAGATTTCATATTAAATATGACATGCTAAGACTTTGAAAGTGACAAAGTTAATGATTTAGGGACATGATTCTTAATTGAAGCATATATTATCCGCTAAGTTTAGAACAGAATTGGATAAATAATAATAATAATAATAAATTGGATAATTAGGTTGGATATAATCTTATAGACTTATATAACAAATTATTTGTTTCAATGTATACTTATAACGTAATGGTTCTTATGATAAGAAGCGGGAGTAAAATGAAATTTGAAAATTTCAAATCTCATAACAATTCATCCAATTGGAAACAGTGTCTTTGTTAATTCATCAGATGTATAGTTAAAAGACTAAGAGGGGTTGAAAGATTCACTTTGATGATGAATTCAAAGAGTTTGTTTCAGAGATGATTGTATAGTTATCATATCTGTAAGAATGTTAGTGAGAGTATAATTGTTCTCTTTAGTGGGAGTATGTAAAGACATATTACTTAGAGAGAGAACAATATTTTGTATTTTCAATTGTTAAAAATGTAATTGTCTACGAACAACTTTTATTGGATATACAAAGGTGACAACTTAATTATGGAAATTATATCTACAGAGATAGAATGGAATTTGTTTACCTATTCTAGTCTAACTACATAGATATTGCACTAAAGTATTTTAGCATTTAAGGTATTTGATACTTGTAAAGTATTAAAAATATCCATTGTTCTATGTATGAGTTGATATTTGAGTTCAAGCTTATATGGATATTATCTTTAGAAGTAAATCTTGATTAAGGTATATTTTACTTAGAACAATATTATTTAGAGATTAGAAAGGTTCCAATGTAGCAATGGTTGCTAATTAAGCCATAATACATTTTTTATTTAGTGGAAATAATTATTTGGATCAATAATTTCTTTAATGAACTTGATATATCTCCTCAAATTGTTCAAGACAACCATGTATTGTAGAACATTAAAGCCTTTAGGTGTATTAAAGGAGCTAAGGTGAAATAAGACACATAGGGGTTCCTTTGGTTTTTAATTTAGTTATGGTCAATTGTATAGGACACATGAGGGACCAAGTCATGTAACCTTTGATAACTCTTCACTTTTCTACAAACTGAAGGGTTATATTTTATAATTCAATTTTTTAATCTAAAAAAACACTTTGATATTCTTAAATATTTGGGTACTCATGATGTGTTGCTATGCATCAATCTTGATCCATGACTATAAATTGTTTAATTAGACAATTAAAGATAAACTAAAGAAATTTAATTTATCTCATCATAAATCTGATTTAAAGCTATAATTTATATTCGTTGTGAATACATTATAGAACCTAATGGGTTATACGTAAAGAAATAGTTGAAGAGAAAAAAGATATTTTAATCGAATTGGATTTGATTGTAAAGTTTGAAAAATTTTATGTGTTTGGCACCCTGCCCTTGCGAGACACATCCCTGACGTCCTAAGTGACATCCGAACTCTCATCCTACAAGGGCAGCGTGCCCACACCAGTCAAACACCATAATCAAACTCATTTCTCATATTTCAGAATAGAGTTTGGGGAAACTTCAAATCGGAATTTCAATTTAACTTCTTCAGAAAATTTGTTCCCCATTATCTTAAGTTTCTAATGACACCAAAATCATTCAATTTGGTTTAGAAATCTAAAAGTTATAGCTCAAACATTTTCGGACTGTTATTAAACTGAAACCGTACAATATACTCAATTTCATCCAGAAATTGATAGTCTTAGAGACTGAACTAAAATTCAGTTTTTTCAGAGAATTTGTATCTCTATGTCTCTAGTTTATTTAGAAATAAGAACCATCTCAAATAGAGCTTTATAGATCAAGATATGTTTAAGAATCCAAAGCCTATTCATAACCAAGTCATATTCTTCCATCGATTGCCTCACTTTCTTTCCATCAATATTTTTCCAATGAACCCCAAAGGCCAACAATTTTTATGAAGAGATAGAAAAATGTGTTAGGAATCTATTGGTTTAAGAATTACTTCATTTGCAGGTCGGAAGATGAAGTTATGTCCAAACAAATCAAACATGATTTTGTCTTCAATCATAATGAACCTATTTCAGTGTCATTGACATAACTTTCACTACAAATGTCTGATTAAGGTCATTCTTAGACAATTTGAAAGAGGACTTCTAGATCTACAACTTTTGTGAAGACCTTAAAGTGAGAGTTTGCCATTTAGAAAACCAAAATTCTGAAAGTTTACAGTGTATGTCCGTTACACGTCCGCCTAACAGATATACACGGGGTTGGGGGCCTTTCCAGACCCGACAAGGTCCGTTTAATGAACTTAATGTCCGTTAAACGGACATGCGTGAGGTTGGGAGTCCTCACATACCTGAGAAGGTTTATTTAAAGGACCTAAAGTCAGTCTAGTAGACATAGGTGATACAAAACTCCCTCCAAAGCCTCTCCAATCGTTCTTACATCCATTCTAACATCACTTTCGCTCATAATCTTCTCAAATTCACCTCTTCTGATGCAATATCACTTCTTAACAG
>JAOQMR010000212.1:23221065-23234448 GCA_027563865.1 Erythroxylum pelleterianum | reverse complement strand
TCATTTAAGACTATCATGCTTAATCTTATTCATTCGTACATTCAATTTTCATTAATCAAGTGTATTAATGCTTTAAATTCACTAATCATGTTTAATAATCATTAAAAAAAAAAATTCTGGGGCTAACAATAAGCCTGTTGCTATTACTAACACTAGCAGTAATGAATAAAGATTTTTTCATAAGGCATGGGAAAGATAAATAAACTAAGTTTAATTATCTTATGGATTAATAGTAATAAAGAACATTGATAATGATAAGAAATTTATGGAGTCTATTAAAAATATATCTTAATATGACACTATTGATAACTCAGTTAACTACTATAAAGTTTATTGATTCTCATAGTTATAAGATCATGTCAGTAAAATGATAAATATACCAATAAGGTTGATATCTATAGGATTAGAAAGTAAGTGAAAATTTTCTTATGCAATTTATCAAAAATTCCTTGCCTCCTTAGTATGGTAAATTACAAATAAATTACAACACTATAAAGGAAAAATAAAATGTAATAAAATTTCAAAGCATACTTACTCAAGAGGAAACAAGGATTAAAAAGTAAGAAATTCACTTGGTTAATCTCATGGGAAAAAAAGAAACCAAGAAAGAAGAATGAAAAGGGCAATAAAGGACTAGTAAAGATTAATAGATTTATCCATATCAACAATAATGAACATAAGAATGATAAGTTTCATTTTTATAGAAAGGCTAGATATTATTAGAAAGATTGTGTGATATGTAAGGCATGCATCATAAAGAAAAGTAAGTCTAAATCTTTTGTATGTTTCAAATCAAATATAACATAATTTCCTTTTAATACTTAGTGGATTTATTCTGGTAGCAACATTTATATTTCAAATATAATATATGGATTCCTTACCACCCAAACCATAAATACAAATGGAAATTATGTTTATCGACAATTGTCAAAACTCAAGTTAAAACTATTGAAGCTTATAATTTGAATTCAGATGTTGGACATCAATTGGATCTTTTTCATACTTCATGTTTATACTATTTCTCAAATTTTAACTTCCTTGTCTAAATTTGATACAATTGGATATTCCTTAAAGTTTGGAAAATGGCTGCTACAGTATAGTTAAAAATAATCATTTTATTGGTTTTGGTGTGCTCTATGATATTTTATAAAAATTAAAGCTTTAATAATCATTTTACTAAGATTCTTGACCTTGCATTATAATCTTGGTATTAAAAATGGTTTAATGGATGAAAGTCTAACTTACTTATGGCATAAATGATTAGGTTATATATTTAAAGAAAGAATACAAAGATTGGTAAAGAATGGAATCCGTCCTAATATGAACTTTATAGATGTTAGCATATGTATGAATTATATAAGGGAAAACACATAAAACATAGTTAAGAAAGTGGCCATAAGAAGAACATAACTCCTTGAACTTATAAACATCGATATATGTTAACCCTTTTAAGTTACGTCTTTTGGTGGAGAAGTATTGATCACCTTTATTAATGACTTTTCATTTTATGAACATGTCTATTTGGTACATGAGAAATCTTAATTGTAAATGGGTTAAAGGCGTTTGTTAATGAGATCGAAAGAGAATTAAACATAAAGGTGAAAGTTATTGGGTTTAATAGACGTAGTGAATATTATAAAAGTTATGATGAAATTAAACAATGTCTTGGCCTATTTTTTAAATTCCTTTAAAAGTATGGAATATGTGCTCAATATACAATAACCAACATGTCAAAACATAATGGTGTTATAGAAAACATAATTGATATGGTTATTAGTATATTGAGAATTCTCCTGCACCCTAATCATTATGGATGTATGCTTTGAAAACCACCATGTATTTGTTAAACATGGTTTCTAGTAGGGCAGTTCCAAAGAATCCTTATGAATTATAGACAAAAAGGAAGACTAATTTAAGGAACCTCTATATTTGTTGTGCCTGACATAAGTAAGAATCTATAATCCATAAACAGTAAAACCTTTGTAAATTAATATTGTTGGGATCATAATATTTATTATTTTATAGAGATATTAATTAACCGATAAATTAATATTTATTAATTTAAAAGGATTTTTGTAATTGATTGAAGTTAAATTTTGATTACATCAAAAAGCATTGTATCTTAGAAAAATTCATGCTTTATATTAATTGAATGAATCTAAAACATAGATTCATTATACATAATATTAATGAAAACTAAAAAATAACGTTCATTGTTTCTTAATAATTAAGTATTATTCATTGTATTTTTACTAAAAACATTCAATGTACATATGTACGTATGATGGAGATAAAAAATACTTTATAAACAAGATAGAAACTTTCTTGAAACCACACCCAACAATGGCTCCGCATCTAAAAGGTGTCACGAAATCAACAATGATGGATCAAATACACAAAGAATTATATGAGTACAAGAGAGATCATTCAACATACACTCAAAAAGATTTGCAGTTGTGGCTTGAAGAAAAGTTTCATTTGAAAGTTAGTCAAGTTACAATCTCAAACACACTCAAACAATTGGCTGAATATCTTTCGGCCAACCTAGAAAAAGGAAGGGATATCAAGCGACACAAACCAGAAAAATTTCTAGATATGGAGAACGTTATTTATGAGTGGTTTCTCCAGTACCAAGATCGTGTGAATATGACCGGAGAGCTAATTTTAGAGCCCTCAACAAGATTTTGAGCACAAATTTTCTCAAGGTTGGCTTGAGAAATTCAAGCTACGACATGGTATCAAGTCATTTCGTCGTTTCGGAGAGAGTGATTCGGTTGATATACAAGACATGGAGAAGCAATTGGAGTCTATAAGGGAAAAAATAGATAAGTTCCTTATGAAAGATGTTTTTAATATGGATGAAACTGGTTTGTTTTACAGGTTACAAGCTGATCATTCTCTTGCTACGAAGCAACTTAAAGGAAGAAAACAAGACAAAGAAAGGCTAACAGTTGTTGTTTGTATGAGGATGGCTCTGAAAAAATCCCTTTATGAATTATTGGAAAATATGCAAAGCAACGTTGCTTCAAGAATGTCAACATGAATAGCTTGAATTGTCACTACCGTACCAACAAAAGAGCTTAGATGACAAGTGTCCTCATTGATGAATATATCCGTTGGTTTGATAAAAAATGCATGGTAGAAGAATTTTGTTTATGGTAGGTAATTGTCCAGCACATCGAAGATGTGAAGGGTTACATAATGTTGAGTTGTTCTTCTTGCCACCCAACATGACATCAAAAATTCAACCTTGTGGTGCAGGAATAATAAGAGCTTTCAAGATACACTATCGTAGGAGAATTTACCGTAGGATTTTAGAAGACTATGAGTTGGGACAATTTGATCCAGGTAAGATTAATGTTTTGGATGCTATCAATCTTGCAATCTCGACTTGGACAGTTAATGTTTAGCAAGAGACAATAGCAAATTGTTTTCGGCGCTGCAAAGTTCATTTAGGGGATGAAGTCTCAAGGAATTTAGATGAACCCACTTATGAAAACGACATTCATGAACTTGAGTTCATGATTAATGATCTCAGCTATTGTAATAAAATGGATGTCAATAGCCTATTGGATTACCCGGGTGAAAATGATAAATGTTCAGAGGTCTAAAGCTTAGAAGAAATTGTGGCTACTATCCTTGAAAATAATGTTGATGATGAAGTTGAAGACGATATAATACCTTTGGAACCAGTTACGCGTAAGGAAGCACTTATCACGTCTAGAACTCTTCACAATTTTTTGGTATAGTTCGAGAACACAACACCAAAAATTTTGGATGCAATAAGAAAAGTTAGAGATGAGCTCTAACTAGACTTAAATTTTAAGAAAAAACAAACAACACTATAATCATATTCACTAAATTGTCTTAGTTATATTTGTGTAAGTTTATATAATTATTAATTTATGATATTAATGGGACCCTATATTTACATAGGAGTATTTTGAAAATATATTATCTTATTATCTTATCTAAATTTGTTAAATTTTCAACTACCCCAAGTCGGGACCGGAGAAAAATATTATCTTAGAGAGTTTATTAATTTACCGAGCAACAATTTAAAGAGGTTCTACTTTTAAAAGAAACTATATTGGAGGACAGCTGTTGATTTCTTCATTGGTCATATATATGTTATTGTCCTAATAATAATATGAAAATTGTTGAAAATAAAAACGTAAAGTATATTAAAAATGTTAAGATTAGTGGAATGTGGAACCAAGTAAATGTAACCATGGGCAACCTCAATTCTTCCTCTATTAATATTCTTCTTGTTGATCGTCCATATGTTCATCCAGGATATGTGAAAATAGATAAGTTACCATCAACATCACTCATTTCTCCCCCATTTTCATTACGAGGAACTTTTCTTTCTCTTATGTGAACATGCGACTCAAAATAATATGAACAAAATGTACTAGCTTCCTTCACTAAATAAGCATTACGTATCGAACCTTCAACTCTAGCCTTGTTTTTGACATCATTCTTTAAGTGATGCAAATACCTATATTAGAGATTATGGTTATTACAATTTAGTAGGTAAAACATATTATTACTTCAATTACAATAATTTTTGTTGAATTACCTCTCAAAATGATACATCCATCGATATTGAACTGGACCGACTAGTTTTGTCTCGTGTGCTAAATGCATAGGTAGATGCTCTATGCAGTCAAAGAAGCTTGGAGGGAAAATTTCTTCTAATTTGCACAAAATTACTAAAATTTCCCTTTTTAGTTTTTCCATTTCAGCCAACTTGATTTCAGATGATGTTAAACTTTTGAAAAATAAACTTAATTATGTTATTACTTCCCAAACCTTATTCGATAGCAACTCCCAAAATGCAATTGGAATTAGCCTTTGCATAAACACATGACAATAATGACTTTTCATCCCAAATAATTTGTACTTCCTCATGTCCACACACATTGCCAAGTTTGAGACATAACCATCAGGAAACTTTAGACTTTTTAACCATTCACACAAAATCTCCTTTTGCTTTTTATCCAAAGTATAACATGCTTTCGGATATTTATCGGTGTGAAGATCTTTATGTAACTCATTCCTTCTAAAAAAAAGTTGCAAATTAGCTCGTGACATTGCATTGTCTTTTGTCCTCCCTTCAATGTTCATTATAGTATTGAACAAATTGTCAAAAATATTTTTTCAATACGCATTTTATCTAGATTATGATGTATCAAATTAGTTTTCCAATATAGCAAATCCCAAAAGATGCTTCGTTTTATCCAACCAAAGTTTTTACTAATGCTTGTATTTACTTCACCATCTTCAAATTCTGTAACTTTTAGTAATCTTAATTCCTCAACTTCCTGCAATATCTCTTCACCAGCATTGTGAGGGGGAGGAGGTGTTTTTACTGTCCTATTCTTAATGAACTTTTGTTTATTGTGTCTAAATGGATGATCTGGAGGAAGAAATTTCCTGTGCTTGTCAAACCAATAAGTTCTGCCCCATTTAGAAGATAAAATGCATCATAATCATTGTCACAATAAGGACAAGCCAATTTTTCTGCTGTGTTCCATCCAAACAACATGGAATATGTCTGAAAATCACTAATGGTCCACATTAAAGTCGCTCTTAACATAAAATTCTATTTCAGAGACACATCATATGTATTGATATCATATTCCCAAAGATGCTGCAATTCAGATATCAATAGATGTGAGAATACATCAATTCTATGCTTCGGATTTTTAGGCCCTGGGACAATCACTGTCAAGAACATATATGTTTCTTTCATACAAATCCATGGAGGCAAATTATAAGGAGTAATTATGATTGGCTATGAAGAATCTTGCTGGCCAGATTGACCAAAAGGTTGGAATCCATCCGTCGACAATCCCAACCTAACATTTTGACTTTTAGCTGCAAACTCAATATGGGTGTCATTGAAATGTTTCCATACTAGTGCATCTGATGGATGACTCATTATTCCATCTTCCTGTTTGTGTTCATTATGCCATCTCATGTAGGATGCAGTAACATTAGAAGCATATAGTCTTTGAAGTCTCAGAGTTAGTGAGAAATATTACATCTGCTTCTAGGGTACTAATTTCAGTTTCATAGAATGCTTTCTAGTTTTGAACCTAGGTTGACCACAAAATTTGTACTATTGTAATTCCACATCATCTTCCCAATACAGCATACATCCCAATTTGCAACAATCAATCTTTTCAACAGGCAAACCAAGACCCCTAATAAGTTTCTTCATATTATAAAAACTATCAACCATTGTATGATTAGGAGGCACTGATTCATTATACCATTCAAGAATTTTACCAAAACTACGGTAAAAAATATACCCTTTAGATTTTATGTTCAATATTCGAGTAATTGAAGACAATCGGGTCATTGCCTCACAATTTGTCCATAATTCTTGGTCAACTGACTATAGTAAGTGAAAAATTTATTTTGCATGTGGGTTTGGTTCTTCTTTAAGATTTTCCATATTTTCCTTAAAGGTATAACCGGCTGCATCATAAACCATTTACATGTAACGATTTTCATTTCTATCCACATAATTTGTTCTAAATCCAATCCGACCTTCAAACTCATTTAAGGTCACAGAAAATTGTACTTGATTACCCCTTAAGGTGTTACAAATCAATGGTTCCCTATGTCATGTCCACTCAAAATAATTGGAGATAAACCCTTTTCTTAGCAAATGCCCATTAACTTCATCAATAGGAAGGAAACGAATGTGTTTGCACTTTTTACATGGACATCTGATCTTTGGACCATCCATATATGGAGGTTGAGAACATGCATGATGAATAAAAGCTTCAACTCCGTCAACAAACACAGGATTAATGAAACCATCAGGTGTTAATCGTCTATACATCTAAGATCTATTAACATTACTCATTTTTGCAAAATTGTTAATTTAAAACAGTGATTCCATAGTTAGTATCATTGATGTTTGCCAAAGTTTACAAATCATCTAAACTTTACATAAGATTCCCTAAGTATTAACCAATTGAATTAATCACCAAAGATTACGCTTGTAAATCAAGAAAACAAGTTCTCGTTGTGACTCCTAGGCTATTGGTAGTTTTCTCCAATAAGCCTCATGGGAGCTTCATCACGAGTTATGGGTTAAGATCAAAATTATTTATTAACTGCAGATCTATTTTTTTGTCTATAATTATGTATGTTAGAAGAGAATTAAAGGGTAGAAGTTTGATATTTAACCTAAATAGTATAGTACTAGTGCCAAATAAAATAAGTATTGATAAAAATATGAATACTTATTTTAATAAATTATTGTAACATATGAAAATTATCTAATATGTTTAGAATAAAATTAGTATTGTATTAAAAAAGATGCGTGTAAAGATTCACACATTTAAAGTAAACATAACCTAATCATTTCAGAGAGCATCAATGAAATAACGGATTGACATAATTAAGATATTTGTAACTATAAGTCAAACACATCCTATATTAATTCATTGATAAACTGAAGTTCATAGCGCAAAAAAAAGTTCGGTTAGTACAAGCCATTTATATTAAAAATGCTAGAAGTTCAAATAGGAAGTTCAAACCGCAAAGAAATACCCAAATTAAACCAAGTACAGAAAAACCTAGTAAATAACAAAATCACTTATCTCAACTGACACGTAGAAGGATCTTCCTGAAGTACGTGAAGGAAGATGATGAAGGAGCAACTCTCGAAAGCTGACGGCCAAATAAGATAACCAAAACAAAGCAAAGAAGACAATGTTATTCAATTTGTTCTAGTCATTTTCCTTTTAAAACATAAAAAGGATGACAAAAGTTCTATATTTAATGAAGTAAAAAGATGCAAAATGACTACGCTGCAAAATATAGAAATAGATACAAATTTTGTAGCACCCCACTCCCGCAATGACCCGAACCCGACATCGATAGTGATATCCGAGTCTGTGCCCCGTAAGGTTGGCGTGCTAGAGCACTTAATCAATTGGAAAGTTGGTATAATTTTTTTTCAAAGCCACAAACATATATGTGGAAATCACTACTCAAATTGGGCCTATAACCATATATAAACATGTTCAATTAACACAATTTTCAATAGCCACTCGGGCCCTTTCACAAATACAAAACACTTGAGTCATTTCAAATATAAATTTATACAAAAAGTTGCAGAACAATACAATTCAATACAAAGTAGAGAAATGCAATGCAGATGCGAACTAATCCCAACCTCTATCCTTCACTTGAATGCTGTAGGTATACTCCCGTTGGCCTAACGGGGTATTCTTCTGATCCTGAAAAATATTTGCAAATTTTGGGTGAGTTTTGCGAACTCAGTGAGTGACCATCATCGATGACTCACTCAATCACATAACAAATAATTCACATATCATACTTTATTTCACATTCAGTACATTTAATCATTCATACTATGTATCAGAATTCACATTTTTCATTATGTATATGCAGTGCACATAGGACTCTCTTTCCATTTTTTATTTTGTTGTGACCGAGTGCCTGAACTGTCCCGTATTCATTGGATACCGGGCTTATTGATAACTGTCCCATATAGGGCTCATTAATAACTGTCCCATATAGGGCTCATTAAACGTTGAGCTTGAACCTCTGAATCACTTTTGAGCTTAAGGCTTTTTTTTCACATGTTGAGCTTGAAGCTCTAATCGTTAGCTACTCTGGTCATAACTGCTATTATATTTCATGCATTCATGCAATGAAATGCATCACTCACAATTGTATATCCCATTCAAACACTTTCTCATCTCATCAGACCTTAGTCCAGCTTTCCACATTGAAGTGGAGAATTCACAATTTCATTTATATACAAATACAACAGCACATTCCTAACACATTTAACAGCACATTCCTAACACATTTAACAATCATATTCACTTATAATTTTCACTTCAATATCTCATTTATATATCACGGTTATCAGACCTTCATTGTCCAAAATTCAACAATCAAGTCACATTCATAATTATTCATGATCACTCAATTCATAACACAACAAAACAAACAATAAAGTAAGGCCGTCTAGCATTTTTTCCAAATTCTGGAATGCCTATATGCGGACACTTGACCTGTACAACCCATTTATGCAAAACACCCATTTCACACTCATCAATAATTGCACACGTATAAGCATTCATTTATTCACAATCAAATAAATGGACTATGTATAGTGCATGCTCAATGACAATCCCGGGTATATGTTCTTAAACACATTTTATGTTCATTCCCATTTCAAAATTCATATGTGTCTCATTGAACTTGGATTTACACTTTATTTTTACATGATCATTCTAAATTCTCCTTTCAATCAATCTTTACCCTTTTCATAAGCTCACATCTCAAGAACACTTGGTTACTCTATATCATAACTTAATTTCTTGTCATCTCTTTTCTAACCTTATATGATCTTATAATATCCAAATTCTCATCCAATAGGAATTCAATTGAAAATCTCACAATGCAAAATCACAAAAATTGATTCTAGAATATTTAAACCCAAACATTTTTCTAAACTCCATAAACTAGAATCCTTCCAAAAATACAAAGATTCAAATGATCATACCTTGATTCTTCACCAAATGAAGATATCTTTAGCTCATATGGAAGTTATTTCCTTCCTCTTACTTCTTCTCTTCATGATCAACTTCAAAATCTCTCTTGAAGGCTAAGGAAATTCAAAGCCTAGCTTGTTTTCTCTTCTTTCTCTTCTTTCATTCTTTTTCATGTTTCTCTCTCTTATCTCCTTTCTCATCCACACCTTTTGCTTCTCTAGAATCTTCTCATTAACTTTTTTCTCTCCATTTACAAGCAAGACAACACTTCTTCTCCCAATTATGCCCTTAATGATTGAGAATTGTCCTATTTTCCCTTCCATCTATGCCTTATGTCTTTAATACTTAAGTGTCTTCCCAATAGTATCCTTGAACAACTGCTTCCAGAAAAATGTCCCCCCATTGTCTTAAGTTTCTAATGCCACCGAAATCAGTCATTTTGGTTTAGTGATTTAAAAGATATACTTCAAACATTTTTGGACTGCTCTTGTCCAAAATAGTATACTATGCACAACTTCCATATGAATTTTAGACATCTTAGAGACTGAATTAGATTCCAAGCTCTTCATACCATTTGTAGCTCTATGTCTCTAGTTTTTTACAAATAAAAAATCATCTCATTTGGATCAATAGAGCTCCAAAAATCATCAAAATATCAAAGTATGTTCAGTGGAATAACACTAGTTTATATCATTTTAGAACACACTCACTGTACCCGTCCCATGTTTTTCACTCAATCTTTCTAACTCCACTTTAAATAACTTTGATTTTTGCTGCAGATGTAGATAAATTCCTTACGAATCCAATGGTTTAAGAATCAGATCATTGAGATGTCTAGAGAATAAGTTATGGTCAAAAGAAGCAACCATGTTTATGACCTCAATCAAAATGAACCTATTTTGGCTCGATCTCCATAACTTTCACAAACAATGTCGGATTAATCTCTGTTTGGACTATTGGAAAGAGGAATTCGAGATCTACAACTTTCATGAAGACCTCGAAGACCAATTCTATCTTCTAACTTTTGTATCGTCTCACTTTTGTTTCGTCTTACTTTGCATCGTCTTACTTCCATCATCTTACTTTCATCATCTTACTTTTATCTTCTTACTTCCAACGTCTTACTTTCATCGTCTTACTTTCATCATCTTACTTTTATCGTCTTACTTCCATCGTCTTACTTTTATCGTCTTACTTTTATCGTCTTACTTTTGTCGTCTTACTTCTATCGTCTTACTTCCATCGTCTTACTTTCATCGTCTTACTTTTATCGTCTTACTTCCATCGTCTTACTTTCATCGTCTTACTTTTATTTTCTTACTTTCATCTCTATAATGTCTCCACTTATAAAGATCATAACTTCCAACTCCGATGTCCAAAATTTTCATACTATATACCGTTGGAAAGGTAAAAGAAAGATCTACAACTTTCTAGAAGGCAACTTTGCTAAAATCTATTTATATCAATCCCAAATTTGCCCCTAAATTCTGAAGATAAATTTTCCATTCATACACTAACGTACTGCACCCAATTCTTAACTTCATGAAATTTTGAGACTCTTAGCGACAGAATTGAAATCCGATGTCTTCATAAGAAATGTACTCATATGTTTCTACTTTAATCCAAATTAAGAATCATCTCGTTTGGATAACTAGAGAAAACGTTATGGCTAACAGACCGAAGCACACTCAATGAACATTTTCTAGATTACTACCAATTTTGTTTCTAAATCTTTCCTTATCATAACTCATACCAAGATCACTCTTTCTACTCCCTCAACTTCTCTTTTTCAATAAAATCACATTTAACAACACTTATACCCGAAAGTTGTCAACGAATGCATGTACCATTTTTTTATATGCAAACATTCAATGTTTATGTGCATATGTGTTAACATGATGCATGAGCAAGAAAAATGCATTTCCTTATTCTCTCTTTGAGCTCCCATGTACTGAAATTTCGGGTCCTCACCCTTAATATGGGGATGGGATGTTAGATTAAACTTTGTTAAACCATAAAATAGTCTAATACTAGTCACACCTAAATATAGTACTTTTTGCATAGTTGATATCAATGTGATTATGATATCATTAAGAAACAACCACTTATACTAATTTTAGGTCCTAACATCTTTTAAGCTAAAGCTTGACTATTAAGGATTTATATTAAAAATAGTTTCCTTAATCTCTTTGACAATGAGTGAGAAATAAAGGAGCCTTTTCTTGTAGTGTTGTACTCTGTAACTGCTAATGTTTTTTCTTGTATTTACGTGAACTTTCTTCATTTGTTTTCCATTTCGTAGTATGACAAAAAGAATAAGTTTCTTTCTAAAGAAAGAGTTTGATTTGGAAAATTTAATTAAAAAAATGCAAACTTATTTATAGGTGCATAAGATGAGAAGTTATTCGCAACGCAAAGTTTTGGACAGATAATTTAGACACTGTAGCCTTAGACTATTTCCCACCACAAAACATATAAATTGGCATTTAGATTATACAATTGGTATCAGAAAAAAGGTTTTGAAGGACATGATAAATTGCATATGATAAACAATAATCTTATATTGTATATGATAATTTTGCAGTTTTATTAGGAATGTTATGCTACATATAACAATTTTTATTTTTGTAATGAGGATAAAAGTCAAGTTAGGGTGCCAAATCTTCGTTTCAAAACTGTAGTTTCCTAAATATTTTAAATTTTCAGTTTAAAGAGAATTATAATATCCCTAATCATAATAAATAAAAGCCTAAACAACTGTAATAAGGGGTCAAATTATGCCAAGCGGGGAAAGTTAGGAAAGTTGGTACCCAAAGTTGTTATTAATTTAAGGAAAATATGAGTGAAATAATATTGGGAAGCAATAAAGAAGTAGAGGAACTATAAAAAGGCAATCCTAAATGGAGAGGTAGAAGTTATAGAGAAAAAGAGACTTCAATTGTGCCTAAAAGTAAGTTGTCTCTTTTTTTAAAAAGAAAATAAAAACTGTTTCATCCTTTCCCTTGTAATTCAGCAAGGGAAAACAAAAAATAAGAAGATAATGAGATCATAAAAAGATTTTAAAAAGTGAAAGTCAACATCCCTCTATCAAATGTCATCAAGCACATACCAATGTATACAAATTTTTTAAAGAAGTTATATCCTAACAAAAGAAAAATAAATAGCGAAAAGAAGATAAGAATAGGTGAGAGTGTCTAGGCAATATTTTAATGAAAAAATCCTCTTAAGTGCAAGGAACGAGTTATGTTCACCATTATTTATAAAATAGGTAACACCATTATTAGGAGACCTATGCTAGATTTAGAATCATCCGTTAACGTATTGTTGTTATCTGTGTATACTTTGTTAAATTTATAAACTTCCAAATCAACTGATGTTATTATTTAATTGGATGATCATACTAATAGATACTGTAAAATGGTGGTTATGGATGTTGTTCTACTTGACTTTTATATTCTTAGTATATACGATGATTCTTCTCCTAACATTGCACCAATTCTTTTAGGAAGATCATCCCTAAACATAACTCATACTAAATCGGTGTGATTGGACCCTCACAATGGAACTTAATGGTGGAGTAATCCATTTTAATACCTTTAAAACAATGATGTATTCTAATGATGTTCTTTTTTTTTTCCCAATAACTCTATTGATCATGTTGATTCAATATTACAAGAAGTTTTTAAGATAGATGGTAAGGACAAGGTAGGGGTTGTTTGTAGCGCACCCTCACCGTAGGGTACACAACAGGAAACCCGAAGGTCGCTCCGATGAGTATCCCACGATAAAGGTGCACCACCAGAACATTTCTACTAATAATCCTCAT
>JAOQMR010000212.1:23202233-23212580 GCA_027563865.1 Erythroxylum pelleterianum | reverse complement strand
ATCATGAAATGAAATTGCGACAACCGGTTTAAGTAGACCTGATTTCTTTTTTTCTCAAATGGGTTGGTTTTGTACACGGATGATTGAGCCCTTTAATCTGCTTTATTTTCTATAATATGGGTTTGGATTTTGCATGTCATCTTGAGCCACCAAATATCTATTACAAGGAGTTAAGCCCGATATCAATACATGATTCCTAGCCCACTGCATAATATTCCTTGTCAAAGCAATCTTCACATTTTTCCACAACAACCGTCAAAGACAAAACATATTTATGACTTTCCTCAATTTACTTTCCCATTTTATAATACAAAAACGGTGGTCATTGACAATAAAGTTGTTGATTATTTGGAGGAAAACAGGACGAGTGTATATTTGTTGACTGGCAATTCTTATAGCACAACTGGGGAGCTCATAATGATAAGAATGCCCGCGGTCTTAAGGCATACATACAGATGTCTTGAATTGATACTGAGCCCGACATGCTCATACTGTTGTCGCTTTCCTTAACAAAGTCTTCCGAAAATTTTAAATGCGAGAGCAACTTGGTGTAATTTTGCCTCTCAGAACCCTGACAGCTCTATCTCACTACCTGCCTACACCTGTATATGTACGTATACATGTAAATAAATGTACATGTCCTTGCACGAGAAGTCCTGGGGGTGAGTTTATTATAACATTCAATATCAGGAGAGACCAGGGACAAACGAAAAGGGAAAACGTAGTTTATTGGGTTAGATCGATATTTTTTTATTATCAAGTCAAAATAGAACTTAAAAATATTTAGGAAAAAGTTTTATCTGCAAGGTTCAGTGCATTTTCTTAGGGTGATGATAGAAACCAAGATGAAAACAGGATATCACAATTTTTTTATAATTATTATTTTACATGAAGTTTCTTGGTAAGCGTACATTGATCAGAATCACGAAAGAGAATAAGTTGAAGAAAATGAAATTGGTGACTTGTATGTTTTCTTTTGACAACTGCAATATCGACATCTCTTTGAAATTATTTATCTCGTGCCTTGTCTAACAAAGAAAGGAGAGAACGAAAATTACTAATAATGGAGCTTCGAACATCCACCAGGGCTTAACGTTATTTTTAGATAGACCTTATGTCACTCATCTAGCGCTGTTACACTGGTTTTGCCTTCTAATCTTCGTAGAATCCTTATATTAAATTAATCAAAGTACGTTTAAGTCAGCCAAAATTGATTGCTATTGTGCGATCAAGTTCAAAGGTCTATTTCGGTATGGCCCTTAGCTAGCTGTTTCATTGTAGAAGATACAAATTCTGCAGCGTCGAAGTTTTGTTCGTTTATGCAGGTTGACTTGGTTAAAACAAGGAGTAAACTTCCAAGGAGGTTTAGTATTTTAGATACATTATTAAGGCACTGTTCTCTTGTATCATTAGTACTGTAGTTACATTTTGATAATCCAAATTGCAAAGCTCCACCTTTTTATATATTTTGTTAATTAAGCGATAGCTATATAAGCACTGCTACACGAAGCCTTATCCATGGAGGTTAAATTAATGGCAGAAGTTGACGGTAATTTGCTATACGAAGGCTTATCCATGCAGGTTAAATTAATGGCAGAAGTTGACGGTAATTTGTTTTACTTCCTAGTGCTATATGCATTTTCTTTATTGAAATGCAATTTTATGGTAATTAAAAAGAAAGAAGACCCCATGTCAACTAGCTTAAAATTGAAGAAACCTTGGATACGATAATGGCATCAGGATGCCGATAAGACAGTAGCTTTCATAAAATTATTTTTATAGAAAAAGGGTTTTCTTAATCAACCGATGGCAAAGCTTGCAAAGGTCTTTAAGAAGCTTCTTATGGTTGTTAACACCTGGAATGGTTATTTTATTAAGCATACGTACAAGATAAAATCACTTATTTTCTTTTGGTTCAGAAATCTACCAACCAAATGTGAACACTGGAAGGGTATTGCGGAAAAATGGGGAAAAGAACACAACATTAACAAACAAAGCTAGAGAGTCCACTTCGTGATTGAGATCCAAACTATACCTTTCTTTTGGTTCTTTTGTCATTTATATTGACTTTACGCCTGTGGGTGACTTAACTTAACGTTCGTGTAAGTGAACGATCAAAACAAGAACGGTTTAAAATACGATAAGACAGCGTGTGAAGTTGGACTCAATATGAACCGCCCCTTTCCTTTTAAAGGGATCACTTGATTGGACCATGCAAGCCATGGTCACTCTAAGTGAAAGCGGCATTTGCTGTTGGCATGTATTGCTTTGTTAGATCTCATATGGGATTGCCCTATATGCTTCCGACAATGTTCTGTTCTCTATTACACCTTTGTCTTAGTGGGGAAGGAAAAGTTTTTCTTTCCCATATTAGGTATTAAAAGCAGTTTTTAAATGATAATAATAACAATAAATAAAAACTCAAGTTTTACTTCAATTTATTATTTAAAAGGTGTCTCCAATATCAAATCAAAATTTATTACCTTGTACTTTACCTTCTCAACTTTAAACTTTTCAATTTTAATGATAAGTTGAATATATACGATACACATCCTTAGAGAATTGGAGAAAGTAAACACAAATTTTATATCAAGATTTTTAAGTTTAGTGGAAGAAAATAGGTTTTTACCTTAATTTTTATCGAGGTTTTATGTTCAAATCAATAGTAATCTCGATACCGTTTTGATGATGAATTGAAAAGTGTAAATACATACATCTATCTTTATCCTATATATCCATTAAAATTTGCACCCGATATATAGATGTGTATTTATCTTGCATGCTAAATTCCAAGCATTAAATTTTAATTGCTTTCATCTTTCCATTTACTATGACCATGTAATTAGGTCCAACATCAAACAAGTATAATGCTTCCTTGAGGGTTTACATTAAATACAGCAAGAGGGAGAACTGAAACTTTCTTAGAAAATCTCAAATTGATTAGAAACGTTCAACTTTTTGCATTAGTTTAAGGCATAAGAGATTTGGCAGTCAAAAAACTAGTTTGTAATTCAAATGGCAGTCCATCGAATATTTGGAAGAAGCTAATATTGTTGGCAAGAAGCAGCCAAGAAGTCATTTATCTCATTCTATTATATTCCAAAGCTTCCATTTCATCTATCATATTTCTCCCTAACGTAGAAGTTGAAGCTGCGGATGATTCGGTTAGTCGTTAGCATATATTTTTTAAGTGACATCTTATTGACTAATTTAACCTAACCAAACAAATGCCAATTTGTTAATTGGTTAACGATATTTGGCTCAATCACGTGCTATCTCCTAAGGGATTGAATTTTATGTTCCAAAAAAATAATAATGTATTTCAAGTAAATATATATAAAAAATCAACAAGAATTGATGTTGACGTCATTTGAAGATGAAAATTCATTACATTCAAAAATTGAATCTTATGAAATAATCTGGAATTTTCAACTCAATCTGAATGCATTTGTATTCATCTTTTGCTTGTCTGGTTAGTCATACTAAAATTTAAAATAAAATTTTCAATGAATTTTGATTGGCCAAAGTTGTGCAACTTAAATGGCATGATTCTGACTTCCCATCAGAGAAGACGAAGTCCTATTTAATTATAATGATACAAGCAGAATTTTGAGGGAAAGAGGCGAAGAGAACAAGAAGATTTTGAAGAGTTATTATTCACCGCCTTTCTATATGAAAAGAGTACAATTTATACTGCTAAAACATAACAACCAAGGCTAAAAAATAGGAAAAAGAATATCTCATCCAACATAAGTACCAACGTAACTAAAAACTAATTCTTTCTTATCCAACTTAGCTAAAGACTAGTTCTGTTGACTTATTAAATGGAACAACAAAGCAACATCCCATGAATAAGTCAACCTAAATGCAACAACAAAGCAACAACCTATAACCATGTCAACCTAAATCTTCACAATGCAAAGGATGACTCATACAAATCCCCCCTCCCTAAGAATCCTTGTCTTCAAGGATAAAATTTGGATATGATTTGGCGATCCAGCTTTCATTTTCCTAAGAAGCATCCTCTATTAGAGCACCTTCATTGAATCAAAATTTCATATGTTGGACGATAGTTTCCCTTGCGAACAATTCAACGATCAATAATAACTTCAAGTTATGGAAGGATAATTGAATCATCTGTGACTGATAGAAGTTGTTTAAAAAGTGGAGTAACTAGTGTTCCTAAATGCTTCCATAGCAAACTAACATGAAAAGTGTTATGAATTTGAGAATCAGGAGGAAAAGCTAATTTATATGCAACTTGACCACTTTTTCAATAATTTGGTAAGGACCAAAAAAGGTGGAATAAGCTTTATTAAAGCTCAAAATGCAACAAAAGTTTGTCAATATGGATGAAGCTTAAGATAAACGTAGTCACCCACTACAAACTGGACCACTTTACACTTCTGATTTGCTTGGCATTTCATCCAATTACAAGCTTGTGTAATATTATGGTGTAACTCACGAAGGATGGTGTCTCAATCTCATAAGTAGTCATCAACAGCTTGGACCCGACAAGTTCTTAGCAGAAGCTAATAAATTGGGAGGTGGAACTCCATAAACAACCTTAAAAGGTGACATTTTGGTGGAGGAATGAGTTGATGTAGTATAATTGAATTCAACTTAAGGAATCTATTCAAGTCATTTTCATGGTTGGTCACCTACAAAACATTTTAAGTATTGCTTTAGAGTGCGGTTTACTGCCTCAGTTTGTCCATCAGTTTAAGGGTGATAGCTCAAACTCATGCAAAGCTTAGTTCCTTGTAATTGAAAAAATGCATGTCAGAAGGAACTCATAAATACCTTATTCCTATCACTAACTATGGACGTTGGAACTCTATAGAGACGAACCACATTAGTTACAAAGGCCTTGGTAATAGCAATTGTAGTAAATGGATACTAAGCTGTAAAGTGGGCATATTTTGATAAGCAGTCCACGACTAACATGATAACTATATGTCCCTATGATGTTGCTAAGCCCTCAATAAAATTCATGGATATATCTATGCAGATCTTAGTAGGTATCGGTAAATGTTGTAGTAACCTACCGACTTTATATAATTAGTTTTGCAACACTGACGGATATCACATTGTTGTAATTTTTTTTAACTATTTGGCACATATTAGGCCACAAAAAGCTTTCTTTGATAATAGAAAGTGTCTTATGGAACCCCAAATGTCCTTCAGTAGGTGACGAATGGCAATCCTTTAGTATATGTTGAATCAAAGTGGAGGATGGACTTAAGTAAATCCTACCATTTTGAACCATACTCCATTCCATTGCACAAACACGTGAGATGATTGTTTTGTGATAAGAATCTTGTTTCATTTCTTCTTCTAACATTGGGCACCAATCTACCTGTCACATGGAAATTGAAAGAAGATGGAATTCGACCATTCAGGTCAAGGCATCAGTAACTTTGTTTTCAAATCCCCACTTATATTCAATTTTGTAATCATGCCCAAGAATCTTTAGAATCCATCATGTTTGTATCGGGGTAGTGATCTGTTGCTCAAGTATACCTAAGAACTTTTTAGTCAGTGCAAACAATAAATGACTTACCAAGTAAATAAGGTTGCAATTTTTGGATAGCTTTGACAACAACTAACATTTCTTTCTCATAGGTAGATAAGGACAACGTTGATCCCTTTAGAGCTTCATTGAAATAAGCTACTGGCTTGTTATTTTGGGATAGGACTGCTCCAATTCCTACCCTACTTGCAACACACTCGATCACGAATGATTGAGAGAAATTTGGTAGGCATATGACTAGTGGAGATGTTAGTGCTTCTTTCAATTGTTTGAAGGCTAACTCAACAAATTTCAGTCCATTTAAATTCTCCTTTTGAAAAAAGTTGAGTCAATGGTGTTGCTATACCTCCAAAATGAAGGATACATCTTTGGTAGTAACCTGTTAATCTAATAAGTCCATGAACTCCCTTTGATGTAGTTGGTGTTGGCCACTCAAAGATTGCTTGCATTTTTATAGGCTCCACTGCAACTCCATTCTTAGAAATAATATGACCTAAGTAGTCTACTTGTGAAACACCAAACCAACACTTTGTTTCTTTAGCAAACAACTGGTTAGTTGATAACATGGTGAAGGTGGGCCACAGATGTGAAAGGTGGTCTTCTTAACATAAAAACGTCATCAAAAAATACCAAAATAAACTTTCGAAGATGAGGGCAAAAGAGGTTATTTATGAGACTTTGAAATGTTGCAAGGGTTCTTATGAGACCAAATGGCATTACGACAAGCTCATAGTGCACTTTATGTGTTCGAAAAGAAGTTTTAGGAATATCTTCTTTTTATACCTAAATTTGATGATAACATGCTCTTATATCTAATTTAGAAAAGAATTTGGCCCTATGAAACTCATTGCGCAGCTCATCAATTACTGGAATTGGATACTTATCTTTGATTGTTATGTCATTCCAAGCCTGATAGTCCACACAAAATCACCAATCTCCATCAACCTTCTTCGCCAATAAAAGAGGTTATGAGAATGGGCTATTACCTAGTCTTGTTAATCCAGATTGCAAAAGTTCCCTCACTTTTTTCTTCTATTTCATTTTTTGGAAGTAAGGGTAGAAATATGGTCTAGCTCTCACCGACTCGGAATTGGGTTGTAAAGGAATTTGGTGGTTATGTAGTCGCTTTAGAAGAAGGTTGTCGGGTTCTTTAAATATTTGTTGGAATTCAATTAGGAGGCAAGCTATGTCAGGAGAGCATAAGATCAACTAGGGTTTATTAAAAGAGAATAGAATCTATAAGAGAAAGCCAGTAATTTATAGGTAATTAACTTCTTTATATGTTAGCACTTCAATGTTGGCTAGTCTCAGTACTTGAAATGTGTGTGAGACTCTTGAAAGCTGGAATTTCATAGTTAGTTATTTATAATCCATTTCAATTGGACTTAGAGTCTTTAACCATTGTCCTCCCAAAACTACATAGCAAGCTATGACGGGAACGACATAATAATCTGTTGTAATAGGTTTCTATAAATGGTAATTATGCGTTCTTGGCATCGCTCGACACATTCTATTTTTCCCAGCTGGCGACTATAACTTGGAGCTTCTTGCTTTGAAGTACTGGTAATCCCCACTTGGTAACTATGGTTTGATCTATGAAGTTGTGGGTACTACCACCATCCATAAGGATGTTCACGTTCTTATTTTTCAACTTCCCCAATATATGTATTATTTTAGGGTGATTAATACCAGCTATGGTATGGAAGGAAATTTCAGGCAAAACTTCTTCACTTTCTGGTTCAAGTTTAACAAGGTCTTCTTCCTCAGGGATTTGGTTGATGTGAGTCCTCTATCATAAATAGTTATGGACGTTTACATCGATGGCCTGGGCCAAACTTCTCATCACAATTGTAACACAAGCCTTTTTCTTGACACTTTCGTGCCTCTTGATTAGTAATCTGTTGAAATATGGTCAAAGTAGTTTTAGGACTTGGATTTCCATGTTGATATTCCAGCAGTTGGGTTAACATTCACCTTTGGTGCTATTGGAACAAGTGGAAAGTAGCTAATTGGTTGGTCTTCTTTTGTAACTGATTTCAGTCTTCAATTAGTCTAGTAACACCTATTAGTTCTACCAAGATATGGGGCTGTTTTATTTTTACATCTAAGCAGATGTCATCACAAAGTCCAGCAATAAAACATCCAATAAGAAAGGTTTCTTGTAAGCCATCAGCTTTATGAGAATGCTTTTCAAAAGCCTCTTAATAAGCTACTGCAGTTGTAGTTTGTTGAAGCTGAGTCAAAGCTTCCAATAGATCCTCATAATCTGTGGGTCCAAGCGTAGGTGGATTATTTTGGTAAGTTCATCCCAATTGAGTGATCCACAAAATTTCATCAGCCACCACCATTGTAAAGCAATGCTTTCTAGATGGAAAGAAGCTAGCTGCACTTGTTGATCATAGGCAACATTCTTGAACTGAAAATATTGTTCTTCCATATAAACCTAGCCAGATGGGTCCTTACCATTGAACTTTGGAAATTGTAGCTTAAGGCAATGGTGGTGGTAATCATTTGGGTCATTAGATTTCATAGTGTTTGAAAATTTTGAAGATTATCCTCGAAAGAATAGGTTGATTCCTGGAAAGGATAATGTACGTGCTTTGTGAGACTCATAAAGCCTATAGCTTGGTTAACACTCGTTCTAGGGTGGCATTAACATGGTCGAAGCTAGACTCATGTCTATTGCGAAATTATACATTAGTTTTGCTGCGAGTATCTATGGTTGTAACTTGGCTCTAATACTACTGATACAAGTATAATTTTGAGGGAGAGAGAGATGAAGAGAACAAGAAGATTTGAAGAGTTGTTATTCACTGCCTTTTGGATCTGGTTTAATTTATATTTCTAAAACATAACAGCTAAGGCTGAAAAAAGAGGAAAAAAGAATATCTTATTTAATGTAACTACCAATGTAACTAACAACTAATTCTTTCTTATCTAACTTAGCTAAAGACTAGTTCTACTGATCTATTAAATGGAACAACAAAACAATAATCTATGACTAACTCAACCTAAATGGAACAACAAAGGAACAATCTATGACTAAGTCAACCTAAATCTTCATAGTGCAAAGGTTGGCCCATATGATATAAATTTAAATTCCATAATTTTGACAAGTAAAAGAATTGCACCAAGTTGTGCGTTATAAACATGATCGAATCTAAATTTAAGTAGAGCTAATAACATTACAAGGTCTAAATTCAAAGATTTTTTTTTAAAAATAGATTCAAAGATGTTGCTCTCGTTGAACCATGTGGATTGTTAAAAAGTGGTAGCCCCCTAGGCCATGTAGGTACGGTGGTTACGTGGCTTTCATTGATTTCTTTTACTGAACCATCGGTAACCATTCATGATATGCACCAATGATAAGTTTTAGGAGATTAGTACTCGTAGAGTTGTTGACAGTAGCATTAGATCTTCTTAATTACATGCATCATCTATGTGATAGATCAACTAAATAGTAATAACTATGAGTTTATATCCAATAACCAATTAGTTGGTTTAGTTTAGTAACAAAATTATTTAAAAACACTCATTATCTTATATATGTTCATATGTATGTGATAAAATTCTACTGGATAAATTAACACTGTAAATAAAATTATGATGAGATTATAATCATAAGATTCGTATTGCATTTCTAATTATACGTAAATTGTTCTTAGTCATTATTTAATTGAGATTGAATATTACTGGCACACGTATGGATGCTTGTTAAAGAACAAGTTTACTGAAAAGATCTTATATGAGAATTTCATTTAAAACATTATTTGTATGCCTATGCAAATTCTAATTTTAATGATTGTATAAGTGATTCTTTGACTTGAAATCTCCAAAATATCTCATATTGGGATTGTTATGTTTTAATACTATTTACGAACTATTCTAGTGAAATGCAAATTAATTGATAGTCATTGAATATAACATGAACTATATGAAGGTAGTTGAGTGAACAACATATGATTCATGGTCCCAAAGTGATTAAGGAGAATATTTTGTTATTCTCGATTAGTATTGATTCAAGAAGTCATTGGCAAAGTGGACTGAAACTTTAAAAATTGTTTTCAAATGTCATTAATTAAATCAATTACTAATGGTGGAGAACTAATATGATTAGACTTAAATATAATATACATTAATTCCATGCTCTATGTCTAATCGAACACTATATGATGAAAGAATTAAATTATATAAAAATATTAGTTAAAACTATTTTAATATTTTTAAATATTTAGATGGTTATGTTGCATTGCTAAATGATAAACTTGATCTATGATATAAATTGTTTAATTAAGGAATTAAAAACGAATTAAAAGAGTTTAATTTATTTAATCCTAAATATAGTTTAGGATTATAATTTATATTCACCATTAACATATTTAAGAACTTAATGAGTCATAAATAAAGAAAAAATTAAAGAGAGAAAATATATTTTAATTAAGTCAGATTTTATTGTAAAGTTTAAGAAACTTTATTATTAAATACAAGATATATAATAAATAAAGATCAATATGAGTTTTAAAGTTTAATTAAAATTAAAATTTTATTATAATTAAATTACTAAAATCTCCAGAATCTATTATAAATAGGCATAGGCTCTAAGAAAGCTATTACTTCTTAGATTATCCCCTCTATAATAATTATAAAGTTATTCTAATACTTTTTGTAGATACTATTAGATAGGGGTGTTCAAAAAAACCCGCGAACCCGCGAACCGGACCTGAACCGCATTAACCAAACCTGTAAATAAGGTTAACCAAACCTGAGTTCAGGTTCGGTTCGAACCGAACCTGAAAAATTAGGTTCATGGTTCA
>JAOQMR010000212.1:23171185-23194846 GCA_027563865.1 Erythroxylum pelleterianum | reverse complement strand
GGTGCAACTTCAAAGATCTATCCACAGGACATGATAATGATTAGACATATTGATTGTGAAACCTGGTAATTGTATTTTTTAGATTACAATTTTTCACAGTAAGAAAGAAGAAAGACAGCAGAGCAGAAGTCTGATATGCAACAACTTCAATTATTGAAATGATCTCTTTTGCTGGTTTACGAGATACAAAACGAGTTTTTCATTTCACATAGTCCTACCAGACAAAAGAATGTTTCAGGCAACATGAAGGCACATACTTATACAACTGAATCTTGTCAGGGAAATGGACCAAACATTAAAACTGCAGTGATGGTATGCAATGACTGAAGCAAGGAAAAATGCAACACGCTCAATTAACCTACAAGTGATTAATGAATTAAATCAAACCAGAAGCAAGCAGTATTAACTAGAGAGTTGTGGACTTAATTCACTTCTTTACAACAACTTCTGCACCTGAACATACAACATACATAAAAGAAAAGTTAAATTAATAGAGGAATAGAAAACTTTTAAATAAAAAACACATAGGATTGCAATGTATGTCTACCTGAATAGCGAGACTTGTACAAGATTAGAAGGCCACCACATCTCCCCTGGTTCTACCGAATATCTCCTGATTCCTGAACCTGACATATCCTCACCAAGCAATGGTCCTGCAAATCTCTGTTTCATCATATTAAGATCTAGAGAAGATTTTCCAATCTTTTACTAATGGATAAGTTCCATTTGTGCTGAGATCTCAAGTATTAGCAAAAAACAAGGAGGGAAGTGTGTGGAACATGGAATAAAGAACCTTTACCTAGTATCTTTCAAGAAGGCAGATGGATGGTCATCACCATGGGTTCTCCTGAAAATCTTGCAGTGAGTGGCACTAACAGCAGTAGATTCGACTTGAAAGCACAATTTTCAACTATTCACCAATCACAAGAGAAAGAGAAGCGTAAAGTTACGAAACTAAGAACCACTTATGAAGCATCACCGTAAAGCTAATACCATAGAGAACCCGCAAGAAACCCACTTCTTGAATTTTCAACCGAAGCCGGTTTTGCTACAAAACACGATTAATTTCAGCCACAAACCCCAAAGTTCTTCAATCATCAGCCTCAAAGCACTCATTCGACATATCACTAAGTGAAACCAAGAACCACTCAGTTGATTACTTCACCACAAAACTCAAGCAAGTAAACTCGTAACAGAAAACCCAAAAGTTGAATGAACAAGCCAACACTAGATCTCACTCGGGAGTCACCAGATCTGGAGGCATCTGAGAAGAGAGAAGAGAGAAAAGAGAAGCGGCGATGGAGGCTTTCTGAGATCTGTGAGATGAGAGAAGGGAGGGAGAGAAGACGAGATAACACTTTTGTTTTAGTATCAAATAACCGGTTCATATAAAAATTGGCCGGTTCTCTGATAAACCGGTCGGTTTTTATATTTAAGGGTTATTAACTAAAATCGAACCGGACACATAGCCGTTTCAGACTATTTCCGATCGGACCGGCCGGTCCGGTCGGATTTTTTAATCCTTTCTCCTATCCATATTAAAACTTAATAAGTTGTTAGAGAACGTCATATTCAATTAATTACTCTTTATGCTTGGATTGAGACCTTTCCAGAATTAACGATCCAATTTTTAGACATTTCAATATGACCATGAAAAGAAGAAAATGTTATATGTATCTCCCTTAAAGGAAACAAAAGTTAAGATTAAGGAATTTCTTTTTTTGGATAATGGTATACATCAGTATAAACATTTAATCATTACAAAGGGTTTTTTTTACAATAAAAAAATCATATGAGATCTCTCACCCTTTTTCTTATAGTTAATCTTTTAATATTTAAAAAATGATTAGGTTCTAAAATTTGTCATTTGCACTTTAATTATTTTTTATATGAAATCCTTTGTACCACAACCGGTGTTTCAACCTTGTTATTATTAAATTTATCCATATAAACATGTAGATAAAATTTAATAGAATACGGTAAAAACTAATTAATGGAAAGAGAGGATCTGGTCCATTTCTTTTACCTATCTTCTTTCTTAGACATAGATCTAACTCTGGCTGGGCAATAATTGTAGGAAACAGAAATTAGTCGTAGTAATCACTTTTTTACATGTCATTCTCCGATCCAGTAATGAGTTTCTTAATATGATAATTAAAATTCTAATAATCTATGCAGGACCAAAGATGGAGGATACTTCGAGCAACCCTTTTGATTATAATGTATATAAAGGTCTTCTTAAAAGGATATAGATTAACTTCAAAGTAAAAATACCATAAAGGATATAAATTATTATGTATTCCAAAATAAGTTTTTTGTTTGTGTGATTGTTAAAATCAACAAAACTGTATTTGTAAATGGTTGGGTCGGTCGTGCTAGGCCCAAGCCCAAACTTAGAACGACACATGGGTCAATCGACCCATTCCTCAACGTTGACCTAATTCCTACAGGGATTTACTATATAAACTCATTATCTCACCATGATAGGGGTACGACTCCAGAACCCTACTTTTCTCTTCAGAAAACTACTAAAACCCTTACAAAAAGACTGACTTGAGCGTCGGAGGAGCCTACCGGGAACCAACCCCCGACACGCCTTTATTGTTTTTCAGGTGTTCTCTAGCCAAAGCTATTCAAGATCATGGATCAGAACAACGACGTTCAACCATAGCAAGATCAGGCTGAACCATTTGGCGCCCACCGTGGGGCCCGGCGTCAGGGCACCACGTTTAGAACCACTCAGATGAGTTAGGCGGCGGCGGCCAATTCTGATGTAGCCACTGTCGCGACACTTGCGCTGCAACGGATAGGTTTGTGGCAACCGGCTATCTTTCCTCCGGCGCATCATGATTCTTAGACTCGATCACCTTTCATCATCCGAAACCCTAATACAGATGAATTACCACCTCAAAATCTGAACAACCAAAGACAATATTCACATCCGAATGAGCACCCGCAACAATCACAAAACCGAGAGCAAGAAGCGCAGAGCGTGGCACTGAAGGATAACGCAGAGACCAATGCACACCCTCATAACCCTCCTGCACCACAACCAACCTCCCTCACCCAAAAACAAATAGAGGAAGCGACCGATCTACTGATCCGCCAAATTCTGTAGTCTCAACCGTCACAGCAGCAAACCCCCGCTAGGCAAATAGGTGTGATGACCGGTCAGCACACTGCTGTAGCCCCAGAAAAAATTGTGGATGATCGACTCAATGTAGCAATGAATTCCCTTCCGGATCAACCATCAACACATTACAGCTCTCCTTTCATCCCAAAGGTCCTAGATAGCCTCCCAGCGGTCGGCACAAAGATACCAACATCCGAAAAATATACTGGAAAGACCGATCCCCTCGATTATTTGCAGCACTTCTAATCGATGATGAATCTGCATGGCGTCCCAGATTCCATTCAGTGTAAGGCTTTCTGTACAACCTTTCAAGAAGGAGCTCGACGATGGTTCAACAATTTTCCCCCGCGCTGCATCAGTTGTTTTGAAGATTTCAAGTTGCTGTTCCTCAACCAGTTTGCTACAAGTAAATGACCACAGAAGACTGCCTTGGAAGTGATGCAGTTGACCAAAGGAAGGAACGAAAGTTTACGGGAGTTTATCGCTCGGTTCAACAATGAAGCTGTCGAAGTTCCCTACCTCACCTGCTCGTCCATGTTGGCCGCACTTATGAGCAATACGAGGGATGAAGAGTTCAAGAAGTCATTGGCCCTTGATCAGCCCAAGTCTATTCAGGAGATAAGAAATCGGGCAGATAAATACATCCAGCTCGAGGAAGTGTTGAAAAGCACAAAACGAAGAGCAGACGATCGCTGGCCGAGCGGCAGAACAAATGACTCACACAAGCGACAGAAGGATCAGTCCAGCTGGAGAAAGCCGATCGACCGGTAGAACTAACGCCGAGAGATGAAAAGATCGCTGGTTATGTTCTAAGAAAGACCGAGGTGGCTGGGAGATACCCTGGAAAGCTCGGTCAGACATGGGAAGGACTATATTCACCATTAGATAAACTCTGCTTCAATTATTTCTTTGTTTTGTACTTTATTATCGCTTATGTTCTTGTACAACGCAACTTGTGGGTACCTTCTTTCTGGCCCTACCAATCAGGTTTTTTAATGGCCCACGCCATGATCATCGCCAATAAAGGGTAGCAAGTTCTTGGTAGAAAGAGTCTTATCAAAACAAGGCAAGAAGGAAAAACAAGATGATTGCCATCGACACCGCTCGGCTACGGCCTCGACACCAGTAGGCTACGGCCTCGACATAGTTCGGCTACGGCCTCGACACTAGTAGGCTATGGCCTCGACACCAGTAGGCTACGGCCTCAACATAGTTAGGCTACGGCCTCGACATAGTTCAGCTACGGCCTCGACATAGCTCGGCTACGGCCTCGACACCGCTCGGCTACGACCTCGATATAGTTCGGCTACGGCCTCGACATAGTTAGGCTACGGCCTCGACACCAGTAGGCTACGACCTCGACATAGTTCGGCTATGACCTCGACATAGCTCGGCTACGGCCTCGACATTGCTTGACTAGATTGCCAAGACAAGGTTCTTGCAACCAGGCGATGTCAAGTCACAAAATATTGGCATCGCTCGGCTTTCGACATAGTTCGGCCCTTGACAATGCTCGGGCCTCGACACCGATCGACTAGGTTGCCAAGACAAGATTCTTGTAACCAGGCGATGTCAAGTCACAAAATCTTGGCATCGCTCGGCTTTCGACATAGTTCGGCCCTTGACAATGCTCGGGCCTCGACACCGATCGACTAGGTTGCCAAGACAAGATTCTTGCAACCAGGAGATGTCAAGTCACAAAATCTTAGCATCGCATAGTTTGGCCCTCGACAACGCTCGGGCCTCGACATCGTTCGACCAGGTTGTCGAGGCAAGATCCCCAGAGCCAGACGATACCTAAAAGGTCAACCTCGTTCGATCGAGTTCCTACAAGCCTAACGATCGATCGACTCGTACCGAATGCGCTAGTTCGCTACATGCTATTTGAGAAGGCGATCCCTCACACAAAGCCAATGATAGTTTAAGGTGTCATCCAACAAAACCAAGAAGACAGTGAAGGATAAAAGAAAAATTTCTATTTCCAATAAGTTTACCTTGGTCACAAGCTCGACCAGATGAGTTTTTCTATTTAGAAATATTATCTTTCCTACCCGACCTACTGCAAGTATCGTCAACACACTTCTTCAAGTCAAAGTGGAACAATCTGTCCATTATATGTTCTGAAATATTTGTGCTGACAAGTCTTGTGACAACCAAATCCTTTACAAGCACACAATTCTCGCCACAGTGAGTCCTCATCCGGCACTACTTCTCGTTCTCTTTCGGCTATCTCCCTCCTTTCCTCCAAAAGAAGGCCGAGCTCGAATGAAAGCAACAGTTTGGCATAATCCTCAAACGACGAGCTGTCCGACCAATCAAAGACGCGAACGTCGCGGTAATCCCTCAGGAGGGAAAGAGACAGGTCATTTAGGTGCTGTTCTTTCCGCCACTCGACTGCGTCAATCCTCTCCCCCTGATAAAACTCCGCAACTCCGTTAGCCTGTTCTCTGCCTACAGCTTGTCCAACTTTTTCCTCGGCATCTCAGCCATTTCTGCCACTGTCTCCGATGGCCCAATTACGAGCAGGGCACCTCCGAATGAAGAGGACAACAGTGAAAATACACTATGTTAATCACAAAGATGAAAATACAGAGAGTAGAAGCTGGACAAACAGAGCAGAATGAAGGAAACCTGTTCACTCCAAAATTTATAGTGTCAACAGAACGGGACTACCAATCGATGTCGAACACGTTGCAACAATCCGAGCTGAAGCTGAACATGTGGAAAAATATGAGCGATGGAAAATTAAGGTCATTAAAAACTTGAAGCGGCGAGGCAGACGAAGGGACACGTGTGACAACGCGTGACAACTGCATGACAGTTAAAGGGACGCGTCTTCCAGAATTTAGACCACACGCGAAAAGATACAGACCGACAGCAATAATTACATTTAGTGTTTCATTTAAGCCATGCTGCCCAGTCGATCGGTTTCGATGGCCGACCGACTTGTTCTGTCATTACCCTCGATCAGTTACATCTGTTCGGTCGACCGCATCAGGTCATAGTCTATCGATCGGGCCTAGCACGAGCTACCTAAGAAACACGCTGTCTCATGCTTATGTACTCTTTCGATCCTTCTTTTTGATCAAACTCGAGGAGTAGGGGCTTATGGTTGGGTCGGTCGTGCTAGGCCCAAGCCCAAACTTAGAACGACACATGGGTCGATCAGCCCATTCCTCAACGTTGACCTAATTCCTATAGGTATTTACTATATAAACTCATTATCTCACCATGATAGGGGTACGACTCCAGAACCCTACTTTTCTCTTCAGAAAACTACTAAAACCCTTACAAAAAGATTGACTTGAGCGTCGGAGGGGCCTACCGGGAACCAACCCCCAGCACACCTTTATTGTTTTTCAGGTGTTCTCTAACCAAAGCTATTCAAGATCATGGATCAGAACAACGACGTTCAACCACAGCAAGATCAGGCTGAACCAGTAAATAAAGGCAATAATATAAAGAGAACGATCGACCAAAATGACTATAAACAACTAAGAAAATAATATAAGACGGAAAGGTATCCCAAAAAAAGCATCGGCAAAGGAAGTTGGTTAACACACATATATTTATATAAATAATAGAGAATAAGTGCACAAGAAACAAACAAACAAACAAACGTAGAAGATGTAAATAGACAAGACGACAAGCTTGGTTTTATTATGCCTTTCTTTTCACCCAGGAGTCTCCACTTGACGAAGGCGCTTGCTTTTTTCTTCTTTTCTGGGTGTCATTCATGGCTGTTTGAACAATTGTCTTTGTTGCAATTCGCACTTCCAGTGAACGAAACTTTCACAAATTAGGTCACTTTCAGGTCAGAATAAGAAACCTCTTTTATTTCTGTGACAGAACTACAGCAAAATAAGCTAACGCTGGAAATCCCAGTTGGTGTTTGTAAGTTTAATTTGGTAGATGGCACTTGGCAATCTGTTGTCAGACGTCTCTTGCTTCGACATTTTTCTTCAATTATCTTCCTTGTCTCACTATATATAATAGTATGTACTTTTAGGAACGAAAAAATTGTCACTAAGAGTATTTGAATCTTTTAGCGACAATTTTTAGCGACGATTTAAATTTGTGACCAAAATAGTAGCCAAATTTCCGTAGGTAAAATGTATAGGCGACATTTTTTCATATTTGTCGCTAAAACAATTTTCCTACGCTTTGCTTTCATGGTGAGAAAGTATTAGCGACGATTTTAAAAATTGTTGCAATATTTTTTCGCTATGAAATATTTTCGTAGTGAAACATTATTTGCTATGTTTTTCAAAATGTAGCTAAATTAAAACTATTATGACGTGTTTGGAAACGTAACAGAAAACTGTTGGCTACATTTTTTAAAACGTAACCAACAATCTTTATCCTTTTTTAAAATGTTGTCAAAGTTTTAATATATATTTTAACTAAATGTTATACCATATTAATTACAATTATTTGTGACATTTTTATTCCATATTTTCGTATATAATATTTCAATTTTTTGTTAATTTATTATACAAAAATATAATAAAAATAAAAATTAGAAGCATTGTATATTAAAAAAATATATTATTAAATTAGATCATGTACAAAATTTTAATTACAACTTCAAAAATATTTGTATACAAAATAAAAATACAAATATTAAATAGTCACTCAGAGTCGTCCTCATCTTCACTGCTTACATAATCTCGGCCAAATAATTTTCTTAAGTATTTTTCATGTTTGGCCACCTTTTTTTAGAGACTCGTTTTCCTTTTCAAGACATTGAATGTATGTTGGTCTTCATGAGGATAAAGTAGTTGACTTAGCTCGAAACTCAAGCCCTTTGATATACCTGGATCGTGTACCAAACACCTTATTACAAATGTAATCTACATTTGACTCATTTATGTTAAACATTGATGTTTTCAACAACTCCTGCATCTTATTCTAAAATTTTAAAAAAGATCAATATTCAATTCAAATATTGTTAGTTAGTAGCACATAAATAAATAAACTTAAAATTTAAACAAATTTTTATACTTACATAACTATTGTGCGCTTCTTCAAACATCTAACCTTCACCTTCCTTATAGTGTGTCAGTTTGTAGAGTGTGATCCTATCACACTCTTTTTCATATAGTTCCTTTCAACTTTGTTTTATGGAAAAAAAAATAAACACAATAAATAATGTTGTGTCCACTAATATAATTATAACTTCTAAATAAAGAACTTATATATTCATTTCGTAGGACTATAAATGATTTGGAGCCTTTGTTGTGAGGAGTTTTTATTTTTTTCTATGTTAACCTTGGCTTTCTTTCACTTTTCCTAAATAAAGAAAAGCAATAGTCATTAAATTATGTCACAAGATTAATAGAAGCAAATGGGAAGAGAAAGAAAACAAACCTGAACATTGGGAGAGGCCCAATAATCATACAAACTGTTCCAATTTTCTAGAGACATCCATTGTGAAACATGTCTCCTTGTCTTCTCATCTGAAGAAAAAGATTTGTAATATTTATATAGTCGATAATGATGATCCTTAGTCCTTTGTTTCAAAAGTAAAGTGACACGGTTTGAAACCTTAGGTTTGTCGATATCAACGATATTTAACTTCATCTGTGAACAATAAGTAAAGGTGAAATTAATCTTTAAAATAATAAAACAATATTGCATATAATTAATTAAATTGAAATTTTACCGAAACTTTATCCAAAGCATTCTCTAGTAAGTTGTCTTCCTTTAATTGCTCAGCATGTTTAAGGCAAGACAATTTAGTTCTAACAATTACCCCTAACTCACTGGACAAATTTTCTGATTGAACTTTGTCTACAAGACGACCTTGTGAGGTATCAATATGTATAAACAACTTGCTATTCATTGCAACTCACAACCTTTAGTTATACCTCTACCTCTTTTTCTTATTGCGGTACTAGAACCTGACAAAAAATGAATAAAAATAAGAAAATACACATTAAACATGTAAATATATATTTGAGCATGAGTCTATTTGTAGGTGTTAATGATTAACAAACTTACAGATCCATCTGTACTAGTTGAGGTAGATGGAGGTTGTTACTAACTTGGTTCATTAATGGATGAAATTGATTGTTGTAGTTAGTTAGGATTTGATTGATGTGGTTGTTGTTAAGTAGGATCTAATTGATGTAGTTATTGTTGAATAGGGACAACTTTGATACTTGCCATCTTCGTTCCTTTGTTTCTACCAGGTTCAATTATATTGGACATCTATAACTCAAATATCAACAATATGCATAAACATAAGTCAACATCAACAATACGTAAAAACAAAAGTCAAACATAAAAAAATCCGCATAAACATAATTCAAACATCAAATTTTTGTATAAACATAACTCAAACATAAAAAAAATCGCAAAAACATAACTCAAATACCAAAAATATGCATAAACATAACTCAAACGTCAACAATAGCAATAACATAACTCAAACATAAAAAATCCGCATAAACATAACTCAAACATCAACAATACGTGTAAACATACTCAAACATCAACAATACATTTCAAACAATATAAACAACATTTTTTTACCTTCAACTATCATGATCAACACCATAAAAATCATCATTATTAATTACATTATGATTTAACTATTCATCACTATTATATTAGGCCAAAGTATCATTATTATCATATACTTCATCCTCAATATAATCATCTCTTTCTACGATAAGATTGACTTGTACTTTATCCACTTAGACTATATTGAGATTAACATCTCTCATATGGAATGATGATATATCTGCATCTTTTATTTGTATGGCTTCATTATTTAGTTCCGATTGAATCTCTTGATATACTTCATCACCATCTTCACTCATTTGACCATTTTCTCTTTCACAAATATCTAAGAGATTTTGGTGTTGAAACTTTTGAATGACCTTCCAATTGTTACCCAATACAGTGTCATTGAGGTAAAAAACTTGCTTTACTTGACCTGCAAGGACAAAAGGGTCATTATCATACCATGTCTTACTAACATTAATGCTAGTAATATTGTCATTCACTTTGATGTACCAAGATTAAACCATTTGCACTTAAATAGAGCAACCTTTTTATCCTTGATGTAATGCAACTCTATTATTTTTGAGATGACACCGTAGAAGTCAATAAAATTATCGTCATGACATCTTTTAACAACAACCCCATAATTTTGTCTTCTAAGTCAATTGTCTCGATCTTTTATGTGAAATCTAACTCCATTACTAATGCAACCTGCACATTTTTTGCCACATATATGAGGCCTACATGCCAAAGCATATAATGTTGTTGTCACCTCTTACTTATTACGATTATGTAACCTTATCATCTATAAAACAAATTATAACTAGAATTTAATCTGACATACAAATTGTGATAAGTTCATAAAATTCCATTAATAACTTACTCGAGTCCTAAACCACGATGAGAACTTAATCTTATGTCTTTCTTCAACATTAACAATATTTATGCTAAATTACCCACAATACATCCCACCTTACCCTTACCCACATTACAACCCTAAAAAATTCCTTTGATTATGCATGTGACTTTTAGTGGTGGAGAAATGAAATGATACGAAAAGTTATGGATTGTTGTGATTGTGAATGGTGTTTGAGTGTACCCATCGAAATTTCTTATTTAAAAACCTTTTGCTTAAGTCTACCTCTAGATTACTTAGTTTCTAAGGGTGATGAATGTTGATTGATCATGAGTAGAAGCTTTGAATGTTGAGTTATTGCTATAGGTTTTGAAAGTCATTCATCTTTTACTTACGATTATCTTATCTTAGGAAATATGGAAAATGAGTAAAAGTTTTGATTATGTGTTTAAATGTTGATTCATTTGATATATTACACTTAATAATTGATGCCTTAGAAATGCTTAGGATATTCACTTTAGCTCATATTTAATCTTAGGTGCTTTTCGGAAGTAAAGAAGCTAAAGTGACCCAAAAACATGTTATTGAAGCCATCTTCCCAATTTCCATATTCTATTGATTCATGGAGCATGAAGAAGAATATGATTGAAAGAAGAAGAGACAAGAGAGAATGTCAAATGAAGAACAAAGAAAGGAGAAGTCTCACTGCCCAACATTGGATTGCATAGGCGTGAGAAATCTCATGCCTATGCAACATCTCTTATGGCCGTGAGATATCTTTCATAGCCGTGAGAGGGCCATGCATGGCCGTGAGAGGCTTGCACAGCCATGCAATGACCTTACACGACCGTGAATTCTCACACTTGAGAATTAATGTGAGAAAGTTAAGTGTCCTGGCTAGGTGTCACCCGGTTTTAAACCTAAATTTTACTACATAAGGAAAAGAGAGTGACGAAAGAAGGGGATTTAGGACATAACCTAGCTAATAGTTTTCTCTCATTTTCTCTTGGTGTTTTCTTCTTTTTTTCAACACCGACAGTGGTGATGGAGAGGACGGCCAATGGTGAGAGCTTGAAGATGGATATGGAATACTAACCTCCCAACGCAAGTTCAACAGGGATATCAAAGCCAAGTCATAATTAAGCTATTTCATTCTTCTAACATTGTAATCTCTTTTCGAATTGTTATGTTGTTTATGTTGATTGAGTTGGGTGTTGGATAGATGATCTTAATACGATATTTTGATTGTTCCATTTCGAACCAATTGCTATAATGTTGAATGTAATCTATAATTGTTACATTTGATGTTTGTTAGTAGCATCTAATGATCATGAATCGTTAGGAACAACATAACTTAGGTTAGATAACCCGAACGTGTGAGGTTACTGCCTATATTGGTCGTTTTCCAGTTCATAATGCTACTGCTAAATTGAATATAAAGATCGTATCCTAGGTTATTTAGTAGTTAGGTTTAATTAACGATCATATCTTAATTAAGCACTACTTAAGGGAAAATTGAGATTAGTAGAGTGTTCTATTAGTCTCAGATCAATAGTCCGAAGAGAGGTGTGAAGACATTAGGATGATGGAATACGCTTGATCGTGTTTAGGCCAAGATTGACCCTGAAACTGAACCTTACTCATACTTGACACTTTAATCATTTTCGATTGCTTGTTTTAATTTGTTTTCGATAGTTTACATTTATTTCATTTTCTAAATTGCTAAAAATCCAAACCCCCCTTTTATATTGTCCTTACATCAATTAATTCCATTACAAAAATTAATTGACATTCCTTGTGGATTAAAATCCTGACTCATCATAACTATAAATTTTAGCGTGCAGAGTTAGGAAAATTTTGGAGTTCACTCGACACTGCTGTCAAAGAGTTTATACCTAGCAAATACCCAAGTATTAGAAAACGAAAGCAAACTACTTTTGATATCAATTAAGATAGAAAAACATATTTTGTAATTTGCATTATTAGAAGGATTTTATATTAAGGTATAATATTGATGTCATAGATATTGAAAAAAATATTTTTGAGAGTATTTTAGGCACTTTGTGGGTATTGATGGCAAATCAAAAGACACAATTAAGGCTATAATATACTTAAAAGATATGAATATAAAGATTTACTTTCCATCTGCCTGTTAGAATATATTAAAAAATGAGAAACATACTTTTACCAATATATTAAATCAATTAAGCTTCCTAATAGTTATGCCTCTAATATAGCATATTATGTCAATGCAAATGACGAAAAAGTTTTAGTCTTGAAGAGCCATGATTCTTAGATACTGCTATAATGGTTACTTCTTATTAGAATAAGTAGGTATTTATTGAAGGAAATGTCAACAAATTTGGGTGAATTTAGTGATTTTTAAGCAATTATGTTGTAAGACACTATAACTATAAGAACTTGAACAAATGGAAAAGACATTTTTTTGATTCTTCATAAGCTTGAACAAGTTTTTTAACCATCATTCTTTCATGTTATAGTGTATGTGGCAATTCACTTACCATATAAGGCAAAACTTTGTGATACAGTTCAATTTCGATGGATGTTCCTAATTGAATGGTATTTTTTAATTATAAATTTATTTATTTTTATATTATTTAGTAGAAAATTTTGATGTTTTATACCTTTTTATGTTTTTAGGCTCTCTTAAGCGTTATGTGAACAATAAAGTTTGACCTAAAGGCTCCATTGTAGGGTTTTTTTTGACATTTTTCTAATTAATCTCATGACAATAAGACACAATTTAATAAAGAATAATGTATCTTCGATTTTCATCAAGATGGTGGCTAGTCGGTTTTCTCCCAAAAAGTAACACCATTTGGAGTAGGAAACTATGTGAAGTGAATAAAAGATGAACTTGAAATTGGCTATTGGTACACTTGAATAATAGTGAGGAAGTCAACTTATATACGGTGTTTGTATGTTAATTCTCATATAATAGTTCATATTATAATTTAATATTGAGACTCTCTTTTGTTACATAAAGTTACATTTTAATTAGGGAGCATAAAAGTAAGATTAGAAGCAATGGTAAAGTTAACGTTAAAAAAAGGCATAAGCTAAAGTTCCCATCATGGTTAAGGGCACGAGTAAGTTACTCGTGCAAAAGTAGAAAAAGATTTTACCATTGTCATTAATATTACAACATTAATTTTTGTGATTTTTTTATATATGACACGGTTACACAATTATAAAATTCCAAAAGCAACGAGAGTGTTACATTCCTTAGCATGTGGGTCTTATATGCGTGGTTAAAAATATACAGTTTGTATTGTTAATGGAGTTAGATTCCATGAAAAAGAACATGATAGTCTCCTTAGAAGCCAAAACTATGGACATTTTTAATAAAAGAAAATGTAAAGATGAATTTATTAACTTATAAGTTGTTATCTCTAACATAATTTAATTAGATTATATCAAGGATAGAAAAGTTGTTCTATTTAAATGCAAATGGTTTAATCTTGGTGACGATGGGATGAGCATAAAAGTGAATGGAAATATTGTTATAATCATTGTTAGTATCACTTGGTATGAAAGTAGGCCATTTATGCTCACAAGTCAAGTAAAGCAAGTGTTCTATCTCAATGACATAATATTAGGTAGTAATTGGCAAGTTGTGTAGAAGTTTGAATACCAAAATCTTTTTGATGTGTTATAGAGGGACAATGGCAAAATGAGTCGTAGTAGTGATGAAGTATATCCTGAGACTGAATAATAGGGGAATAAGGTAGCAATCAAAATGGGGATATATTGTCATTTCATTTGATAGGTACTAATCCTAAAATATTAGAACAACTGAAGTACAAAACAATTTGTCCTAGAAAGATATGAATACTATCTTGAGGATGAACGATGTGACAATGATAATACTTTGGCTTAATATAATGATGATGAAAAGTCGAATCATAATGCAATTAATGATGATGATTTTGATGATCTTAATTATACTGATTGAATTTATCTTGAAAGTGCTCTTTATATCTTATTATTTCTATATTGGTAACATTTAACTTAATAACGTTAACATTTGGATTTAATTGCATAAATTTTTACATATTGATACACTTGTTTGTTTAACTTTATTAATAATGTTGGTTTTTCTTACATCTTCTACAATTGCTAAGAATGAGACAAGTAGTATTTCCCTTTATTGAACTCAAGGTGGGGAAGGGTGATAATACCTAATTTTGGTATGGCAATTAGACCTCATTGAGTATATTAATTCTTAGAGAAGACACCTCAAATCTTATCAATAGAATCCCTACTCAAGCTAGAGTAAATAGTGTCATACTTTTAGAGTCCTAGAGCTTTTTGGGAAGAGGCATTGATAGACTCTAGAGTTACTTTCCTAACTAATTGTCCAATAGTTCCTCAAGTGAACATCTTTATTTGGTCTTCATGTAATAAGGGTGATTTCTCTAGTGCTTCATATCTTAAAGCTCTTAGTCTAAATATTCCTCTAGTCCCTTAGTTTAACATTGTCTGACAAGGTTTTGTGAAGCTTAAGGCATCCTTCATCATTTGGCTAGCGGCTAGGAAATGATTTAAAACCAAAGATAGGATGATTGGCTCAAATGATGTCTGATGCGAATTATGCAATTTGGAAGCTGAAAGCATTGATTATCTATTCTTCAAATGTCAATATAATATCTATTCTTTAAATGTCAATATACAACTTCTATCTGGGATATAATTCAACACATTTTGAATCTTATCTACTTTGAGAATTAATAGGATAACATTTTAAGATAGGTTGAAGATAAGTAACTCACTTTTGGACAATAAAAAACAGAGGCGAAGCCAGGAATTTGTTTCAAGGGGCGGGCAAAACAAGAACATAAAATAAATATTGCAATATTAAATACAAAATATTTAAACTAATTGTTTTCAAACATACTCTCTACGAGTTTTATCCAATCCACCATGGGCAACGACATTCTTTTAGGGTGGGCAACCTTTATATGCATATATATCTTCTTTAAAAAAAATTTGAGGGTGGGCAAAGCAGTAGCTTCGCTACTGATAAAAAATATGTCTTAGTCTTTGTTTGAATTATTCAGTTTCCTTAATGTGGATTGAGAGAAATTAAAAAAAATCAACAAGATCAAAGCATGTCCTAGCTCAAAGAATATATTGTTGGACTAGAGAAAACCTTGGTTGCACATTAGGTGGTGGAGAAATTACATTCATACTCAATAAGACAATGGAATGCAAAATTTCAATGAATTTGTGATAAATTACATTTTGACTTATTATTCACAGTTGAAATTAAATGTTATATATATTGAGAACCCAAAATTTTCAAAAAGGGTTAATTCATTATAGAAACAAAGGACTGGGTATCACTGTTTCAAGTTACATAAATATTATAAGCCCTTTGCTTCATATATAGAGGGACGAAGTCATGTACCAAAAAGAATGAATGAACAAAATTGGAATATTTGTTATGTCTATTGGTCTAACCCAAAAGTTCAAGTTTGATTTTTCGCCTTAACATTTACTTGCATTAATCTTGTCACATGAATTAATTGCTAAACAGATTTTTTTTTTGCTTAAATTTATGTGAGAAAGCAAAGGTGAGTAGATCAAAAATGAAAATGCCTCATAGTCAAGGATTCATTTTTATATTTTCGACCTGAATATGTAAGACTATGTTCACCTACCACATGCATTCAAGAATATTTGGTAGCTATAGGAACACTTGCTTCAATACCTGAAGCTTTCTTAAAGCGGACACTGGAAGAACCAAGATGCTTAGAGAGAGATTGCTAAAGTCAGCTTAAGTTAAAGAGGGAAAAGGATTGATGAGGTAAGGAGGAGTTGGTAATGGTAGTCTGGTAAGTTACAGGCTACACCATTGGGTTTTAGGAAAATATATATACACAAAACGTCAATAGGCAGAACATAAAAAACTAGAAAGTCAGCAAAAGTTGACTTTGAAAAAAGCAAACTTGGTTTTAAGAAATTTATAGAGAGAAGGGGAGCAAACCTCTACGATGAAGTGATAAATTTGTATTAAGATGATATAACTTATCGAATTTTTTTGCACGTAATTTAACAGATTCATTCATATGCGGAATAAGATCCTTTCCTGGCAATTTCATTGTAAAAGAGACCAAATTCTGTAATCTCTAAGTTTTGTTCGTCTATGCAAGTTGATTTGGTTAAAGCAAGGAATAAACTTCCAGGGAGGTCCTATATTTTAGATACATTATTAGTGCATTGTTCTATTGTATCTTTTTTTTAATAAATCAGAAGAATATATTAGAAAAAAAATATATGTACAAAGTGTCCGGTTACAAGTACCCCAGGAGGCACAGCAAGCGAAAATAAACAACTTAAAACAAGCTAAGCAAGCTGAAACAAGGCAGGAATACAAATCCGTCAGTCAAAAGTAAAACACTAAGAATTCCACGGAATCGAAGCATCTAATAACCAACTTAATTACAGTCAAAAGTATCATTACTGTGGTTCCATTTTGATATTCTAAATTGCAAACTTCCACCTTTTAATATATTTGGTTTTGAGCAAGAGATGGCTAGAGAAGAACTTCTATGCAAAGCCTTGCCCAGGAAAGTTGTATTAATAGAAGAATTTGACCGTAATTTGCTTTACTTCTTACTCCTATGAATTTTCTTTGCTGAAGTGCAATTTTATTATCATTAAAAAGAAAAAGACCCCATGTCCTCCAGCTTAACTTCAAGAAACATTGGATATAATAATGTTCATCAAATTGTCTTTTACAGAGAAAGAGTTTTCTTAATCAACCAATTGCAAAGCTTTCGAGGTCTTTAAGAAACTTCTTATGATTGATAACACCTGGAATGGTTGTTCTATTAAGCATACGTGCAAGATCAATCCACTTATTTTCACTTCGTTCAGAAATCTATTAACCAAATGTGACACTTGTAGGGTAATGCTGAAACATGGCGAAAAGAACACAACATTAAGAAACAAAGCTAGAGAGTCCACTTAGTGACTAAGATCCAAACTATTTCTTTCTTTTTGGGGTTTTTGTCATTTGTGTTGACTTTACGCCTGTGGGTGATTTATCTTGCGTGTAAGTGAACGATCAAAACAAGAATGGTGTTTAAATTACGATAAGACGTGTGAACTTGGATTCAGTATGAACTTCCATTTTCCTGTTTAAAGGGGTCACTTGATTGGACCATACAGGCCATGGGCACTCAAAACTGAACGTGGCAATTGCTGTTGGTATCTATTGATTCATTAGATCTCATATACAATTGCCCTAGATGCATTCAACAAGTTTTTAATAATGTTCTCTTAACTATTAGGCCTTTGACCCAGTGGAGAAGGAAAAGTTATCCTTTCCTCTACTAGGTTTTAACTAGCATAGCATTTAGGCTTTATGATATATGAATATATATATAATGTGCCTATTATAATTTTGTTGGAAGAATAAGAATCGTATATTAAGCCTTAAAAGGTAGACAAATAATGTTCTAATACAAAAGTAAGGTCATTTAAGCTTAGTGACTATCAGTCGTTACAAGGACTAAAGACAAAACAAGAAATTAGACATTCCAAAAAGAAAGGTGATATTGATGGTTTTGGAATTTCTGACATTGTATATTGATTTGAAACCTGATGTGCTATATTAGCTGCTTGCAGAATTGATCATGAGGAAGCTCCTTCTAATGAAAGATTCTACTATTTCTTTCATCCCATAGTTGTAACTAGTGATGGTAGAACCACCCAGAAACACTGCTGTGCAAACCTGTTCAAAAATGTACTAGCAAAATACCAAGCTTTAATATTTGTCAAATTGGCAAATTCTTCACTAATTAAGCATCTTCTACGTAATTACCTCCATATACTTTTGGTATAAGTGCAACTGAAGAAAAGATGTTGTGAATTCTCCTCTGCATGCTTACAAAGTTCCTATTATAATTACAAATTGGAACAAGAAAACTTTTGAGATTTTTAAAGTTGTAAAAATCTATAGTGTGGAATTATGTGTTTGACTTTACAATAGAAGTATAAATATTTTTTGGTTGTTATGATTCCGTTTTATATAAATGTATAGATGAAGGATTAGTATTGATAATATTATAAGTTTTAATGTATTATTTTAAATGATAATAATTCAAATAAATAATAATTCAAATATTACTTATACTTTATTATTTAAAATGTGTCTCTAATATTAAAATTGAGATTTATTACCTTTTATTATATCTTATCAACTATAAAGATTTCAATTTTAATAATGATTTGAACTTGTAAGACTTGTATCTTTAGGCTCTGTTTGGTTTAGAGGTTAATAATGGGATGGGATGGAACGTAACACACTTCCATCGTTTGTTTGAGGGTTTCATAATGAAATGAGATGGAAGTGGAGGGTTTCATGTTATGTTCCATTCCATCCTAAACAGTGAAAATAAGAAACCTTCGATTTGGAGGGTTTAGGCTGGAACGTAAACTAATAAATACATACTACCTAATATACTCTCAATAATTCTTCTTAATACCAACTTTGAACAAATTATAATATTAATATATTAAATAGAATACAATAACATTTAATACAATAATATTTATTAAATAAATAATAATATTATTTTATATTAACAATAATAAATTATATATATATTTAATAATAAAATAAAAATTTTTATTTAAAAAATATTTATTTATTTACTTATTTATATATAAAAATATACAAACAATTAAATAATATATATATATATTATTTTCATTAAAAATATATTAAAAATTATTCTTATTTGTATATTTTTCTATATAAATAAAAATATAAATAAATTATTTTTAAATATAAATCAAAATTTAATATAATAAAATTTATTAAATAATTAATAATAATATTTTTATATAATTAATAATAAATTGTATATAATTGATAAAAAATAAATAAAATTTTTATTAATAAAAATAGAAAATATATTTAAAAATTATTCTTTAATTGTTTGTATATATTTCTATATAAATGAAAATAAAAATAAATTACTTTTATATATAAATCACATAGAATAAAATAAAATAAAAAATTAATAATGATATTTTTATATAATTAATAATAAAATGTATATAATTAATAAAAAATTTAATTTTTATTAATGAAAATAAAAAATAGAAAAATTATTCTTTAATTGTTTGTATATATTTTATATAAATAAAAATATAAATAAATTATTTTTAAATAATAATCACATAAAATAAAGTAAAATATAATAAATAATGAATACTAATATTTTATATAATTAATAATAAAATAATAAACCTCCTACAACTGTCATTTTAATATAAGGGGTATAAAAGTCATTTATTATAAATTACATTTCATTTCATCTATCTTCGAAACAACATTTCATTACATTACATTACGAACCTTTCCATCTCTCCCAAACAACATTTCACTATATTATATTATATTCTATTATAAACCGTGTCGTTCCGTTTTATTCTATTCTATTTTGTTCTATTAATTAATATCCAACCAAACAGGGCCTTAGATGATTGAAACATATTACTATTCTTGAAAGTAAACATAAATACTTGTCTTGAGGTCAACAAGATATAAGAAGTATAAAGGAAGGCAGGTAAGCCAAAGTGCAAGATTAACTACAAACAGTTATGTTTAAAACAAACGAAGCTCTCCGTAAATTAGATACACTTAAGGTAAGGTAATGGCAACACCAAATTAAGCTATAAAGTATTAGATTATTATAAAGTGACTGCAAGATATTAAAGAATAAATGTGCGTAACGGCATACACCTGTTCCCAAGTATAATTAAAAGGATATGTTTTTTAAAGGTGGGGAGATTTCAATAGGTGCAAATCTTATGCTATAATTGAAGTGGATATCCTTGGTAATGAGGAGTTCTTGCATCTAGTTACAGATATTTCTAAGAAAAGTAGGAGATTTTATTGCCTTGTTTTGGAACAGCCTGAAATTTCTTTCCCTCCATATCCAATAAACATAACAAGTCAAGCACAATTTAAAGATAACTAGATATTGTTTATTCTAAGCCTATCCAATCAGCTGATCCCAAGGTATAGATTGGGGCTGCAGATTACACTCTATACAAGCATGTGCCTCCATATATGATAATTATAGGGACATGAATTTATGTTCCATTATTGGCAAAACGTTTGCTTTTAGTCAAGCTTTGGCAATTTCATCTCTAACCCCGACTTTCAATCATTAAAATAGTTCTATCTTGTCATCATATTCATCCCTCTACCCAACTAAACTCGATTGCCTCACCGCTTCCCCGTTGTTCTATCGTCACCCCTTTCCAAACATAATGATTCTTTTGTAATTCTAGTGGTCTCTAAGGATGTTAACATTATCAAAGAAGCTTAATCCAGTAGCTCACAACCAGATTACAAGCTAGTCTAGAACGAAGAGGTGGGATACCCTGTGTGTTTTGATAAATTTAGGGATATACCCTCTATTCAATACTTGGGCATAGTATCTCCACCTCTGAAGTGCTAAATATAGGGGCATAGAAGTAGAAATTTGCAATGGCAGGGTTCTTCAATGAGAAGCGCCTCTGGTTCCCTTTAGTTCGTTGTTGCGTCAACACAAATTGGAAAAGATTAGGAGTCGAGAATGCCCTTAATAGCGACAAAGATTTCATACTTAAGTTCCTCGCAAGATAATAGAAGTTGGACCACGGCATATTTAGGATAAACATCTTATGTTAATAAGGTGGGGACAGTGGCGAAGCCAGGAATTTGTTTCAGGGGGGCAAATTTTTTTATCCAATCCACCATGGACAACGACATTCTTTTAGGTGGGCAACCTCTATATAGATATATATCTTCTTTAATAAAAAAAATTTGAGCTATAGCTTCGCTACTGGGTGGGGACCAAGCTTAGCAATAGGCAAAGCGAAAAATGAAAAATATAATTGTATGGGTGAATTTTCATACGTTCTTTTTCAGTACTAGTTCTTAAGATTCTTGTAAGTTCGATGGGGAGGCCATTTTTCATAGATGAAGAAATTGTCAACCTAAAAAAATAGGGTGTGCATATAAATATTAAGGTGAACATGAGCAAGGAACTCCCAAACAATTTGATAATAAACAAGCTTAATGATGAAGGCAAATTCACAAATTAATCCATTTCCTTATGCTATCAATGGAAACCTAGGAGGAAAGAGTAGACCGCAAAGCTTGGACACCAACTGGGAGGGAAATAATGGATGTAGTTAGATTAGAGCAAATTGTTAATGAGGCCACTCCTAGTATGGATAGTACATCCCCTTTATATGTTATATCCTACTTTGGATAACTCTAGTTTATCCACATTAAAAAAGTAGATGACCGATATATTTAGCACTTAGATTATATAGTAGACATATTTAATCATTAACACTAATCAACCTCTCATTGGTCTTCAATTTGTGTCTTACTGCTAGCCACGTAACAAAAGATGCTTCAGGCATCCAAGAACCTTTCCAAACAATGTTAAACTATTGAATCCTAGGATAGAATGTCTGATAGCCTTAAGACAGGATTGATTGGTAAACCCCTACCTTTATTGGGTAACCAATGTCTACTATCACATCTTCAAGAAGTAAGAGAGTGTTCAGGATAGTAAGATCGAATTCTATGACTATCCCTGAAGTTAATGGACCAATTTTATCGTACTAGATATACCCAGGCTCGAATAGGAATTCTAGCTATTAGAGATGAAATATCTTCCATCAAGATTAGAGGGTTATGAATTGCCCAGTTGTCAAACCAAAATTAGGAAGTTTGACCATTCCCGATATGAGTTTTGATAAAGGGATAAACAATCTACCTTTTCTTTAGAATTTAAATGAAGTAATGGAAGCACTCTTTCCTTTCTTTATTTTGCCAAAAGCTAGAGTTCCTGAGATATAATTCATTTTTCCACTTAGACCATAGGGACTCCATATCAATAAACAATCTCCATATTCTTTTTGCCACTAAAATTGTTTGATTCATTTGCAAGGAAATGAGCCCCAAGCCACCTTCCTGCGTACTTCAACAAAGCTGTTCCAACTTGATTTTTTCCCCTTTAAAGTTATCAACACTTTCAATCCAAAAAAAAAAATCTTAATACATTTTTCATCTCCTTGTTGATCTGCTAGGAAGAAATAGGTGAGAACTCCAGTGGGTATGAAGACTCCTCAGCACAAAAGAAATAAGTATAAGTCTCCCTATATAAGATAAATGTTTGTTTTTGCCTAGCATTGATTCTTGTTTTTTAAAACTTTCTAAAAGATGAAGACAGTCTTGGTATCCTAGATTTTTAGAGGAAATGGGGACTCTTGAATATTTGAAAGGCAAATAATGAGCATTCAAATATGTCAACAACCTTAACCTTGCAAAGGATTTCACATCAGAAGAGAATTATATCATACTTTTGTGTTGATTGGTTCTTATCCATGAGATCCTACAAAACTATTGAAGAGAATTATGCAATATTGATAAAAAAAGAACGCTTAGCTCTAGATAACAAGATCAAGTCATATGTAAAGCTTACATAAGTAAGCTTAATTCTTTGCATTTGTTATGAAACTTAAAATTGAAACTATTTTGGGTGCTCTTCATAATAATCCTCGTGAGGATTTCCAAACCAATAATAAAAAGGTAGGTAAAAACGGATCCCCTTGCCTAATCGCATTAGTACCCTTGAATTGATTGCTAGGATTACCATTTATAACAAAGCTGAAAGAAGCAGTGGAAATGCAAACATTAATCTAGGAGATAAATTTGCAAAGGAAGCTAAACCATTTAAGATAGCAATGGTATCCAAAGCTTTTGAAAAATCAATTTTAAGTACACAACTCTTGACGGATTTATTAGTATCATAATCCCTCAATAACTTTTGAATAAGTGATATATTATCGTACATAGATCTTCTTGGAATGAATGCACTATGAGAATGATGGATTAAACTTTTGAAGATTGTTGGACCCCACTTTCGGAGCCCAACATTCAGAGCCAAAAACTGAAACAATCTCATTGCAAATTTTCTTTAATAATTGATCGCGGCCTTGTCGTTCGATTAAATTAATCGACCTCAGAAACCGGTCAAAATAATTTATACCAAGGATTGCAGCATAGCTGAACCTCGGGTCGTCTCTCAAAGGAACCGTTATGCAATTGATCCTAAAC
>JAOQMR010000212.1:23145951-23157177 GCA_027563865.1 Erythroxylum pelleterianum | reverse complement strand
AGAAGAGCAAACACTGTTTTTATAGAGGTTCGGTGCTAAGACCTACATCCTCTACCTAAGCTCCCACTTAGGATTTGGAAAATAACTTTACTGTACACTTTTTAGTTTAGTGTGAACTTTTTACAACACACTTGATTTTCGGCTCAAGCTACACCTCACAATCCGATTTGACTTCCGGCACAAATCCTACCTCTTGAATTTCGGCTCAAGCAACCTCGCAATCCGATTTGTTTTCTCGACACAAATCCTACCTCTTGAATTTCGGCTCAAGCAACCTCACAATCCGATTTGTTTTCCCAGAACAAATCCTACCTCAGAGTGATTCTACTCTAACCACTCAACTCACCAAGACAATGATTGAAATTGTAAATAACAATGCTTAGTATAGATGAATAGAATTGAATGTACTAAGAGCAATAATATGAGTGATGATCAGTATCTTTTTTCTATCAAAACTTCTCACTTCTATCTCTTGATGTTTTTTTATTTATTTGCAGGCTTCTGGATCAATATAGATGTTGTAGATCTCCACTAGTCGTTGCTTGATATCTCCTAGTCGTTGCTTGATGATCTCCTTTCCATTTCTGATTGACTGACTTCGTCAGAATAAGATCAGATATAATGCTAGTCGACTGGAAGAGATGATAGTCGACCGGTAGACTAGAGCTAGTCGACTGGAACCAGTGTCAGTCGACTGGAACAAACGTTTTTGTTGAAACACTCATCTTCGCTCTTCGATCAGTCGACTGGAATGATTGTAGTTGACTGGAACTGATTGTAGTCGACTGGAAATGTTTGTAGTCGACTGGAACTAACGAAAATCATCTCCGCTCTTAGAACAGTCGACTGGAAAGATTGTAGTCGACTGGAAATGTTTGTAGTCATTTGGAAATGTTTGTAGTCGACTGGAATGAGCCCCACTTTTTAGATATGTTAATTTTCAGTCGACTGAAAATGTTTGTAGTCGACTGGAATGGACTCCAATGGATATATTGCAGATAATCTTGATCTTTAATTATTGGGATACATATCTTTGAAGATCTCTATCCATAATCTTCACTAAGATCATCTTTTGCACCTTGAATGTTGGTGAAGATCACTAACTTGATTTGATTTGTAGATTTGTCAATCTTAAAATGTATTAATCCTTTAATTGCCATCCAATCACCTAAAATAATTTCTTAACGAATTCTATATATTTTATTATTATCAAAACATAAAGGAATTTAATTTTTCAACCACCATTGATCTAACAAAGAGGATTATTATAGAAATTAATTTAAACAAGTATTGGCTTTAATAGTTATTATTGAGAACCAGACTCGAGTTTTCATTGTTGTAAAAGCAATATTCCATTATAATGTCATTGTTCAAATTTTATAGTTTTCCTCATTATTAGAATGGTTTTACCTTTTATAACCATAAGCTCATCAAAAGGAGAAGAAAAAGGAACCTTAAAGGGAAGATGAGATAGAGAAAGTAAAGCTAAGGAAGGAGTGGAGCCTAGCTGAGGTTAAGCTAAGGTGGGAGTAAATGCCACAACAATTATAAAAGTTATTAGTAAGTTTGAGCTACGATTGAAATGGTTATAAGAACCTAGAAAAGAGATGGAGAAGAGGTATAAGGAGGAAGTTTGATAGGTAAGATCTACTGTAAGGAGGAGTAGAGGAATTCTGGAATGAGGAATAAAGCTTGTATAACATAATCTCATGATAGTTTCTAGGCCTTCATAGACTAAAGAAGAATATGATTCCATTCCCATAATTGGAACGGATTAAAAATATTGGGAGGGTGAGAAAGATCCCACTCAAAGTACCTTATTGAAGTGGAAACTAACCAATTTTTTTAGAGGAAAGGAAAGGAAAGAAAATAATGAAATACACTCAAAGAGAAAGCCAAATAGAAGTTAGAGGATTTTCACATTTATGAATTCCTTTTCAATTAATTTGCTTAATTGAAAAGATAACTATAATTAGCTAAGGCTTGAACTACTTTTCCAAGTTCCATTTTTCATATAGTTGAAAAGAGGCATTTTAAGGAAAAAACAATTCTTTAAAATTACAATTTGATTAGAAAATTGAAATTTTTACACATGACAATCCATTGGATACTTAAAAGGTTAAAACTCAATTATTGTATAATTTTAAGTTTTTCTATAAGAAAACAGAAAGCATATGATTCAAAGGACAATCCATTAGATACTTAAAAGGTTGAAACTCAATTATTGTATAATTTTACTCATTTTAAAAATTATTCTTATTATTTTGAACTGGTTAAAATAATCTTATAGTATTGTTTGGAAAGGAAGGGAATTAATTAATTAATAATAAGAGTTTTAAAATGCATCTCTACTCAATCACAATCCATCTAGGTATACTATCAAAATCACTATGCTACTAATGTAACACCTAGCAATAGTCCATCCATACTAAGATATTAAAGATAAGAACAATCGAAGGCCACTAAAGTTTACTCAGTATTGTAGCTCAACATCTAATATATAAGCTATTGTATAGGCCTTAGTTTACTTTGAAATTCTTTTAAATTCCTTTCCTTCTAAATTAAATATATGGTTGTGTCGAAGGAGATTCTAAATCTAGTAGACTTAATTTTGCATTTCCATTTCAAAACAACACACTAAGTTACAATATCAATCTAATTACCAACTAAGCAAGTTAGATTGTCATTCTCAAGATAGATTTTCAAAGATATTTATTGTCCTCTAAGATCCTCCATAGCCTCCTTGCCATATCATTTTTATCGCTTAACATTAATAGGGTTATCCTTAAACCATCTTCATCTTTAGATAAGAAAATGGTCTCCTATTTAACCTTTTCCTTATAGTTTCTAACTTCTTGATCAGCCCCTAAAAGGTTTTAAATAGTTTTTGTATTTCCTTTTCCAAATTCTTTAGAAATACAATATAAAAATACAAATAAATATGAAATAAATTAAATATTGAATTAATTAATCTCTACCATCATAAGTAAGGATCTTATTGCACCAGTTCTTGATCCTTTTATGAATTTTCTTAATGAGTGGTATGAACTCCTTGTAAGGTGGTCTCCCATGAGAGATTGGAACTCTTAGATAGGTAAAACGAAGTTGCTTCTATTGCTATCCTATCGACCTAGTAATCTAGGAAGAAATATCTATAATAGATAAGGATATAAAGAAGCAACTTTGATCCTTGCTCATTTCTGGCCTAGATAGTTCCTTAAAGCATCTCAAAGTATTTATTAAGTCACTTATAGAGTTCAAATCCACCTAAAACAAAATCAATAGGTGATAAGTGTGAAATGCATCGTGTTTTAGGGTATAGTTTGATATATGTTTATCTGTTTATTCGATTGTTTAGTATGTGTTTTAGGTAGAATTGTTTTAGTTTGTGAATTATTTGTGTTTGAGTGTCTTTTATGGGTTAATAGAAGCATTTGAGCTTTATTATTATGTCTTTGAGGTACCTTGATGTGTTTGTTAATATTTTAGGGCCAACATCGAAGAACGGAGAAGTTTCAGAAGCATTTGGGACGAAACAACACCCCACAATTGTGGCCCATATGCCACAATCATGACAGAAGCATTGGAAACAACCCAAGATCATGATAGAAGCATTGGAGACAACCCACGATCATGACAGAAGCCTAAGACATAGCCCACGTTTGCGGCCCATTTGCCATGATCGTGACAAAAGGTTTATATATCACCTATAATCGTGGCTTGCGTCGATCAAATGCACAGATACTCAAAAAATTCAAAATTTGAGGGATTTTTTTAGACCTTTTCGACCTCCAAAAAACCCTAGGGCTGCCTAGAACACAAAAAGTATATAAAAAATAAGACAAAGAGGGAGAGGGAGTTTTTTGCATCAGCCACTATTAGAAAACCCTAGAGAGAATTGGCAAGAGATTGAGAAAGAGACGAAGGAAGAGAGACGTGGAGAAGAAGCTGACTCGAAGTACTTCCCAGAATAGGAGGTTTCCTAACGTTGCTGCCTTCATCATCTATTCATATCTGGTTTCCAGTGTATTTTCAATTTTATTATTGTATAGAAATGGAATAGTTGTTAATGATAGGATTTTGTGAATGTTGAGGATGTCTAAACTCACCCTCGGGGGTTTAGTTTTGAATTAATGAAATTTGATTGTTTGTGTTTTTTCTAGATGTTTTGTGATTTAATTTCTGTAATTACATAATTCGGTGGTAGACTAAGAGGGTGAATCGAGTGAAAAATAATTATATTGGGCTAACAAGAATTAGGCAATTTAATAGAATGCGAATTAAATTAAATAAAAAAAATGTGTGAAGAGAGATCTTAAAATAGTTTCTGATAGTTTATGAGATAACTTTAGATCTAATTAGGGTTTTGGATGGATTGTTAATCGAGAGATTGCAATTCCCATAATTCAATTAGGGTTTATAAATTAGGATTAATGGTTATAACTCAAGAGAGGGTAATCAACCCTAAGACTATCCAGAACCAATAATCCAGTAAATTCATAATCAATTAGGCTATCATTAAGGTAGGTAAATTTTCCTTTTGTTTTAATTGGTAGTTCCTTAGGTTGATTCGTGAGTGTCCGTTGTAATTTGCTAATTTGTTAATAATTTGTAATTGATTCTTAAATTGATTTGCTTAATTTAATTGCATTCCTGTTTTAGTTTGTTACATTTGGATTATTGTGAATTGTTTGGTCTTAGACTTTAGGATTATATTATCCCTCCTTGTGGGATCGACACCTTAGGTACTACGCAAATGACCTATATGCTTGCGGATTATCGACGTTAAATATTAAAACTTACATATATAGAAAAACCACGATCAAGTCTTTGAAGCCATTGCTAGGGAGGTAATTAGTTTAGTTTTTTAGTCTAAGGCTTTTTCACTATCTTTTTTTAAGAGAGAGAGAGAGAGAGAGAGGTTTGGGGCATAAAGTAGAGACACAACAAGACATTTTAAAGTGAGAATCAGACATTTGAAGAGCTAGATGCTAAGAAAAAACAGAAAGAACAATGATGGAAGATAGATATTATAGGGAGCAAGGAACTTTTGCGAACTACAACGAGGCATAGTATGGTTTAGGAAGTAATGAACCTCATTGGAACATGTACACTCCAGGGTGACAGAACCACTCTGATTTCTACTGTTCCAACAATGTAAGGACTCATTTAGGATGTCAAGACCTATTAGGACTTTAGCAGGATTAGTCCAGTTTATGGGATTCTAAATTGGACAAGATCCTAGATAAGCACATGAACATGGAAGAGGGTCAGAGCAGACTAGAAGAGCAAATTGATCAAGTAACGAAAAATCAGGCCCATTCTATTCATAATCTGAAGATTCAAGTAAGACAACTTTTTGGTGGATTTTGTAAGAGAATTGTGAAAGACTCTCTGAGAAATATCGAATTACATCAATGAAAGCAATATGAGGCTATCATACTTACATCAAGGATCATTAACTGAGGTTTTGAAATCAATAAGTTCCTTCCACAATATTTCTTTTTGAAATAAGTGATTTGAAGTATAGATAAAGCTAATCTATATAGCTCCCAACCTTTTTGTCTCCACTTGTATATGAATTCCTTACAATGAGATGTGTATACTCAGAATATTAGGGTTGTAAGCCACCATAATTCTACCCATATAATGAAAGGAGTGATAGGAAACAATATTCCATTTATTCAGGAAGAAAACTTTAGAACAAGCCTCAAGTCCCAACCTAGTTTCAAGTAATTCATAGGTCATTATTTTTGTTGTATTGATAAATTCAGCTATTAGTAATTGCTTGGGGCTATTTTTCTAGACAAAAATGGACATATTATAAGGGATTAGGAGATTTATTTTTATCTTTTTGATGTAACTTTCTCGTCTCCATTTTTCTAAATCTATCCATTAAATTGGTAGGAAGCTTACCATGATTAAGGGCCATACATGTAACTTAAGGTTCCTTCACATCCACCTGATGTTCCTTAATAGTGATTGGAGGGTTTATCACCTTTCTTAACTTGCTAAGGTCTTCAAAGATATCCCAAGGAATTTTAGGAATTAAGGTATCTAAATGAGTTGGCTCCTTTGAATTATCTAGTTTATTCATCTCAAGATTTGATTCAACCAAGTTGCTACGAAATGTGTGAACAATATGAGGTTAAACTTTAAGGATCACATTTTCCTCTTGAGCCATAAATAAACCTACTAACTCTTCATAGTCTCCTCTCAAGAAAATTTTTTTTGTTGAACATTGATGTTTCCCCTAGATAGAGAGCAAGGGATGTCATTGATAGGATACTCTAATAGAATAATGTCCATGGATTCCTTTAAAAAGAATGGCTAGAGAGAGAATCTCTTTCATCTCTCTAATCTAGTTCTTTTTCCCTTGGTTGATCCTTAGGTTCTTCATCTAGTTATTTGCCTATACTTCCTCATTATCATCTTGCTTGTTCATTCTCTCCTTCTCTCTACATCAACTCGTTTCCATCCATTTTTGTCATTTAACTCATATTATTCTTTAGACTCTTGTTTTCAAACGATAGTTTGGGATTTTATTCCTTCCTTTTCTATGATGTTACTAATTTTGATAACTATTTTTTAAAGTTGTTATATCTTATTGCTTTTTATTCCCTACAGATGAAAGGTATCAATGTTTTCAATGGATTGCTAAAAGGAATGATAAAAGAGGTATAATGATGCTTTCAATGAACTATTGGAAGGAAAGAAAAAGATTGACAAAGACACTCTCATTATTCTGCCAAAAAAGGAGAAGAAATAAAGGATTTTATCTCTAAATTTGAAACATTACTCCACGAGCACAAAAGCGTGAAAGGTTTTAAGATGTATTATCTATTAAGACTAGCCCAACTATAAAGTATTGTGACATTTTATAATAAAAACGCAATATTCTTGAATAATATCTAACCTACTTTATTATTTGGATACATGAAATAATCCTATACTGGATACAGAATATTTATATAATATATTTAAAATCTTCATGATCTTTTAAATATAAGAATCTTAAAGATGATACTAATATAAGAATAATTTTTATTACATTTTATTTTTAGAGATATAGTCTTGATGATATATCATAATTAATCTTATTTAGAAAATTTAGGAATATTAAATTTTATTTAAATTTTTGATAACTTATTTTAATTGAATTTAAAAATATCAAAGTTATAAGATAAATTATAAAGGAGAACGATTAGTATTTTGAGTAAAAACTTTAAAGATGTTATTATAACAATATTATATTTATTTTCTAGAGGTATGTTCTTAATTATATATCATGATTAATCTTCCTTAACTTATTTATTTGTAATGAATTCTATTTGAATTTTTACTAATATATTTTATTTGTTTTGAAAAAATTAAAGATATAAAAAATTATGAGGCAGAATGATTATTTTTTAGTTTAAGAGTTTTAAATATGTAACTATATGAATACTCTTTTGATTTGATTACTTTTTATTTGTAATAGGTATATATGTTCTTAATTATATACTATAATTAATCTTCTCTATCCAATTTATTTAGGAATATAATAGGATTATGTAAATTTAATTCGATCACTTATTTTAACTTGGAATAAAATATATAAATTAATTACTTATTATAAAGTTATAATGTAATATTTATTAATCTTTTATGAAAGTATCACTTGAAATATTTGATTTTAAGAATATTAAAGATATATGTCAAATTATGAAGGAAACTAATTATTATTTTAAAACTAGGAATCATGAAGATGTTAACAAAAATGAAAGGATCTTTCTTTTTAAAAGAGGGAAGCGCCATCTTTTTTCCACTTTCAACTTTATGCTTTCTTTGAACCATTACTAAGATTTATAAATGATAGCTCTTCATGGTAACTTTCTTTTCACCTTGTGTTAACTCATCTTTTTTTTTGGGTTTTCTTATGTGTTTATCCATTTTTACCTTATTAAATCTCTTACCCTTTATCGTAATCTCCCTTTCCTACCTATTGGAAAATATGTTATTATACTATATTAGGTATGGCTTTTCAAACTTTTGAAATTCACTCTCTTACTACACCTACACCTGACTCTCTACTTAGAAAGGGAGAGCCTCTCCTCCACTAAGTTCTCACCCTTTTTCCTTATCCAAGCATTATCAACCTTCTTTTGTTTTCATTGATTCTTCAACCTCAATATATAATCATTCCCTTACTTCCTTAACTTCCCTTCATCCATCTTCTTACTATGATATATAGTCACCCATATTGGTGAGGAAACTATTCTTTACTAAGAGATAACCTTGAAGGCTTTATAGCGTCAAGTATTTGAAGACCTGTCTCTCTTTTTGAAATTCTAAGGCTTTTACCTCCTTCGACTTTAAAGGGTAACAATATAGTAGCTCCCCTATTGGATGTCCTCAAGGAAGGTACCTTAAAATGGTTTACAATAATAGTTAGCTTCTTTATGGATAATAGACTAGTATATACAACTTTGAACTTATAGGCATAAAAATATTAGAAAAACTATGAATTACAAGAAGTTCTTGTAAATAAAAATGGCATGTTTCTAATCAATTTTGCTTCAGAAGTTCGAATGAATAATAATGAAAAAGGGCTCTAGCATATTAATAATAAGCCGATGCATTTCTGAGTTAGAGGCTTAGATTAGAAATGGAGATGCTAAGGATACAACATGTACAAATATGGATTAATTTCCATGGTGTACAATTAAAATATTGGTCTATGATAGAGGGAGTAGGACTTGCCTGATATAATCTCAATCATAAAGTTAGAAGAGGATGATAAGATGATGGAGTCAATTATATCCATCACCTACCCGTAGACCTTCTTTGTCTCATATGAGGAAAATATGACAAACGATAAAGAAACTTTTCAAAAATGATATTACAATGAATATATAGGAGCTGAGGAATTTGATATCGGTATTAACTTTATCAAAAAGACGAATCAAGATAGAAACATATCATCTAATCCACTAGAAATTCAACTTAGTTAAAAATAGTAAAAATGATAGCATAAGCTCTAAATTATGTTCCTTTGAAAGCAAATTTACCTTACACTCCCTAATAATTAATATAAATAGTACAACCTAACCTGAAAATAGTTATCCCTCGTAATCCTGAGCAAGATTTAGCTTGCCAACTTGTAAAAGGTTCCAAGGAATTAGATCAAAGAAGAAAAAAACTTAGGATAATGTAGTTACCTTTCCACTCCTAATTTTACCACCCCAATAACAATAGATAAGAGTAATCTTTATAACAAATCACCAGAAGAAGATTTTAAGCTTGTAACTAGAATAAGTTTAGAAAGGAAAGCAGAAGAAAAGGCTTGAATCATTTCCCTTAGCTCCATTTGATGTTAATTATAGTTTGAATTGCTAGAGGGCTTAATTACCTTATAAAATAGTAGGTAGTTCATAAATATCTATTTAATAAAAAGCCAGTTAATATAGGTATATAGAAGACTAACCTTAATATAGAACTTATGATATAGGGTTATTATTTTTAGGAAAGAATTAGTCTATTATTTCTATTTACCAACATCAGTTAAATGGTCAAATTATAATTACTGTTGATTCTAATAAAGTCATAGTTACAATTACTGAGGTTAGTAGATACGGTAATGCACTTCTCAATTTAGATTATTTCCAACTTAATTATGTTTTTCCTTTCTTTTTTTATGCAACAAATATGAATTTCTATAGAAGTATTATTTGGAATGAATTAAGGAATATTGGTAGTAATTTGAAATCCTCTTAGATGTTAATAGGGGAATTCAATAGTGCTTTTTTTATTTCTAAAGTTAAAGGAGACAATTTAAGCTCTAGAGATAATAGTGATAAGTTTAGGAGTTGTGTAAGTCAACTAGGATTCTTTGATCTAAATTATGAATGTAGTTTCTTTAACTAGAGCAATAGCCAATATAAGAGGTGTTGATCAGGAAAAATATATATAAGGCCTCAGTCAATGCCTTTTGGTTAGTAAGCTTCCTTAATAGGAAATAAGCTTCCTTAATAATAAAGGCTTCTCTAGTAACTTAACTTCTAATCACTTCACAATGATATCTTCAAACTTTTAGAATAGATGATAAGGAGAATTCCTTTTTAGGATTAAAGATCATCGTACAAAATTAGAAGGATATAAGGAAGCAGTGAAGAAAGGAATGGATCAAGATGTTCAAGGTTTTGAATATTGTGTGAATGTATGATGAAGCATAGAATTATGAAAAAGGAATTGAAACTTATAAATTAGAATAGTATCTACAACAATACTATTGTAGTTCAAAATATAAGAACAAAACTTCTTTAAAAGAAAAATGAGTTATATAATAATCTTATAGATGAGGTGAAAAGACTTATGAAAGTAAGCTCTTTGTAACTATTTTTAAACTTTGAAGGCACATAATCCATTATTGAAACAAAGATTAAAGCTTCAATGGATTAAAGAAATGGATAGGAGTTCAAATTTTTCTTATAGTTCAATCCTCTATAGAAGAAATACAAACATTATTACTTCATAAACAATAGTATATGGAGGATCAACATAGAGCTATTAAGAAATATTAAATGAAGTCAAAATGTATTCTTTGAGCACTTTAAGCTCTCTCACTAATAATTCTCTTTTGTGTATGTAATGAGCTCTTTCATTCGTTATTTAGTTATAAGAGAGCATGTTTAATTAATCATTAAGCCATCCAACTTGGATGATATTAAGAATGCACTTTATTCCTTAGACCCGAATAAGGCTCTTTGATCATATAGTTTTAATGATTTTTTCTTCCAAAATTCTTAGAACTTAGTTAAAAATCAAGTCTTTAAGGCCATATTAGAGTTCTTTTTAAATAAAAAAGTTGTTGAAAGAGCTTAACAAAATACTTATCAACTTAGTACTTAAGATTCCTAATCCTTATATATGGAATGATTATAGGCTAATCCTTGCCACGGTTAATCCTTGCTAAAGTGACTTCATCTAAGGTACAAAATTGGAGATAACATCTTCTCAGCATAAGAGTTATTCAAAAATTACCACAAAAAATTAAACCCAAAAATTTTTGTAATGAATATTGACTTTTATAAAGCTTTTGTTGGACCCCGCTCTCGGAGCCCAACTGCCCTGGGAGGTGAGCCCTGGCTGATGGCCCATTCCCAAGGCACTGGCTGCTGGCTGAAAGCTAATTCTATAGCTGACACTTGTTGATAACTTATTTCGGCTCAATAACTCCTTTCTTGG
>JAOQMR010000212.1:23064089-23089689 GCA_027563865.1 Erythroxylum pelleterianum | reverse complement strand
TGCGTAACTTAATTAATTAATCGATATGATAATTAGCTTAATATCTGGAAACAAACTTCTCAGTTCAGACTCCGATTTGATTCTGAATAAGCAAAACCAAATTTAATGTAAGAATAAATAGAAAACATAAGAATGGAATGGCAGAAATTATACGTTGAGATAAGTCGGCTGTCCCACGTTTTGGGGAAGAAGGAGATTCTGTTTTTTGAAAGCTTTTTATTGGGAAAACAATTTTTAGTATATCTCATTAAATAATAGTTTCAACATCTTCTAATTAAAATAGAAAGGAGCAACAACTTAATTCCCATATTTAAAATTAAAAGAACTGGCATTCATCGCAACAGGTTGAAAAGTTTGAATTCTTTATTATCATTTAAGAACAATGATAAATTCCATTAATGAGTAATAAATGTATTTTTGCTTCGTGATGTATGTAAATTTGATTGCTGGTGCCGACTTAAAATGGGTCTAATTAGTTTAAATAATGATATCAAGTATTGAAATCTATTTCTGGGAAGGATTAAGATTGTAATATGGATTAATTAGTAGCAGCAAAGTCATTATTTAGTGAGTACAACGTAGCCCAATTCGGCTGTTTTGCGTTGATTAAAACTAAATTGACCTGTGAAGCAAAGCAGGTTTTAAAAATATAAAAAATGACCTTGTTAGGTGGAAAACTCCAAATAAACAGGAACGGGAGATATATTTGATGAGATAAACCAAAAATAAGATAGTCATAATACTAATTAAAGCTCTCGTTCACTAATAAAGTTTAGGCAAAATGAAATCAAACTCTACTTTCTCTAGAAATTATTGAAATCAAAATAAAAAGATATGCATTAATAGTTGAATTTTTGAAATGAAAATAGACACTAATTGAGTATCTAGGGTGAAATCAGGAAGAGCAAATAAAATACTTTTTTAAAAAGTTATTTTTGATTTAAAAATGATAAACACGATAATTATATAAATATAATAGTATCTTTAGGTTTAAGCTTTTGTTTTTCTGTACTACCTCGTATTAGTTTAACCCCTTCAAATCAGGGACGGAGCCATGTTTAATGGGAGGGGGGCCATGGCCTCCCCTTTCAAATATTTTTTTAAAAAAGTTACTTATATAATTAAAATTTTTAAAATTACAAATATAAATGGCCCCCCTTTAAATATAAGTGGTCATCCCATTAAAATTTTTGCATTTAGATGTTGGCCTCCGACCCCCTCTTAGAGTTGAGTCTGGTTCCATCCCTGCTTCAAATCCTCTGGTCCCTTTACCCTATACCAACCCTGTGTCTCTCCATCTCAACCATCTATTTATGTGGGTCCCACACAAATAAGTGGTTGAGATGGAGTGGCACAGGGTTGGTACAAAGTAGGGGGACCAGAGGATCACGTCCCTAGTTTAACTTGTAATTAAGAAAATGATGTGAGTTTTGACAAGATAAAGTGAAAGTTCATCCTTTTGATGCATTTATCTTGATTATATATATATCCTCACTTTTACTTATATGTTTCGGTATTTAGGATATGATTGTGGGTTCGTTATTTTTTGCTAGACGGCATTATGAACGTGTGGAGACAACATCGTGGGTCTACTAATTTTGTATACTTATACGACTCTTGGTATAGACATATGTCCATTAGCCCATAATTCCCTTAACTAAGTTCTCAAATTACGCTGCCAAACCTTAAAGGAGAAATGTATGTCAGTATGTCACTGAAACAATTACAATCCTATCATATCACTTAAATATTGAACAATCCATGGAGCTTTGTGGATTTCTGCATCAAATTAATTAGAAACTTAGGCAAATTCTTTATTTGTTTTAGCCTAAACTTTAAACTTGAAATGACTTTGAACAAATCACTTAAAGGAGCTCACAGGTGACAAAAATGTTTCTTGTTCATGTCCTTGATGGATGAAAGCACTTGTAGCTTTAGGCAGGCTTGAGGGAGGTTAATCTAGATTTTAGTAAAAGAAAAAAATTGGATGCCATCTTTAACTCTTGATGGATTTTAAGAATTCCCTTCCTACAAAAGATGAGATGTTAGAGAAAAACCTTTTCAAACAGACTAGCATTAATAATCGATAGAATTGCAGGTTTTTTATCTAACGAAAAATACTATTATCTACACAAAGTTTGAAACTAACCATTTAATGTGAACTTTTGCAAGGATGGATCTCAATGTGCTTTTATTTGTGGCTCAAAATAGCTATGACACATTAAAGAAGGTGTCTCAAGGAAATCTATAGATCCATAAGGAAACTCATGTAGATCATGTGGTTGGCATTTGTCTATATGTATATCAAGTGAAACATTCCTTAAAGCCACTGCAACCGACCTCCAAATCTGCTCAATATACTCAGTTTACTACGTCCAAATACAAAGGAAAAAAATTCATGCCCGAGATTGAAGTATTAATTTTCAAACAGAAGATCAAGGTGGATGATCTATCTTTGGTTAGTATAGAGTTAGAATCCAAGTTTACAAGGGCATTGTGTTTGTGTTTCCCAAGAATAGAAGGTTTCTGGAAAATAACTAAATAGAGAAAGTTTGTTGTCAAGCTTAAGTAAACATTATAAAGGTAAAATTTACACAAACTTCTTTAGAAATTCAAACCCAATATTCTTATGTTATTTTAAATTCTGTATTAATTTGCCATGAGAAAGCTAGCATGGAGATGGAGAGGCTCTCCTTGAGCAATATTAGGATGGCTAGACAGTAAGAAAATTTTGTAAATGAGCTAAATCATAAGCATGCTAAAGAGGTAGGGGAGATGAACAAGTATATTGAAGCCTTTGATACCAAGATTTAGAGTCTAAATATAGATTACGAAAGACTTGACTTGAGAACTTACAATAAAATCAAGTAATTCATTATAAATAAGCAAAAAGTTGACATACATTGCGATTTCCTAAAAAGTAAGTCATTTGATACTTATAACTACAATAATGTGACCATTTTACTTATCAAGTTTAATAAGTGTAAAGAAATGATTAACTTGAAACATCCACAGTTACACAATCGATAATCTGAACTAAGATATTTATTTGCCTTAGAATTTGTCTTAAGCCTAAGACTGAGAAAGATGAGTACGTTAGCATTTCAAAGGAATAGGTAACAATTATAAATATGAGGCATTAAAAAGTTAGATACGTCATTCTTCTATACAATCCTGTTGAATTAAAAGGGGATTTTTCTATGGATCTCTTTGAGTTAACTTTTTGTGCCTAAAAATCTTATATAGCTTCTCGAAATAATAGCTCTTACTATGGTTTACCCTCATTTTCAATCTTTGTATTATCCTATAATTGACACTTTTGCTAGACCATTAGATATTGGATGTGCTACTGAAGAAACTTTCTACTTAATTCTTATAGATCTTTAAAAACTCTACTCTTGCTTTCATATAACTATTGAAAAAAGAACTTTGTATCTGCATATAATATGGTTCCAATGAATTTTCTGACACCTTCAATGTGAATTATGTGAATGATTTTGCCTTAGCCTATTTTGTGAAATAATTAACTATCATGAAAAGAAAAGTTATATTTTTCATATCAAAAGGGAAGTGCTTTAATCTGTCTATCCCATACTAATAAAATAGTACAATGTTGGAAATTAGTGTGCAATTTATAATTGGGTGATGATGGTAAGGATTATGGCTTTGACAACAATTACTATCTTTACATAGTCCATAAAATCTTTCCTCAATATTTGCCAAAAATATTAAACTCTTAATATTTTATGTGCTAGATTAACTACTCCTTGATGTGCTTAATAGGATCCTTGATGGATTTCTCTCAAGATTTGGTGTGTTTATATTAAACTAACTCAACATAAATAAGACATCATAAAGGATTTCTTATATAATTGCCTCATATTATGATATATCTTGCATATCTACATAATATCTTTTGAACCTACTCCTTATTATGAGTTAGCTCCCTTTTTTCAATGTAACTGATAGTCGGGAATCTGTTCTTACTCACCCTCTATGAATTGACCCAAAATTGCTTTGTTAAGCATAGGTTTATTCTTTTTTTTGTAGAATGCTCCAAATGGCCAAACTTTTCTAGCTCCCTCTTTAACAAATTGGCCAACCACTCTTCTTTTTGAATTTTAACTCAACATTAATGTTAATCCCATTAGTACAAAATTTAAGAAGTCCTGTATCTTCCTTGTATCTTTGCATCTCATCCTTTCTAACTTTATAACATTCATTCAACTAATTGACAACCAATTAAGAGTCAAATTTATTCAGGATATTAGAGTTTTGCAGTTCTTTCATTAGTCAAATTACACACAAGATAGCTTTATATTTTGCTTTATTATTAATTTCCTTGAAATTATGGTTTCGTTAATATTTTAACTATATATTAAGGGATTATTAGACACATACTCCTACTTTATTCCCACCTTACCTCATGGCTCCTTACATATATATAACCCACAATAGAGGTCATTGACTTACATCTTCATCACCTAGATCCTTCGAGAATGTACATTTCATAATGAAATTTACTATTACTTAAGAGTTTATAGAATTTCTTTGGAGTATATCAATAAATCTCCTAGATCAACTGACAGTCTTATTATCCCTTTAGAAATTGCAAGCTTGTATAACATATATTGTAATGGCAAGTATGCTAATAATATAGTCCTAAAAGTGGTGTTGAAACTTTCTTGCTTTTGTCACGGAGTTAGCATAAGTTTCTTTATAAGTGTATATTTTATCTATAGACCTTAAAAGATCTTGTTCATATAATATATATGTATTTGGTGCTTAAGGCTTTTCACAAGAATGAAAACTATCAACTTGTTTGAAGTTACCAAGTAAAGTACAACTCTCATTATCAATTAGTGTAGCTAGAAATGGAAAAAATTCTTAGTTAACTTTTTATCTCCTCAAAAGATTCCATGCAATCTTCATTCAATTCAAAATTCTTTTGCTATTATAATTTGTAAGGTATATATATTTTGGTGTAGAATCGAATAGAAACCATGATGGGATAATGATTCTTATTAAAAGTTATTATACATCTCTTATAGTCATAATAATTTTCATCAAAAAATCTTTATGACTTTGTACTAATTGATCTCTATTCCCCTCTAGCTAACTATAAAAAGCAAAAACTTGCTACTTAAGATGCCAAATATGCAAATTTCAGGTTTGAGTTTCATATTGTTCTCCCTAATCATCTTAAAGCATTCACACAGTTTTATAATATTAATAAATCCTTATTTTGGTCTTTAATATCATATTGTCAATGTATGCATCCATGTTTCTTACTAAATGTCATTATAAAATTGAATTGATAAGCCTTTGTTATACTAAAATTGTGTTTTTTAACCCAAAAGATGTTACCTTATAGCAATATGTCCTATTATGAGTGATGAATGGAGTCTTCTCTTGATATGGCTTGCGCATTAGAATCTAATAGTATCTTGAATAAACATCTACAAATCTCAAATACTTGTAACCTAATGTCATATCCACAAGCTAGTATACTTTAAGGAGTGATAAATTTATTAAGTTTTTAAACATTCTCCATTTTCCATTGGACTTCTTTACCATAATTACATTTGTTAACCATTAGGTTGGTCAAGTTATCTAATAAATCCTACATTAAGAAGCTTGATAAACTATTTTTATTTTATAAATAATCTCTTCTTATATTTTATAGGTTTCAAGGTAAGAACCACATTGATCTTATAAGTGATTATTTCTAAAAGGGACCAAGCAAAGACATTGTTATGCTCAAACAGAAGCTACTTCATTTCTTCTCTCTCATCCCAATTCATTTCTTTACCCAATCTTAAGAATGCATGCATCTCCTAGTCCACTAATTTGGATGTAAGTCACTTCTTCTACAAGTTCAGTTGTTAACAATCTCTTAGTGTTAATACATCTAAGTCTCCAGCATCTAATTGCTTTATCTTTTTCTTTCCTTTTGGAGATGTTGCATAACACTATCATTATATGTTTTGATTTCCATCCACCTTTCCACTATGTTTTGTTGAAAACTCTGTTGTTAACTAGTAAAGGTAAAGAATCACCCTTTTTGCATGCCTAAAAAAGACATTGTAAGATTTAAGTCTGTAAATGATATGAAACTCTATTTTTTTTTGGGTTTTTATCAGTAGAGTAATCTTGTATTTTGGGTGAACTTGATCTCCCTCCAAATTTGATCAAATGTATGAAATTAAGCTTAAGTTGTTGGTTTTGGGAACCTATCTCATTGAATGTATTGTAAAAAAAAATGTCAAAGATACTTTCTATTATCCATTAATACCTTTTCAACTTTATGATTTGATATTTTCTCCTTAACCTTCATAATACTTATAAATATTTCTTAAATCTATTATCTTTTCATCCTTAAACTGTATTTGATTTGGATACTTTCTTTTGATACATGATATCAACAACTAGGAATTTATAAATTGCATATGTTTATGGAATTTCTCAGCTAGTTTCTACTAACTTTTGAGTCTCCTACCACAGTTGAATTGATTGTTCTCATTATTAGAGTGTTTTTCTCCTCTTAGATTCTTAACTATACGAAAGGCCCCTCCTTATAGATATTTCAATTTGCATATTAGGAATTTTCCTTTCCCTATATCTTCTAGTTTAAGTTCTATATTAAAATTATTGCAGATGGACATTATGAAGTAAGGCTTCAATTCTCTTCTTTAGATTAATACATTCCTTGATGTCATAGCCATAATCTATATAGAATATGCAATATTGCTTTGACCTGGTGGTATCAATTTTAGGGATTAGCAAGGTCTGTGTCCTAAATATAGCTTAAGATTTGGTTGAAACTTATATTTAGGATTAGCAATTGCTATTTAACTCCTCCTGTTTTGCTTATATTATTTTTCTTCACATATTCTCATTTGTGACTCCATTTTTGTAAAGATTTTACATATCATTAGGCAAGTTTTCACACTCTTATAAAGCATTACACCTCCTCAATCTCTTTTATTTCTTCGAATGATTTGGCATTATCTATTTAAATAGATCTCTAAAGTTGTTGAAATTCTTTTTTAGACCCTACCAGAATGATATGAAAATTATAAATGAGTTAAACTTTAAGAATCTATGTAACTTGCATCTAATTGCATCGATGGTGCTATGAAAATTTGTAATTTTCGGTACCTCTTTGCGTTGTCCATTGAGTATGTTATTCTATTGTAAGTTTTGACAAATCAACTTTAATTTTACTAAGGTTAACTTGTGGAAAAATCTCTTAAACTTTTTAGTGAGTTGATGAATTTGACTATGTGTTCATTTGTTTAACAAATACTTTAAAGAAAAAGCTTACAAAAATCAAATAATGAACATTAAAAAAATTTAATTAAAAAATTTAAACTATTAAAGAAAGTTGAAGAATAATGTATAAAAAATAATTGGAATGACACTAATAAGGATACGTATGGCAAAACAGCCCAAGCATAGCTTGAATCAATATCGTATGATTCGAATTCAACAGGTTCAACTCAAGTTAACTAGATATCAGACTAGAATTGAGCTTTTTTCTAAAAAAATTTAAAGCTTCTATGTCTGACCCAACCTAAAGCTTGAGTATACATAGTTAGAAAACCTTAAGGTCCTTTTATCTTCATCTCTAACTCTCTATAGTCGTTTTCACTTTTAACAACCTCCATCATTGTTTCTTCTATTTCTCGTCTTTATTTTAGAGTTTTCCCGCTCTCTCAAACTTTTTTTTTCCTATTTCTCTTCTCCTCTATTTTATAGTTTTCCAGCTATCTCAAGTGCTCGCTTTTCCTAATATTCCTCTCTTAACTACAAGTACTATTATTTGACAATGTAATCTCCTTACTAATGCATGTTATTCTTTTTCTAGAATCTTTTCCCTTTTTGTTTGCCATTTCATTCTTTAAGTTGGGAAGCAAACACAAATTATAATCTTTGCTTCAATGATGCTTTTATGATTTGGGTGTGATTCTTGTGTGTATGAGAGATGAAGAGAAAATAGAACAAAAGTAACTTGATGTATTCTTCTTTGGAAAGACATTGATTTTGATTTAGTTTGTTGGTAGGATAAGAATAGAATCTCAAACTATATCAAAAGTGATGTCTGGGGCAAAATTTTGGGTGAAGAAAGAAAGATGGGGAGACTAAACTGAATATCAAAGTTGGAAGGAGTCTGATGGATTATTGGAAGTTAGATATGTTCGAGCTTTGAGTCAACTGACATGACCTAATCAATCGAGTCTTAGAGGGTGCTTGTTTGGGGGTAATGAAAAAAAAGGTATGAGTATGAAATAAAAACTCATGTTTGAAATCAATAAAGGTAACACTTTCATTCCCCCATTTTTAGCAATACTCAATTCTTCTAGATTACTAGAAGAATGAGATTCATTATTGGCTATACTTCATTCTCATTCTTTACTATATTTATTCTTATTCTCATTCCCATTATTTTTATAAATCAAGCGCTCCCTCAGATCATGTTTGAATTATCCCTTAAGAAAGTCAGGATTGGGCCAAGCTGATAACGGATCCAGCCTGACCCAGCCTACTACATCCCCCCGTAAGGGTTTGAAAGCTTCGATTCAAAGTGTGTAGCAGCGGAATGCAAATCACGTTGATAGACAAACATGGGATGGAGAAGTCGCATGAAATGCGCGTGGAGGTGGGCATATATTTTCAGGGCCATTAATAAAAGAAGAGATGCTATTGCTGTAAATGATATGGTCCCCCCACCCCCCATGCAATAGAGAGAGATATATGGGTGGGACTGGTTTGTAGTACTCTACTTTATTAGACCTATTAATTAGAGTTGGATGGGAAACATTGGTTGGACCACCTCGTCTTCTCTCTTTCCCGAACTCTCCCCCCCTTATTATGGGAACAAATTTTCACCACCGGCTACTTCTCCTCCTCGTATAGCCAAACCACCTCTCTCTCCCCCCATTCCATTCTAATATTTTAATCATTGAAGAAGCCCTTCGAATTTTCAAGCTATTATGAACTAGTCAGAAGCGTTGGGAAGTATGTATGTGTACTTGCCACCCCTAGACTGACTAGTCTATAGTCTGCTCAAACATAAGTCTCTCTGAAAAAGCCTGGACACAACTCCTAGTTAGGAATGATTTCTTGGGATTCGATCCAACTACAAAGATCTCTATAATAACGGCCCTTTTCTCAATTTTATTATTTTTTAAACTTTATTGGATTGTGTTTGTTTAGTCTTTCTTTTTTCTTTTGCATATAAACATATGCTTCCATTTCCATAGGCTTATTGTAATCTAAGGCGCTAGACTATAAAGAGAACATATATATATATGTATATCAAATATGGTTTTGAGAATGTATCATGTGGCGGCTTGTAGGTTATGTATTCTGTTGTTCCTGTTCACTGTGTCCAAGCCTTTCTATTTATTTGTACTTTAATCGCTGAAATAATGCTTCTAGGATTTGTCTTTCTTGATTATCATCTCCTGCGGGTTTTAATTGGTGGGTGTGAAATAATTGAAGGATTGTGTGTTTTTTCTACTGCCAAGAAAGTCTAATTCGGACATATTTATTTCCTCGCTGCATTGACCCACTTGAGCTAGTCCTAGAGAAACAAATAGGGAGAGAGAAAGGGAAAAGAAGAGGCATATATTCATCATCACCTCTATCTGATCCTCTATTTCTGAGAAGATATATGTGATCCTCTCTACCTAGGATAGGTTTTCATTTCATGGCATACCCTGTTGGCTTATTAAGAGATGGAACCTAAGAAAAAAGTGAGCCTACCTCACCCCATTTTATCTTCATCATAATCATCATCTTCTTCTTCTTCGTTATCTCTCTCCAGCCAAAGCTCACCGGCAAACTTCCACTTTCTACTGATATTCTTTACTTTCATCTCTGATATTCCGCTCGTCCTTGGTCAGGTTTCTCTCCTTCTATCTCATATTTCACTCTTCTACGTAAAGTCAGGAAATCTAGGACTTTTTGATCAAAAGGTTCGTGCTTTACTGTCCAGAGTTTGCTGCTTGATGATCTTCCTTTATGGTGTTTAACAGCGCTTTGACGGTGCGGTTTGTGGCTTCTTAGCTGCGAGTTGATCTGGGTAAATTGTAAAGTTGCAGAAGCCACATCAGCTTTGAAGAAACTGTAAGACCAATAGAATCCTGAGATAGAGGAGAAAGGAGATAGCTGACGCTGTCATGGCTCGAGAACTACTTGAGGATAAATCAAGGGAGATGGTATCATCAGTAGCCTTTTGTTACTCAGATGTTTCATCTGGTAACCCAACGATCCAAACCCATCTCGTGAATCAGATCCAAGGCTTTGAATCCAACCCGGAGATCTTCAACTTGACCACAGGCATGGAGATGATAGGGTTTTCAAAGAATATACCGGATCAACAAGGCGACGGCAACTCTGTTCTGTGGAAAGGGTTCTTCAACAAATCAGGGAACAACAATCCTGGTGGTTCTTCAACATCTAAAACAATCAATGAATCCACAAGTGAATTCTATCAACACGAGTACAATAAACCTGATTTCACAACTGGGATGTGCGAGACAAGTAATGAGAATCTAATGGTTGCACCAGACTCAGCTTCTTGGCAAGAAAATAGGTTGGTTGTTGATGATTCTTCTTTGAGGTGCGTCTTTCCTTGCGAAGGAAATGAGAGGCCAAGTCAAGGTCTTTCACTCTCACTGAGTTCAACCAATCCTTCAAACATTGGCTTACAGTCCTTTGAGCTTAGGCACACAACCAATCATCATAATCATGCAAATCCGCAAGAAGAAATGAGGTTTCTGCATTCAAATAATTCTATAGATGGTTTCCTTGGGAAGTCTGCTCCAGTTTCAAGTATTCAACGGGAGCAACGGATAATCCAAGATGATCTTTTGACAAAAGCTGCGAATTTGCATCATCAAGGTCAGTTTCAACTTAGGAACTCTAAGTATCTAGGTCCTGTACAAGAACTCCTGAACGAGTTCTGCAGCCTTGGTACGAAGCACAATGATACACAAAAGCTAAAATCCCACAAGACAAGACAGTGGGACGATGAGAATGGAAGTAGCAGCTCTTCAAGAAAGCAACCTTTGTACTCTCTCGAATTTATGGAGCTGCAGAAGAGAAAGACAAAGCTGCTTTCGATGCTGGAAGAGGTATATATGTTATCTCAAATTTCATTCCCTTTTTTTCAATCCATAAGATCCCTTCTTTTTCGCTTATTCTTTTCAACAAAGTAAAATCAACCGCATAACTGTTTCCATGCACTAAAAAGAGATCCCAAACTTTTACTAGTTGTTGATTAGTTGGGGTTCTCCAATTTGGTTCTTGAACTAATTTCGCGACTTGGGGCCTCTCCAAAAATCCACTCCGTGACAACCGAAGTTAGTTTTAATTCTCTTGAAGAAACATCTATTCCATTTTTCTTTTCATGGCGTCGTTGTTTTCATCTCATTACTCTTACCAGATTGTATATATATATATATATATATATACTCCTATCTGTAACTGTCATCAGAGAAACTTCCAACTCTCTCATTAACTCCTGTCTCTGTCATTTCCTGTGATTAAATTTAGGTGGACAGAAGATACAGGCACTATTGCGATCAAATGAAAGCTGTAGTCTCATCTTTTGAAGCTACTGCTGGAACTGGGGCAGCTACAGTATATTCAGCTTTGGCATCAAAGGCCATGTCAAGGCATTTCAGGTGTTTAAGAGATGGGATTGTGTCTCAAATTCATGCAACAAAGAAAGCCATGGGAGAGAAAGATCCTGTTGCGCCAGGCACATCAAGAGGTGAAACTCCAAGGCTGAGGATAATTGATCAAGCCTTAAGACAACAAAGAGCCTTTCAACAAATGAGCATGATGGAGAGTCATCCATGGAGGCCGCAAAGAGGCTTACCGGAACGATCGGTTTCGGTTCTTCGAGCCTGGTTATTTGAACACTTCCTACACCCGTTAGTCTCTCTCTCTCTCTAGTCTTTCTTTATTAGATAATCTATCGTACTGAACAGTAGTCTTCACACAACATCGCTACACTCAGCTACACTACAAAGTAGATTTTGAGAGAGAATCATTGTTTTTTCATCCAAATGAACAAGAAAATAATACATATTGTTGTTTCCTACTAGTACTGTTATAAATGATGATCACATATATGTTCCGTCTCACTTGTATTATATGTTTTGTTAGTTTCCACCCACCTCCCTCCATTTATATTCTATGTCTACATTTGTGTTTGTCATATTATTTTCAATCGTTTAGCTCTCTTTCCATATATGCCTCTCGTATTTCGTCTTTGCATGGATTTGATTCTCTTACATAGGGCCCATTTCTCTCTCTCACACTCGCACTCGCCGGACACAGAATAAGAAAGCCTAGTTAAAGTACATTTACTTTTAGTTCTTAACTCTCAAAAGTTCATTTCTGAGTTATGACACAGGACCTTTCATGGTTAAACTTGCAGGTATCCCAACGATGTTGATAAACATATCTTAGCTCGCCAAACTGGCCTCTCAAGAAGCCAGGCACGTCTACATCTCTTTGTCTTATTGTTGTGTGCATAATATTGTAGCCATTCATGAAGATAATGACATTCTCTCCTTGATATCCGCAGATTAATTGTATATTTCATTGATCGTGATTTGCATCGATTATATTATGTGCATGTTATATCACTACGCATATTAAATTTCTGATGCCATTTGTCCGTACATGCTATATTTTTGTTTCACAGGTGTCTAATTGGTTCATCAATGCAAGAGTGAGACTTTGGAAACCTATGGTAGAAGAAATGTACTTGGAAGAGTCGAAAGAGCGCGAAAACAACATGGCTTCTACAGATGGGGTTACTGATATTGACGACAATAACGACCAGCCAAATCATAATCTGTCCTCTGCGGATCAGAAGCCAACTCCAGATCAGCTCACTCGGATTGACTCTGAGTGCCTCTCGTCCATTATCTCTAGCCCAGATAGAAATGACAACTCAAAAGGCATTAAAACGTTCCAAAATCACCACTTGCATCACCCACACCAGAACTTTGGCAACTTTGGTCCTCTCCAATTAGATTTTTCTACATACAATCAACAATCTGCTGGTGGGGTTTCTTATGCTAATGATCATCATAGTGCCACTAGCCAAACCTTCAATAGTGGCGGTGTATCATTGACTTTGGGATTGCAACAGCATGGAGGGACTGGAGTGAGCTTAGCCTTCTCTCCTGCCTCTCAAAACTCTCTGTTTTACGCTAGAGATCATAGTGAGGACTGCCAACCAGTTCAATACTCGCTTCTAGATGGAGAAGGCCAGACTTTGCCTTACAGGAACTTGATGGGAGCTCAGTTGCTGCATGACTTAGCAGGTTAAAGATATACTTGCCATATAGCTTGGCTGGTGCTTTGCTGGGAGATACCCACAAGTCTTGGCATAAGATGGTGGTGTTTGATAAGTAGTTTAGGTATTGTTAAATACTCGATACATATATATATATACATAAAAAAGCTATAGTTGGTTAAGGACACTATGGGTATTGGTTCCATGGGTCGAGAATAGTTTTTGCATCCTTTACTTTATAGTTGGAAAGAACAATTTTATTTACTAGTGGCTAAATTGGAATTGCCAGTGATTGGTGCAAGAATCATAGAGATATTTCTTTCCTCTTCTGGATATGACATCTTTTTTTCCGAAAAATAAAATATTCTTATGTTTTAATAGTTAGGAGTTATGTCCCTCTCTGAGATCACCAATTAAGCTAACTGATTGAATCGTTTGTGGCTCATGTTCAAATGTATAGATCTTATTAACTTGTTCTAAACGGCTAGATGATATAGATATTAATTTTCCATATGGAAGACAAATTAAACTCAGCAACAAATTTTGGTTGGGTCCTTTTGTATGAGATTAGGACAATTCTTATACAAGTAACAAATATCACACAATTCATCAGGGATTTGTGGTCCCTGATTCACATTCACATTCATGTCTCATACCCATAAGAATTGCTTCTTTTTGATTTGTCAACTTTGGCATGGTTTATGCTACTGCTTTTCACAATGGAAAGCTACCTTTATTAACCACTTTTGAGATTGTGTCACAGCATTAGTTTTTTTTCCTTCATTTTTTAGTGTTATATACGCCCCGCCCCTTCAAGTTTAAGGTGGACGTCCCAGGTCCCAGGTTCCAGGTCCCAAACAACATAGGTTTTCTTCTGCCTCAAGTTCTTCATGATTGGAGTTAAGAAGCTGCATATGTCGGTGATCCCTCAGATCATGATGACCATTTATCTCGCTCTCTCTCAATTACTAACAGTTAACATTCTGGTGGTGATGGTTATAAGATTAAGGAAGTTGCAGTCAATTAAGCTTAATTACGATTACGATACATTCGTCATTAAATATTTCCGTCTACAACACCAGGAATGTTGGAAAAAAGATTGTACAACAAAAATGATGTTTGTAATAAGAGATGACCACAATCAAGAATATATGAGAGGAAATAACAATGATTACAAGGCGCATATATTGTCATGAATCACTAGCAAATTGAAAAGGACAACATTTCAATAATCATATGATCCTAGCTACAATTGTTGTTTCTGCTTTACAGTTGAAAACAATACAGTAAAACATTTCTCTTCGTAAACTACTGGGATATAAACCTCACAAGTGGAAAATGGAAGAGAAAGGTAGAAATGATATATCTTGCAAAAGGTATTTACAAAGCAGACATGGGAATCAAGGAAAAGGAAAGGTTTATTTCATAGGGGATACTGTTGATACTTACCAGATTTGATGCTAGCATGAGGTAATGTTTCAATCATGTACGTATTACAAATTTGAGAACTGTTTGCCAACCTGCCCTTCTTGATGGTCACGCTTTTCTCAGGTAATATATCATTGAAGCAACGTGTCTCTTCTTTTTAATTATTTCCTTTTCTATAACCCCTTTTCACATTTCCATACACATGATCCATACTAGCTAAAAGAGTTATCATGTCATAATGTGATGCGTTTTCCTGGTTCAAGTAGTACTCCTGCGGAATTTGTTCCAAAACCCTTATCAGTTTTACATGCTCGATCTCATGCTCCCAAGTTGTATTGTTGCGGAATATTTCCCTAGTCATCTTTTTGTTTTTTTCTCTTGGTTGAAAATAAGACTAGTTAGCTTCTCGACATTTATATTCTTGGAGCTAGCCAAAAATAAAATCGAAATTCCTTTGTTGGTTCATTTATCTCGTTATCAGGCACACATTAGCTGATTCCCATGTTTTTTTATGAATAAAGTGTCATTTTCAGTCTTTTGCGATTTTTCCTTGATCCTGTTAAATTAGAACATCAAAGAAAGATTGCCTTAGTATTCATTCCTACGTAATTCCTTTCTTCAGGGCATGGAGAGGAAGGTGTTATTCCTCATGTGTATGCTACACTACTGCATGCATATGCAGGGTCTGCGTTTAGGGGAACAGATCACCTGTTCTATAATTGCTGTGCCAGTGCTGTTCCATTGCATCTGGTCTATACATTTATATGGGACCCACAAAAATATATGGACCAGATACAATAGAAAAGTATTGGCAGAACAATACATTTTTTTTCTTTGTTTTTGTTTGTTATAAAAGCCAATTGTTTAGCTTACTGAGTTATTCCATAAATGCACTTGACAAACTCAAAAAGATGGTTAATTAGATAGTGGATTCATTCGACTGTACATTTTCTTCCGGGTAACGGACAAATGCACAGCCAAGCCGTCTCAACCTTTTTGAGGCCATTCTGTTGCTTTTAAGTTTCAGATGCATTTGACCCAACGCATTTGAAACAAAAACAGAAATAGGATTTAGCAGCCCAAACATTGACCCAATAGCAGCCCTTCTTTGTTAGTACATCTTTAAGCATAATTTAGGCCCATTAGCTATTTTGGTCTAATCAGACTCACGTAAGCCACATATTTCTGAGCCACGATCCCCCATACAGACACGTATGGTTCTCTTAAAACTGCTAGCCTGGACATTGAAGAATCACTACGTCTTGGGCTCAAGCCTTAGTCTCCAGTTTCACCATATACCTACCCATGATAGAATAGTGGATTTTCAGATTATTTTCCTTTAAAATTTTGGCAAAATGTGTGAATTAATGGATTTTTCATAAATACCTACTTAATATCTCACAATTTATATAAAAATTAATAAAGATTTCTTTTGAAAATTCTACCATATAAATAGATTATTATCCTCATCACAAATTAACTTTGAGTTAGTTAACAAATTTTATTTATCAAAATTATTTTTATAAAATAATAATAAGAGGGGGAACTAAAAAAAAAAATCAGAGTCCACAACCTACATCTAGACCATCTCGCTAGCTTATGCAAGTCAACACAACACTAAGAGTTGAAACACTTTTCTAGCTCTTTAATTTTGTCTTTTGGTTCCGTGAACATAAATAATTCAACGGCATATAGATTTCTCTTTTACCTCCATTGATATGATATATCTTGCTAAGTGTTGCAGTACCACAAAAATCAAACACCATATTGACAAGATAAATTAACTAAATGTAATTAATTCATAACATTACCTTTCAAAGAACATAAGATGATCAAGACAATTTCTTCTTATTTTTTAAGTAAGGGAAAAAAAAAACTTCTCTTCTGAATTAGAGGAGTAAAAGAATTAGAACTAGAAATAGCATTCTAGTTCAACTTGGTATTTGCAAATATTACCGAGCTTCATCAATGTCTATAATTTTCTACTTCAAAAGTATTAGACGTGGTAAAGTTATAGAAATCATTCAAATGCTCCTTTCATGCATTGAAAATCTTAGCTTTAGATAATCCGAGTCCCTAACTCTTTAAGAATACAAAGATAATCGCTCACACTTACACGCTCAAAATTGGAGATGTCGACTTTGTCTTGCCTCCTCTCATGTATATTTATACCAATCAACCCAGAAAATAAAAGGACCAAAATGATATTTTATAAAAGAAGAGAGTACGAAACTTGGAAAATAGGTCGAGAGTAAAAAGGATATTAATTAGGTCTAGTTATAAGGTTTTTAAATCGAGTTATACGTTTTTTAGTTTATTTATAACGTTAATTTTTTACACTAATCTTATAATTTTCATCCCAACGAAAGTTAAGAAAGAAAGTGATAGACATGTGCATCATTTGCTTTTTTTTATTTTTGTATTACAGATTTTAATTTTATTTCATCTTATCTTGTATGCGAATACTTCCGTATAAATTCAATTGTAACATCGTCTCCAAAATAATACACAGAAACCATTATCTACATTTATTATCACTGTATAGAGCCCAGAAAATAGCCTTTCATACTACTAATTTTTTTTTCCAAAACACCAGAAAATAACTAGTAGGAACCCAGAAACACACATACTTAGCTTCAATTTAGAAACATCCAAACACATAACCTATTACAAATAAACAGCCATAGTGTACACAAATAATGGCATAATCTAATTCCTTCGCATTACCTTTCAAGATCTTGGTCAGGGCGGTTGAATGAGTTACTTCACACTATCCAGTCATTGAAGAGTGTTGTTAGACGCCAACCTTGATTATTAATTAATTGGATTAATTACTATCGGCTTAGTAATAAACCTATGTGGTCACACTCTTATGAGTGTAAAAACTTATTAAATCAAATTAAATAAGTGAAGTTTTAAGGTTTTAAGTTCTGTGGATTTGATGATGTTTTACGGTTTAGCAGTGAATAAATGCATGAATTGTGTAAGGAGTAATTCGATGATAGTGATGAGTTATATAAATAGTGGATGAATTTTGCTAATGATTAAGTTGAGTTCTGTATGGGAATAGTCTTTGACTGTGATGATGATGCAAAAAATCATGAAAATTGATTAAATATGCACTGTTTTGGACTGATAAAATATGCATAAGGTTTACCATGTACTGTACATATGTGAATCTGTTTCATGTTGGTAGAAATGGACTTAAATGAAGATGTAGGTGAAGTCATTGTATAGAGTTAATAAAATGATAAACTTATGATGAAATGAGAATGTTGTTGGATACTAAATGATGTGCAGAAACAAATGTGCGGTGAAGTTCATAAACATACTTTGTTTTTGTATAAATGCATAAATGTTTGGGTAAAGTTTAGTGATGGATTTTGTGAGGCTGGAGTTAAAGAGAATTTAGAGTAGTGTAGTGTTGTGCTTTAAGAAGGATTAAAATGACATAAAAGAAAAGAAATGCAACAGATGAAGATGGAAGAAAATTGCAGAAAAATGGCCTATGCTTTACGTGAACAATACAATTCTTGCTATGTATGTATAAAATTTTGGATTTTTGGATTTATTTATGTTGGGGTTAATTGTAATGGAAGTAGAAAACAAGGTAGTTTATGTGGCAGATGTATTAGCTGTGATGTGTAGGAAGGAAGCAAAAAAAAAGAAGAAGAAGAAGAGAAGTGCAATTCGGTGATCTGAGTTTGGTGAAGAAGATGAAGTTGGCGTGCTAGAGAGAGAAAAGGTGATGGTGGGTTAAAAACTAGAGTTTTCATTGAACAACCCTAAGTTTTTTGCCTATAACTTTTTCATTTGAACTCGAAATAATTTGAACTTGAATCAATAGATTCCTAAGAAATTTTTCTTTCTCTCCATAAAAATTTAGAGTTATCTGAATTGATTTAAAAGTGATTGATAGGATGAAAGTGTAAAAGTTTGCTGGAATGATATGAATTGGAAAATTTTCATAATCATGCTTCAGGTTTCTAATTATAACTTGAGTTATATATTTCTGAATGAGTTGATTGTTGATTAATATTAAACTAGAGACATATATCTACAACTTTCTTAAAAAGTCAACTTTTAATTCTATCTTTAAAATTTTCAAAATTGGCATGTAATTGAGTTGTAGCTTAAGCTGAAGCACTATTAGATGTCCTGTGGTTATTAAATAAACTGTATTGATGTGAGTTGTGCAATTAGAGGGTATGATCATGTACTAGCTGAAAGTTCAAATTTGTACAATATGTAGTATTTTGTGCATAACTCATAAAATACTAAATCATATTGGATGATCTTACAGTCATTAGAAATTTAAGACATTGGAGAACAACTTTTCATAAGGGAGTTTTGTCTAATTTTGTTATTTATCCTATCAGATTAATTATGAAAAGTTGACCCGAAATCATGTAGGTAGAAAATCTGAAGTGGTCAATTAGGTTATGAAATGGATTTCACATTACGTTATTATGGTCCAAATTATAAGTACTAATCATATTAATTAGGGCTTTCATATCTGATCGATTTAATGATGAGAATTACAATAAGATACTCGGAATTGTCACTGCACATGCATTGTGCATACTTTCTATACATTGATGTGCATAAAAGAACACTTGTACATATGTGCAAAAATGTGATATTTATGAATATGTTGTGTATGTTTTAGAGGAGAACATCGGACGCCAGTCAGACATTGCCGGACTATCCAGACAATAGCTTCTTGGAGCGTACTGTGAGTCAACCTAGATGATTTCCTAGAATTGATTTGATTTGAATTTAATATGATTTATTACACTTCCATTATTATTGAACTGTTTGTGAGTTGTTTTTAGATTCCGGACCTGAGGTCCGAGGAGTTTAATGGTTAGGCATGTATTGGGAGTGTTTTGAATTGTTGTGAATTTGACATTTGATTCTCAACGAAAGTTGAATGTCAGACTTAGGTTCGATGACTGTGATATATGAGATATTCAAAAATTGTTACATTTCATAAAATGCATGCTTAGATAAAGGCGTTGTGACTTGAGTTGCCAATATGAAGCACTACATAGAGCTTTAGTCCGTGATTTCTGATTTTGCATGTAGAGTTATGCTCTATGATTCTGTTTGACTGGGCCCTATGGGCTGGTATTTGTATAAGTTGTGATTGGCACTCGGTCACAACAATAACAAAGAATGTGAGTCTCATGCATATGACATTATAAGATTGAAATTTATTGAATGATTTGCAAAGCTAAATGAGTGATAAATTTATGCGATTTATTTGCTATGCTTAGCAATGTGAACTATGTGATCTTATGATATACCATATTGTGTGAGCATCTAGAATGTGTTTATGATCTAAATGAGTGTCTGTAAAATATGTATTATGTGTATGTGATCCGGTGAAATCATCAATGATGGTTCACTTATTGAGTTCGCAAAACTCATAAAAATTGCAATATGGTTTTTCAGGTACGAGACAGGAGACCTAGTTCTTTAGACAAAACTAAAGGACCCTTTGGATTTTGTTATGGCTTAGAGGTCTGTCAGCTGGCTCCAAGAGTGTTGTGTCATGTATTTTGTTGTTTTTTCTAGAACCTGTATGAGGTTATGTAAATATTTTTCTAAAGGAAATAGTGTAAATTTTGTGGATTAATGCAATGAATGGTTTTAAAATTTGTTGACTTTTAAATGATGTTAGTTGATGCTATGTGTAAGTTAGAATTGTTTTGCTCTAACATACCATTATCATAGGTTATGTTCCTGAAAGTTTGGGTATGTACCCTATGGTAGTGGGATGTTGCATTTTTGGTATCAGAGCATGGTTTGACATCTTTAGGGATAAATATGAGTTAAGATATGATAATTAGTGAGATATTCCGATAGTGATCACAACTTTTGTTTGTTATGGTTCACCTTCTATAGGAGATCAAATTGGAGAGTCAGCTGACATGGAGTCTATAGGAGTCAATTTAGAGTCTCCTGTACCTGAGTTTGCTCAGATGCCTCCGATAATTCCCGTGAGGTGAGAAAGAAGATATGATAAGCTGAGAAAGTAAGGGACTGTAGACTTCTATGGAAGTACAAACCCAGCTAAAGCAAAAGGGTGGTTAGAGAGAACCGAAAGGGTGTTCGATCAGATGGACTGTCAAGCAAAGCAGAGATTTGATTATGCAGTTTCACTACTACAAGGTCCTGCATATCAGTGGTGGAGAACTGTTCCGGGTAGCACCACTAGACCTTGTAGCTTGACCTCGGAGGATTTTCTGAGGGCATTCTGAGAGAACTACATACTGAAGATTTATATGGATAGGAAGATGAAAGAGTTTATGGATCTGAAGCAAGGTAGGCTCTCAGTAGCGGAGTATGAAATAAATTCAATGAGATCATGGGGTATGCAACTGTACTGATTCCAACTGAAGAAGATAAATGAAGATGATTTGAGGATGGTTTGAATATGGAGATCAGAACGAGGTGATTGAGCCCAAGTTTATATCATTAATTGGCTGCATTTTCATTGTTGTTAAAGTTCTATTTGACTCCTAATTGCGACTTTTGTGCTTAAATTAGTTTCTTATGTTGAGCTCATACTATTTGCAATTTGTTAGTAAAATTGTTACAAATTGATATTAATTGCATCATAATTTTTCCAAGGACAATTGATGCTGCAAATTGTGATTTGATTGTAGGAATACAAAGGAGTCAACCATGCCATGAAGTCAACAGGCCGTGAGCTTTCCCATACGTCGTGACGCGTCCAGCAGAACAGAGTCGCACGTCGCGACGTACCATACTACACGTCGCGACATCAACAAATTGACGCATCGCGGCGAGCAAGGCAGAATACACGTCGCGACGAGAATTAATTCACACGTCGCGACGAGAAGCGGATACCCGGGCCATTTATGGCAAATTCTCTCACTGTTCCAACCCGGCCCGCCTCCTTTCTTTAAATACATTGCCGAATTAGGTCATAGAGAGCCATTCATACACACCATACAGAATACAACAACACCAACACCACACAGTCGGCCACCCACCATTCCCACCCACATTCAGCATTCATCCGGGAGACCTACACGGAGAAGATCACTGCCGTACGATGTCACTAGTCCATCATCAGCCATTATTCGCCACCTATCGCCGCATCAGTATCATCATCTTTTTCACCACAGGATCATCTCTGCCATGGATGCCATTGGAGTACCAACCTTGTTGAGGACGACGACTGTCATGCGTGGCTAGGCTTCCGGACCTCTTGAAGATGTAGCGATGGCTTGAGTTCACGGGCTTCAAAGGGGAGTATCATTTATCGTCTGAAGGTTTAGTTATATTATTGTAAAACTGTGGTTACATATTATATTATTATAATTAGATTAGCATGGTTAGGGTTTAATCATGTGTTGAACGATAATTTATGATTTGGATATGGATTATGTAGAACTTCTGTGCTTGAATATATGAGGTCTCATATATATTTTCGGTGATTTCATTAATCCTGATTATCTGCATGGTTGTGTTTGATATGATTGATTGTGTTTGATCTGATAACCAATTGCATAAGCATATCCAATTTGCACACTAAGGTTTTTAACAAGGTTTTAATTAAATGGTTGTTTGATTAATTCCTTGCACTTAAGGGGTCCCTTAAGGTTGATTTTTTGGAACTTAGTGGATTTTATCCCCGCAATTTGATTTTTGAACCGTGATAGCCTAAGCACATTTTCAAGAGGAGTTTCTATCATTTGATTTTCAATTGAATTTAATTTGTTTCAAAATCCCAAAATCCAAAAATATTCTTTAATACATTTTTCCTCAATTTTGATTACGTTCCTTAGTTTTAATCAATTCATAAATCCCCCCTTTTATCAGCTTTAATTGCATGCTTTTGACTTTAGGCTAGCTTTAAACCATTTTCCGTCGGTTCCAAAAAGTGAGACGACCCGAGGTTCAGCTTATACTGCAATCTTGGAATTTAATTGTTTTTGACCGGTTTCCAAGGTCGATCTTAGGATTGAACGACGAGCCGCGATCAAAATGGCGCCGTTGCCGGGGAACCAAGAAATTGGTTTTCCATAGGTTAGCCAAGTTGTTTTTGCATTGCATTTGCATATTTGAATTTCATACCTGTTGATAGTATAGGTTTAATTTCTTTGCATATCATACTTTTTCTTTTCATACTTCCATACTTTTCATAGCAATTTTCATACACAATCACACATTCATACATTCATACATACATACTTGCATACACTCGCACCTATCACACTTCACCTTTTTGCTTGACTGTGTGAATTTGTGAGTAAATTTTGCTATAGCTTCATACTTGATTCGGCCTTGTGATTTGTTATAGTGCATACCCAGAAAACCTAGGCTGATTCAGTTCCATCCTGAGATAGAAAGACATCTTAGGAAGCTTAGGAAAGAGAGGAAAGAACAAGAGAGACTTAGGTCAATCGAGCAAATTGATAACATGGCCGAACATCAGGATTTTCATGTTCACCAACCTAGAAATGGAGATCAAGGATTAAATAGTGAACAGGAGAGAGTAGGAGATAACAACAGAAACCAGAGGCGTAGGACAATTAGGGAAGCCACAACATCAGATGTTCATTACGATCCCTTCACTGCGCCTTGCCCTAACTTCGATGTGAATTTCGAAGTTAAAGGATTGCTGATCAACTCCTTCCCCGAATTTTACGGTTTGGCAGGAGAGGATCCATACATGCACCTACAAGCGCTAACAATGATTTGCCAGAGTATGAAACCCGTAGGAGCACATTTGGATCAAGTGCTATGGAAAGTTTTTCATCTATCGCTGGAAGGGAAGGCCCGGGAGTGGTACATGAGCCTCCTGAGGCATGTGGCAAATGCCTATCATAGTTGGGCCAACTTACGGAAAGCTTTTCTAGAAAAGTACTTTCTCGCCTCTAGGACATCATCAATGAGGAAGGAAATATATTCAGCAAAACAAGAATATGATGAGTCCTTGTATGATTTCTGGAACCGTTTTTAAGACCTACTGTCAAGGTGCCCTCATCATCAAATTCCTGATGAGCAATTGATACAATATTTCTATGATGGGGTCAAAAATCATGGAAAGGGAATGTTGGATGCAACTTCGGGAGGATCTTTGATTGACCTCACCGCAACAGAAGCTTGGGCATTAATTAAGAGGATGACTCTTAATCATCAGCAATATAGTGTCCGCGATTCTAGAGGAGTGCACGAAGTGGGAGCCTTAATGACTCAAGCTAAACGAATGGAGAGTCTAGAATTGAAGGTAGATTCCTTAGAAAATAGGATAACCTCGCAGCTGTCTTTCATAACTACCGAGCTCAAGAATTTAAATGTGCATTGTTCTGCTCCTTCTACAAATCTTACCGGACCCAGTTGTGAAACTTGTGGGTCGGTAATGCATATTTCGAGCATTTGTCGGGGACGATACGAGAAAGTTTCAGCGGTTTATCCCGGAAGGCAGAACCCAAAATGGGATCCGTACTCCAACACCTACAATGAGGGGTGGAAAGCTAACCCAAGATTTAATTGGAGAAATGACGAAGGGAGAGCACCGAACAGATTTCAACCAGAAAATGAAGCTGGATCGTTGAACAACCAGTTTCCCGACCAACATGCTTTGACGATGCAACTGAAAGAGGACACCAACCAGCTGTTGCACAGTATGATGTAATTGATGAAGGAAGAGAGGAATTCAAATGCAAACCAGTTTAATGCAATTGCGAATCTAATTCTGCAAGATTCCTCAAAAAACGCTGCTCGGTTTACTGCCTTGGAAAAGAGAATGGAGCAATGGGAAACCAAGGCAGAGAACATAAATTCATATGTTACTCAGTTGTCTAACAACTTGAGTGAAAATCAAGCTAGGAGCAGTGGAACCATTCCTTCCAACATTGTGATGAACCCAAAGAGCTTGAATGCGATAGCTTTGAGAACCGGGAACCAAGTGCAATTCAACGTTCCAGATAAAGAAGAGTGCAATGAGGAAATTGAGGTTGAGGAAGCACCTCAATTTCAAGAGAAGATGATACGATCAGAAAGTGTCAGAGAGGAGGAACTGTTAAAAGAAAAGAAGAAATCAACAACAGCTGGAAAAGAAACAACTCCGAGAAGTCCAGAAGAGCAGGCCGAGGATGAAAGGTCGAATGAGCACAGAGTCAAAAGTAAGGAAATCAATCTGAAAGACCTACCCTTTCTAAATTCTTACCTAATGAGTAAGAAGATGAAAGAGCTCAAACATGAAAAAGACATAATTGACTTGTTTGGAAAGGTGGAAATAAATGTTCCCTTACTGGATTTAGTTAAATGAGTTCCGGCCTATGCCAAATACTTGAAGGATTTGTGCACGAATAAGAGAAAGTTTAGGTTGAATGAACGAGTGCAAGTGAGCTCCAATGTGTCCGCCTTATTCAAACCCCAAATCCCGGTAAAATGTCAAGACCCCAGATCTTTCACCATTTCTTGCATCATAGGAAAGGTGACTATAGGAAGAGCATTGTTAGATCTAGGTGTTAAGTCCAAATTGACTTTACGTATTAAATGATTTTGATGACAAACAAAACATAATGAAAAGCAGACGTTATACACCTTAAAAAAAATCAGACGAAGTAGAAAAGCAGACGGAAGTATTTCAAAGAAAAGCAGACGGAAGCCAAGTCATAAAAAGCAGACGGAAGCTAAATTATAAAACGCAGACGGAAGCTTTACGAAAAGCAGACGGAAGCTTAGTATAAAAGCAGACGGAAGCTTACTATAAATGTTGGACCCCGAATCTTTTCTTGGAAGATTGAAATGGTGGTGAGTTATTCAGGTGCAAAGAAAAAAAGAAAAATTCTTGAATTT
>JAOQMR010000212.1:23049512-23062015 GCA_027563865.1 Erythroxylum pelleterianum | reverse complement strand
AGAGAGGTTAAAATTGATTTTAGGTATGAGCATGGTCCACTATTTTGGGCATAACTCCCTCCTCCGACCTCCAATTAGAGAAATTCTTGAACCAATAGTTTGCTAAGACATATATCTTCTTCCCTTTAAAATTTGGTAACATTTGGAGTTAAATTAAGGAAGTTTTCACTAAAGTAAGTGAGGGGTCGGTGAAGAGAGCAAAGTTAGGGAATGAGCTCAATTAAGCGTTTTAAGCATATCTTGAGTTGTGGACCTCCGATTGAGGTGATTTTTGTGCCAAAGCAAATTAGAGACTTAAGGTTACAATTTCCATGAAGAAGTCAACTTTTAATTTTGATTTTGACTAGGGTGCGCTCACTACCAATATGAAATGATTTCAAATGACCCCTCAGGGTTTCAGCTCAAGGTTTCAGGAATCCGAGCGTTGGGCTCTGGAATCGGGGTCCAACACAATCTATATCAAAGCTGTTATCAACAAAAATTTTGTTTAAGAAACACATCACATGTCTTTGAACTAAATTCCCAAATATGATATAATTTAGATGCCAATGATTGTAAGAATACATCAATTTTATGTTTTGGATTCGTAAGTCATGGCACAATCATTGCCAATAACACATATGCCGTATTCATACACATCCATATAGGCAAATTATAAGGAGTAACTGTATTGGTCATAATGAATATTGTTGGTTGGATTGACTAAAAGGTTGGAATCCATCTGTCGACAATCCCAACCTAACATTTTGACTTTCAACTAAAAACTCAAAATGGGTGTTATTGAAATATTTCCATGCGAGTGCATCCGATGGATAACTCATTATTCCATCTTCTTATTCATGATCATCATGCCATCTTATGTGAAATGCAATAATATCAGAGGCATATAGTCTTTGAAGTCTCGGAGTTAGCAGGAAATAATACATCTGCTTTCAAGGTACTAATTTATGTTTCATAGAATACTTTCTAGGTTTGAACCTATATTGACTATAAAATTTTCACTCATGTAATTTCACATCATATCTCTAAAACAATATACATCCAAAATTGCAACAATCAATTTTTTCAACTGGCAAACCAAGACCCTTAATAAGTTTCTTCATATTATAAAAGTTATCAACCATTGTATGATCAGGAGACAATAATTCATTATACCAAGCAAGAATTTTATCTAAACTTCGATCATAAATATTTCCTTCATACTTTATGTTCAATATTCGAGGAATTGAAAATAATTTAGTCATGGTCTCACAATTTGGCCATAATTCTTAGTCAAATGATTTTAGTAAGTCAAAAAACTTTTTTGCATATGGGTTTGGTTTTTCTTCAAGATTTTCTATATTTGCCTGAAAGCTATAATCGGTTGCACCATAAACCATTTGGGTGTAAGGATTTTTAGTTGCGCCCACATTATTTGTTATAAATCTAGTCCCCCTTTAAACCCATCCATATTTATTGACGAGTTTACTTCATTACCCCTTGAGGTGCTACAAATTAATGGCTCCCCATGTTGTGTCCACTCAAAATAATTTGGAACAAACCCTTTTCATAGCAAATGGAGATTCACTTCATCAATAGGAAAAAAACGAATATGTTTGCACTTGTTACATGGAAATATGATTTTTGGACTAACCATATATGTAGGTTGAGAACATGCATAATGAATAAAAGCTTAAGCTCTTTTAACAAACTCAGGATTAATGAAACTATCAGGTGTTAATCGTCTATACATCCAAGATCTATTAGCATTACTCATTTCTGCAAAACTGTCATTTGAAAAAATGATTTCATAGTTAGTATCCTTCATTTCCTCTAAGTTTACAGATCATTTAATCTTTACTTTATAGAACATCCCTTATGTTTTTACATGTCTCTGACTATTTCCCCTCCAAATTGAAATCAACCTATCCCACCATATGAGTTCACAATTAGAAAACTCAATCATAACCAATTCCTCCTTAATTATTAGACAATCACCACATTCTAAGTCATAATAACCTTATAACTTCATAGAAGAATTTTTTAGGCAATATTAGGCTTTGATCTTAATTGTCCTTAATATATCTTAATACCCTATAAGCAACCTACAAATGAACTGTACTTGGTTTATCAATATATTGACGTAATTAATTAACAATATATGTGAGTATTAGTCAAATAAATTAATATGCCAACCAATGTCTTGTAAGAAGTGACACTAAGAAGTAAAAAAAGCACTTACAAGTACTATAGTACGTGACATTATTTACACTTATAAATCAAGAAAGCAAGTTCTTGCTGTGACTCTTAGGCTTGTAGAATCTTTCACCGATAAGCCTCATGGGAGCTGCATCATGAGTTTCCAACCTATATACCATCCTAAAGGTTTATTATATAAAGAATTATCATGTCAATTATGTGAATTTCTTATGTTAATACTAAGTTTGAAGTAATCACATCGAAGTTCAAGTCTTTGTAATCGCCTACAAGTTCATCTACAAAGTTTGATTTTAAATAAGCACTATGATAAGTGGCATTGTTTATACCTATGAATCGAGAAAGCAAGTTCTCGTTGTAACTCCTAGGCTCATGAAATTTTTCACCAATAAGCCTTATGGGAGTTGCAACATGGGTTTCCAACCTATATACCGTCCTAGGAGTCTATTATGCCTCAAATCATCTATAATTATACAAACTCATTCCACATGCAGTAAATACTTATGTAATTCATACATCTAGCCATCAATTATTCTAACAATATTCCAAACAACAACATACAAAACCAACCTCATTCCAAAAAACAACACCCAAATTCTTCTGTATTAGTGTAGAACATAAAATATGAACCAAAGTTAGACGACTTACCTGGACAGACGAACAATCGAAGACAACAGATGACAAACAAAAAGAACTAAATAACATAATGATAACTCATTGGAAGTTGACATAATAAGTTTTAATTCAAACAAATAATGAAATTGAGCCTTCTAAGAATAAGAGGTATGAACCCATCATAAAAGTCATCATATACATGTGTGAATACAATCTCTTATATGAATAAGACGTGATATCTTTGAAATTTATAATGTTATATTCAAAAACTAGAAGACCGAGGGGCTTAGTCACTTTGCCAATACTATGAAGAAACTTCTCCATATGGATTCAATGGTAACAAAGGTGTAATGCCTTGAATCCTGAACTAGATACTATGGTGAGTTAATAGTCTTAGAGGAACCCTCTATAGATACACTTCCTAAGTTTAGTTGACCAACTCCAAAAAAAGGAGAAGAGTGATAAGAGGAATACTCTCAAACCATTAACCTAAGATAATAAGTGAGCATGGTACATCTTCATTTGGATATTCACATGCTAGGCTAAAAAGCAAGTTATATACATTCATATATAGTTCCTAATCTAGCCCTTAAAGTCAATTATCATTAACGCAAGGCTCACAGCTATAATAGGTCATATGATATGTCATTTTTGTGGCAACCTTGGATATATTGATAAAAAGGTCACTTATGTATACTTAATAGACTAGTAATAAGATTTAGGAGCAAGAAGATTAAAAAAATTGAATGGGTTAATTCAAGACATATATGCAAATTAAGTTTTAAAGATGGTACTTGCGCGGTTAAGGGTGTGAAATCCGCCACTTGATGGTCAAGCCTGAAAGTCGCAATAGATGGAAACTCATTATCATAACAAGGATAATATGAAAAATCATAATCAAAAGCATACTGATAGTGAGCTATGCCGCTAAAAGATCGAAAAATAAGAAAGAGTTGTGAAACTTAAACAAACAGAAGACAAGGTAACCAAGAGCAATGAAACCAAAAACAAAAACAAAAGAAAAAACATCACTAACAAAAACCGTTAAGAAATTCCCCGTCAACGGCGCCAAAATTTGGTACTGCTGTCACCTGCAACCAAATTGAAAAGAAATCACTTCCGTTAATACAAATTAATGTAGTAGTGGTAAGTGGATATCGTTCCCACGAGAAATTTTTAACGGTAAAGGTTAGCGACTTTAAAACTAAAACAAAGTAACAAAAAAGAGGTGGGGGAGGGGGTGGGTTTGTTTTCAATTCACGAAATATTAAGGAAAAATATAAGAAAAATAGCAAATCAAAAGCAATAATTGAATCTGAAAAATTAATGAGAAAATACCTTGGTTTTCGAATCACCGATGTTATCACGATAATATGGATCCTCGATATAAAATTGCAATCATTAAAAAACATTCATTAGGGAAGTTTTCTCTTAAGAGTAATAACTAGAAACATATATCCTAGAATTCATATTAAACAACAACCTAGATACGATCTTAGGTTTAATTTAATAATAGCTTTAAGAATCAAGAACCAATGAGCAAGTAAAATACATGTACGGCATGCAATCAATCAAGCAAATATCTCCTTAGAATTTCCGACTCTAACGTAAAGAAGGTAGTCCTAATTGCTACTTGTGATTAGTGAAACTGAACGTCATATTTCGTTAATCTATCAATTGAACAAATTAATCTCTAGTTGCGCACCTAGAAACCAACGAATTCAATTAGAAAGAGTAGATCTGAAGATATTCAATGTTTATTAACAACATAAACTTTATTCAAAACATCTCACACATAATAGTAGATAACACGGATCCCCTCAACCAAGACAATAAGTTTAGCTACTCATAATAGAATTGAAAACAAAAGAAATAACAAAGCTTAAAGTCTCCATCCCTGGTTCTTTGCAGGAAAATACGAAAATACTAATGGAAAAAGTGCAGAAATCGTAAAAGACTGGAAAGAAAAACAGCAAAAATGAAAATCTATCCTAAACCTAGTCTAGCTTGCGTGAATAGTGATCTTATCCCTTTTATGCTTATTTTTCCTCTTATCTTTCCTTGATTCTCTTCAGATAATGTATTCCTCAATTTCAGGTAGTCAATCCTCTTGAAAGATGGCAATATAATCTTTAAAGATTGTGAGAATTTCGAATTTGACTTTTGAAAATTGATTTGCAAATTTATTCCATCCTTAGGCGTGCCCACGCTTAGTCACTGAATTGCTGTCAAATTTGAAATTTCGGATTTTCTTTATTCTTTTGCATCTTTTTTATTCAATTTCATTTCTAAGATGTTGAAAATCATCTGTAAACAATTATAAGATAATTCCATTAATTTCGGATAATAATTTCAATACATTAAAGATAATTAAGTATAAAATAAGTGCAAATTGATAACTTAACAAATTCCCCCACACTAAACCTTTGCTCGCCCTCGAGCAAACATGTTAAACCACTACACTCAGTCAATTCATCCTTTATAAGATTAAGTGCACACAATCCATTAACTTGGGCTAATAAGACTTAAGTTGCAACACATATCATAATTGCTTTTCACGAATGCAAATAAACGAAGTCAAAATAAGACATCTTTGTTCAAAGGCAACTGTGAAATCAAAACGAATTCTTCTCACAGATTTCACTCTTACACTCAAGTGTTTGAGGGCAAAGTATTTCTCTCAAATTTCTCTCTAGCATGTTGCACTACCATAGGCTTGCAATTTCACCAGTTATCATTCATTCAGATCACATGAGCTTATAGATCGTAAGGACTTTATTAAGGGTTGTAATAAGGCTAGGTTCAAAGGTAAGGTAAAGTGGCAAAGGGTTAATCACAAGCATCCACAAAGTTCCAAGTAAAAAGGGACACTCAATTTCAAATTCTGAGCTAAACATATGACATAAAAGACAACTACTCATACTAACTATTGCTACTATGCTTTATTCTTTTTCTTTTTCTTTTTCTTTTTTTCTTTTTCTGATTTTTTTGGTATTGCTGTCGCTTGCAACCAAATTCAAAAGAAATCACTTCCATTAATACAAATTAATGTAGTAGTGGTAAGTGGATATTGTTCTCACGAGGAATTTTTAACGGTAAAGGTTAGTGAGTTTAAAACTAAAACAAAGTAACAAAAAGGAGGGGTTGTTGTCAATTCACGAAATATTAAGGAAAAATATAAGAAAAGTCGCAAATTAAAAGCAATAATTGAATCTGAAAAATTAATGAGAAAATACCTTGGTTTTCAAATCACCGATGTTATCACGCTAATATGGATCCTCGATATAAAATTACAATCATTAACAAACATTCATTGGGGGAAGTTTTCTCTTAAGAGTAATGACTAGAAACATATATCCTAGCATTCTTATTAAACAACAACCTAGATACGATCTTAGGTTTAATTGAATAATAGCTTTACGAATCAAGAACCAATGAGCAAGCGAAATACATGTACGACATGTAATCAATCAAGTGAATATCTCCTTAGAATTTCTAACTCTAACGTAGAGAAGGTAGTCCTAATTGCTACTTGTGATTAGCGAAACTGAATGTTATATTTCGTTAATCTAGCAATTGAACAAATTAATCTCTAGTTGCGCACCTAGAAACTAAGGAATTTAATTAGAAATAGTAAATTTGAAGATATTCAATGTTTATTAATAACAAACTTTATTCAAAACATCTCACACATAATAGCAGATAACACGGATCCCCTTAACCAAGACAATAAGTTTAGCTACTCATAATAGAATTGAAAACAAAAGAAATAACAAAGCTTAAAGTCTCCATCCCTGGTTCTTTGTTGGAAATACGAAAATACTAATGGAAAAAGTGCAGAAACCTTAAAAAAACTGGAAAGAAAAAATAGCAGAAACGAAAATCTATCCTAAACCTAGTCTAGCTTGCATGAATAGTGATCCTCTCCCTTGTATGCTTATTTTCCCCTTTATCTTTCCTTGATTCTCTTCAGATAATGTATCCCCCAATTTCAGGTAGTCAATCCCCTTGAAAGATGGCAATATAATCTTTAAAGATTGTGAGAATTTCGAATTTGACTTTTGAAAATTAATTTGCAGAGTTATTCCATCCTTAGGCATGTCCACGCTTAGTCACTGAATTTCTGTAAAATTTGGAATTTCGGATTTTCTTCATTCTTTTGCATCTTTTTGATTCAATTTCATCTCTAAGGTGTTGAAAATCATCTGTAAACAATTATAAGATAATTCTATTAATTTCGGATAATAATTTCAACACATTAAAGATAATTAAGTATAAAATAAGTGCAAATTGATGACTTAACAAAAGAGTACATCAAAGAGCATTTTGGAAAGCTTACTAGACCCAAAGAAAGACCAAATAGTAGTTAATATGATCCAAGCAAAGGTTATATAATATTTAGATGCATAAGCCTATTGTATTAGGGCTAATTTTGTAGGTCATTACTTATTTAGTATTTTGATCTTTATTTTATTATAATCAGGTTTTTCTTTACTTAATTGTAATAACATATTAATATAATTTTGTAGTTATTCTAGTTTCATATTTGGAAAAGGACTTGTTATGGTTTTAGATCCTAAATTGATCATGAAAAGGCTCTAGAGATGGTACTTCCTTTGTGAAATTAGGAATATGATTTGAAATAAGATTCTTAGATTCTTAAATTATTCTACTAGAATCCTAGTAAAAGTAGAACTAGCAATTAGTTTTTACTTGAATAAGGACTATTAGAGTTCCAATTCAACTAGTAATAGTGCTTATTGTTTCTAATTTAAGTAAAAATGCTTGTTGGACTTGTAATTATGATATCTATCATTTTTTTTATATTCACCCTATACAAAATGGATATTTCTAATTAATAAAGACATATTTGGGTTACATAATATTGAGAGTTATTAGTATTTTATCGCTTGTTCTTTATTGAACTTTAGAACTTCTTAAATAATTCCTTCTTTGTAGCATTCAAAATAATTTATAAATGTGGTTCCTTATTTTTTTATAATCAATAGATCAATTTATCAAAAATATGCTTTAGCTTTGTTAGTAATATTTCAATTTTTTTTGGCTCCCTTAGGTTTTATTCCTTGGTGGGTCAAATTAGTTGGTAACAAAGTTTGACTTAAATAATGTTTGGTTATCCCTTTCTTTCGTGTCTTTTACTTTTTATTCTATTTTATTCTTGAAAATTTATTTTTTCCCTGGTGTCTCCTTTTTTTATATTGAATGCTTTTTTTGTTTCTAAAATTTCAATCAAATCAAATAATTTTTTTGTTTGGAGTTTTTCTATATTTCCTTCTTATGATAGGTTCCTTCTTTCCTCAATTCTTTATGTAGTCCCTTTTAGGCCAAGTTATTCTACTTTCTATCTAATAATTGTTTCATAGACTTATTTGATCATTTTTGTGTGGCGGTGATATAAAAATATAATTTGGTGCATCTATTCAAATTAGTGCAGCCTTACTATTCTATGAATACATTCTTGATTTCATTCTTAGTTCATTAGTTTGGTGTATTTAAAAATAAAATAAGTTGTACAAATACATTTGATCAAGATGTTGATCCAAATCAAATTGTTTATTTGTGTAACCAATTTTAGCTACTCTATGTCTAAAATTGATCTATAGCATAATTATTAAAAATCTAGTCAAATTGAAGTATTATTAATTTTTCTTTATTTCATTCAATTCCCTTTCTCCCTGCTTAACCCTTGATTTTTTAATGGAAAATTTAATTGAAAAGAAAAGGTAAGTAAAAAATTAAATTGTCTTCCTTGGATGGTACAAATGAATTATTACTATCAATCATTTATTTTTTAGAACAAAAATTATTTGCATACTTTTATTTATTATTTTGATAATCAATCCCACTCCCTTGGTCATTAGTTCTCTTAGTTTTGGATGTTTACAAGGCTAAATTCTTTGTTTAAGTTTGTATACATTCTTTAAAGAATATGAAAAGGAAGCAAAGAGTAATAAATGTAAAAGTGTGCGATAGCATTAAAGAAAAGCCAAATAAATAGTAAGACGTAAGTTATTTGATATATTTTGAGAATAAAAACGTAAAGGAGTGAATGGGAACTTTTTTACTATCTTTTTCTTATAGCTTTTGAATATTTCTTCTAAAGGTGGCTTAACACCAAAGAAAGAAAAGAAAAACATGTTCTTTGTATATGCTATATAATGATAGTTTAAGAGAATAAATATGATACTAATGATATAAAATACATGTTGGAGAAGCAATTCTATTAAATTTTTTAATTTCAAAGAAAAAAACCTCATATCCTTAATAAAAGGAGGCATACTACGTAATCCAATACCCCAAATGGAAATTAATGATGAGAATGATAATTTAAGTATTGATAAATTTAATCTAGCATTTAAGATTAAAAGGAATAGATTTAGCCCTAAGAAAGGAGTTACATGTTTCAATGGGAGCTTAAAAAGTATCCTAAAGAGTGAGATGGTGTGGGTAGGAATTTTGTAACATAAAGATTAAAATATCCTCCTTTTAAGATAGAAATAATCCATAAGTTGCTTTGGATTACGACTAAAGAAACTAATGAACCACTAAATGATATAAAATTATTTTATAAATTGATGAACCACTAAAAGAAACACTCCACATTATATAAGATATTAGAGACCTCTTATGGAACTTTAGTCAAACACTTGGTACCCTATTGAAATTCATCCCTATTTTATTTCAAAACTACTATCTTCTTCCTTTATTCACCATCATTACCACACAACAACAAACAACGACCCATTAATAACCTAAATAAACCCTCAAAACTCAATCCACAGTAACACTAACACATTGACCATACAATGGTTCTTATACAAAAATTGATGGGTGTAGGGGACGCACCAGGTGCTTCGGTTGTTTATTTTTCTTCCTAGATGAAATGACGTCGTTTAACTTTAAATGTAAACATCATTGTTTTCATATACCAAAGGAACGACATTTTCATAGGTATATCACCGACAGACATTTCTTCCGTCGGTAAATTTTGACGCTTATTCTTTCCGTCAACCATTGCTGCTTATTTTTACGACGATCTTTACTATTTCATAGCTAAATTCTGTCAAACAATTGCACAAACAAATTCCCTCCACATTTACTGATGAAATTTTTTCCTTTGCAATATACAATTTTCCACGACAAGTTTTTTTACAGAACTCAATTTTCATTGCTAATTTACTACGAAATTTATTCTATCGATAACTTTTAATTTTCTTGTAATGGAGATTGCATAATGGTAAGCAATCTTTAAATGTAAACATCGTCGTTTTCATATACCCAAGGAACGACATTTTCATCGGTATATCACTGACGGATTTTTCTTCCATCGGTAAACTCCGACGGTTATTCTTTTCGTCAACCATTGCCGCTTATTTTTACCACTATCTTTACTATTCCGTAGCTAAATTCTGTCAAAAAAATTGCACAGACAAATTCCCTCCACATTTACTGATGAAAATTTTTCCTTCACAATATACAATTTTCCACGACAAGTTTTCTTACGGAACTCAATTTTCATTGCTAATTTACTACGAAATTTATTCTATCGGTAATTTTTTATTTTCTTGTAGTGGAGATTGCACAATGGGAAGCAATCTTTAAATGTAAATCGTCGTTTTCATATACCGAAGGAACGACATTTTCATCAATATATCACCGACGGACATTTCTTCCGTCAGTAAACTCCGACGTTTATTCTTTTCGTCAACCATTGCCATTTATTTTTACAATGATCTTTACTATTCAGTAGCTAAATTTTGTCAAAAAAATTGCACAGACAAATTCCCTCCACATTTACTAATGAAAATTTTTCCTTCGCAATATAAAATTTTCCACGACAAGTTTTCTTACGGAACTCAATTTTCATTGCTAATTTATTGCGAAATTTATTCTATCGGTAATTTTTAATTTTCTTGTAGTGAAGATTGCACAATGGGAAGCAAGGTATTGTATCATCAAGAAAAAACAAAAGTTTAAAGTTCAAAGTCATGCATTTTGCAATAAGTTCATTGTTGATTTACAAGCAAGAACATGTCATTACTATTAGACCCCGCTCCTGAAGCCCAACAATCCGAACCTAAACAAAAACCGGAAAGCGCAAGTGGGTTCTTATAGGGTTATCCCAACGAACCCTAAACTAAACAATACAACGAGAATCGGCTTCAAAAATAAACAAAACGCATAAATACCAAGGCTGACCCGAGAATGTCCGTTAAACGGACATCAAATGGTCAAGCTGCCCAATTCTCTCCCGAGAGTGTCCATTAAACGGACATGACACACGCTGGGCAAAAATCCCAAACTTACCCGAGAAAGTCCGTTAAACGGACCTACATGTCCGTTTAACGGACATGAGTTAGGCAAGGGGGCTAAAGCATCTGAGAAGGTCCGTTAAATGGACATGAATGTCCGTTTAACGGACACACGCTAGAGACGCACACCAAATTCATCCGAGAGTGTCCGTTAAACGGACATACATGTCTGTTTAACGGACACACACTGGACAACAAGTCCAGACTTCTACTAAGCCTTTCTAATCTCCATCCAAAAACCAGATACACTTCTAAACTTTCCAAATTAAATCTTTCAAAGCACACAACTTCACAACCATTCAAGATTAACCTAATTACATTAAACTTACAAATCTCAAACTCATCCCTAAATGGCATTTAATACATACACATTCATTATATACTCATTTTGAAATTCACATATTCATTTCCAAATCCAAATGAAGTTCATTACAAAGCTTTCAATCCTAGCTTTAATTACATTTTGACATTTCATTCAAGCTTTACACAAGTACAAAATACAATTGATGCTCAATATGTGACTAAAGCTACTCAAAAGCCTAGCTACTATCTTAATACAAAACTACTCTCTTAGACTCGTCCAAATGCCTTGCAAGGATGATCTTCCTGGTCAATACCTGAGGGGAGGGAAAAAAACATGGGTTGAGCTTCACAGCTCAGTGGCTAAAAATACTTATAGCCAATGGCATTGAGCCACACAACCAACCATATACAATTATGCATAACCATTCATAAACACACGTATTTTCCAATGTCAATTCAATTATCACAATTTAATGCACATTTTATAACTCATCACATTTAAGTGTAATTCAATTCAAAGCACAACTTAATACATCGTAATGCAAATGTATGTTAAATGGCTCGAGGGTTCCGTGAACAAAACGATGAAATTGAAGTTTGCATCGTGAACGAAACGAGTCCATTTTCGGATCTCATGGGCCACAAGTGGGCTGCTAGGAGAAGGCAATTCTTTTGTTAACATTGAAGTGACTACAAAACGGTCCCCTCTTGCCCAAACACAATCAGTTTCATGATTCAATCATCCACAAAATGCCATGATTCACTCCAATAGCATAATAACCATATCAAAATGTCAAACATTCTTTAATGCAGGACATGTCATAAACATCTCAAACATTTATCACAGTTATATCTATCATAGTGAATATCAACATATCAAGTCATTTAGCACACATTTCATACAAAATACACCCATGCTCATATTGCACAACAACCATAAGTAAATTACCCACCTTATACTTGCAAAATTCCAAAATCAATGGCTTCCTTCCCCTTGCTCTTGGATAGCCTCTTGATTGCCTAAACATAAACAAAATACCATAAATTTCATCTCAA
>JAOQMR010000212.1:23021604-23049412 GCA_027563865.1 Erythroxylum pelleterianum | reverse complement strand
TATATATATATATATCTATTAATTAATTAAAGTAATTAATTAATAAATATATATATATTTATATGAGTCATCGTTGGCTTTAGGAGAAGATAAGAAGACTTTGGTCAAATGTCATCATTTTAAGTCTTCTTTAATGGACATGTGCCCACTAACGTGGGTAGCCTTCATTCCTTTGCTTTTATTTGTCTTATAAGTGTTACAGACATATCAAAAAGCTTAGAGAAGTGTGTGGTCGTGAATGAGTGGATGGAGAAGCAAACTTAATTGTTAAGGTATTATAAAAGTGTTTTATATAGCTATCTCATCTCTCTCATTTTTTTGAACACACACGAACACTCTCATTTCCTTAGCATTTTTCGTTGTCTCCTTCTTGTTTATGAGATAAACAAATTGAAGACAAGAGGAGGATGCTTGATGGTCGTGAGAGCCATAGAGAGAATACAAAACTTAAAGAGTTAAGTTACTTCCTATACCTTTTTCCCTTCTTATACCACACCTAAATCTCTCTAGAAGGGTTAGAAAAGATGGAACCCTAACTCAACTCTCTTCTTTCCTCTCAACCACCGAAACCTCTCTTCTTTCTCTCTTGATTTTGTTATTTCACTCCTTCCTTTCCCAATTTCGTTTCTCCCCTTTTTAGGAAGAAGACAACACTTCTTTTTCCCCCATTTTACCCTTAATGAGTGAGGAAAGTCCACCTTGCCCTTCCTTTACTGCCTTATGGTTTTTAAACTTAAGTGACTTGCTAAAATTGGCCTTACAATCTCCCACTACTGTAATAGTTCAAAGCCCTTAGCCCATGTTATATTATCTAACCCACACTAACAAGTTAATCAATTCCAACATAAATAATCTAGCAAGACCCCAAAACTTGTCTCATCATGTTTATAATAAATAAAAATTCAGGGGCCAACATTTACTAAAGAGATGGAGATCGAAAGTGACAGCTGTACAAGAAGCCAAGGATTTGAACGTGCTAAAGCTTGATGAATTGCTTGGATCTCTGAAAATACATGAAGTTGAGCTCGAAGCTGAAGACAAGCCCAGACGGGACAAATCGATAGCATTGAAGTCCGGACAGAAGAATCATAAGCTTCAAAGGAAGAGGAATTCATCATCAAAAGCACTGAAGATTGAAGAAGCTAAGAATGATGATTTCAGTGAATCAGGTCAAGAGTCAAGTGAAGAAGATGATGAGTTATCTTTCATCTCAAGAAAGATCAGACGTATGTGGAAGAAAAAGGTTAAAGGAAATCCATCATTCAAGAAGAATAGCAAAGATAATGGGAAGATTGAGAAGACATCCGTCATATGCTATAAGTGTAATAAACCTGGACATTACAAGTCAAAATGTCCATTACTGAAAAGAAAAATAAAGAAGAGTAGAGAAGGCAAGAAAAGCATGATGGCAACCTGGGAAGATCTAGATTCGTCCAAATCAGATACTGACTTAGAGATATTGGAACAAGCGACTATATGCCTAGTAGCCGGAGAAGAAAGTGATGAGGAGGTAACTTCAAAATTTAATGATTTACAAGATGCATACTCATAACTACTAGAAGATTCTCATGCAATTCTGAAATAGTACAAACTGTTAAAGAAAAAGTACGTAGAAAGTTTAAAAAATATACAAGAGTTAGAAAGAGAGAACTTCTGCTTAAAGAAGTAAGTGGATGAAATAAAGAAAAAGAGAGTTGTAGATAGATCTGAAGAGATCAATCAGCTAAAGCTAAGGATTAACAGCCTTTCAGCTGATCTAGCAACTTTTACTGAGAGTACAAAGAAAATGAACAACATGCTAGGGATGTATAGAGACCTTAGTGATAAAACTGGATGAGGGTTTACTAGAAATCATATTCAACAAAAAAAGAAGTCGATTTCTCATAAAAAGAAGATTCATCAGTCACATTTTCATCAAAAATCTCATTAGTTGCATCATTATCATACTATGACATATGTCAGAACTAACCCTAAAGGACGCAAGAACATTTGGGTACCTAAAAGGCAAATAATATCTCTTGCAGATATCCTTCTTTGGAAGAGGCAGCAAGTACCATTGGTACTTGGACAATGGATGCTCGCAACATATGACAGGAAGAAGGTCCTAGATCTTTAGTATAAGAAGGGAGGGTCGGTAACTTTTGGAGACAACCAACAGGGCAAGATAATCGAAATCGGTAAAATCGGTAAAGATTCCTTTGCATGTATTGACAATGTGCTGCTAGTTGATGGTTTGAAACACAATTTGATTAGTTTCAGTCAACTATATGATTCTGGTTTTGAAGTATCGTTCAATCAAAATTCTTGTAAAGTCGGAAACAAGGATGGGTCTATATTCTTTTCTACCAAAAGATGAAATAATCTTTACAAAATCAATTTAGAAGATTTTCAAAATCAAAATATTTCTTGTTTTATATCAATTGAAGAAGAAAAACTGATCTGGCATAAAAAGCTAGGTCATGTCAGCTTTAAACATATCTCAAAGTTGATTAAGCATGATTTGGTAAGGGGTTTACTAAAAATAAGTTTTAACAAGGATTTCTTTTGTGAAAATTTTCATAAAGGAAAACAAGTTAAAACAACATTTTCTTCTAAAAATATTGTAACATCATCTAGACCTCTAGAGTTGCTACATATGGATTTATTTGGTCCAACTAGAACATTAAGTCTTGGCATAAAGAAGTATGGTCTTGTTATTGTTGATGACTTTACTAGATTTTGTTGGATATTATTTTTATCACATAAAGACGAATCATTTAAGTGTTTTAGAATCCTTTCCAAAAATTTACATAATGAAAAAGGAATCATGGTGGTGAGTTTGAAAATGAGAAGTTTAGAATATTCTGTGAGGAGAATAGAATTTTTCACAATTTCTCTGCTCCTAGAACTCCACAACAGAATGGAGTTGTTGAAAGGTAGAACAGGACGATTCAAGAGATGGCAAGGACTATGCTATGCGAGATGGATCTTCCTAAGTACTTCTGGGCAGAATCTGTGAATACAGCTTGTTATATTCAGAATAGAATACTTCTGCAACCATTGTTGAAGAAAACTCCATATGAGTTGTAGAATAGAAGGAAACCTAACATATCCTACTTCCATCCATTTGGTTGCAAGTGCTCTATATTGAATACAAAGGAAGTTCTGGATAAATTTGATTCCAAGACCTATTCAGGAATTTTTCTAGGCCATTCTTTATCATTGAAAGCTTTTAGGGTTTACAACCTTACCTCTAAGATTGTTGAGGAGACTATCCATGTCAAGTTTGATGATAGTTCCCAACCAAGTAAGAGAGATGATACGGATAATGAAACCCCTTTAATACCTCTGGTTGATATTGAAGAAGCTCCATCATCAAATACTCATGTAGACAGAGTTGAAGATATTCTGGAAACTTTTAAGTTGAAAAGAGATTGGAGATATAAGAGTTCTCATCCAGAAGAGTTGATCAAAGGAGAGACCTCAGAAGGAGTGCGAACAAGGTCCAAATTCAGAAGAGAAGCCAATATAGCATTGTATCTAAAGTAGAGCCTAAGAAAATTGATGAAGCTCTTCAAGATGAAGCATGGATTTTAGCTATGCAAGAGGAGCTGAACCAATTTACTAGGAATATAGTTTGGTCCTTGGTTCCCAAGCCCTTTAAGAAATCCATTATAGGAACTAGATGGGTATTCAAGAATAAGCTAGACGATTCAGGTAGAGTCAGTCGAAACAAAGCAAGATTAGTAGCATAAGGCTATAATCAGCAAGAAGGAATAGACTATAATGAGACGTATGCTCTAGTAGCAAGACTAGAAGCTATTAGGATTTTGCTCGCATATGCTGTCTGCCATAATATAAAGCTTTTTCAAATGGATGTGAAAAGCATATTTCTGAATGGCTTTATAGATGAAGAAGTTTATGTGAAGCAACCTCCTGGTTTTGAGGATGTTAAGTATCCGGATCATGTCTATAGACTTCATAAAGCTTTGTATGGCTTGAAACAAGCTCCTCGAGCTTGGTACGATCATCTAAGTTCTTTTCTTATTGAGAGTGGTTTCAGTAGAGGTCAGGTAGATGAGATACTGTTGAGGAAGAATATTAAGAATGACTTTATCATAGTTCAAATTTATGTTGATGACATTATTTTTGGTGCAACATCAAAAAAGTTATGTACCAGTTTTGAGAATTTAATGAAAAATGAGTTTGAGATGAGTATGATGGGTGAGTTAAAATTCTTTCTTGGGTTGCAAGTTAAGCAAACGGAAGAAAAGATTTTTATCCATCATCAGAAGTATGTTAAAGAAATGTTTTCTAAATTTGATATAGAGAAGGTAAAACCAATGACTACTTCGATGCATCCTTCAAACCTTTTGTCTAAGGACGAAACTGGCAAGAAGGTGGATCAAACCCTGTATAGAGGGATGATTGGTTCCTTACTTTATCTTCCAACAAGAAGACCTGATATTTTGTTTAGAGTTTGTTTGTGTGCAAGGTTTCAGGCTGATCCTAAAGAGTCCCATTACATTGTTGTTAAAAGAATTATGAGATATCTTGTAGGTACCACTGATCTTTGCTTAATGTATGAGAAAGGTAAAGATTTCAAGTTGATTGGATACTGTGATGCGAACTATGCCAGAGATAGTATTGATAGGAAGAGTACGAGTGGAGGATGTCACTTCCTTAGCCCAAAATTAGTTTCCTGGTCAAGAAAGAGACAAAGCTCAATCGCTCTATCAACTGCTGAAGCCGAGTACATGTCTGTCGTAAGCTGCTGTTCACAAACGTTGTGGATCAAGTACCAACTAGAAGATTGCTCAGTATAAGAGGAGGAGATCCCGATCTTTTTGTGACAATACGAGTGCAATCAACTTGTTGAAGAACCCAATTCAACATTCAAGAGTGAAACATATCGAAGTCAGACACCATTTCTTACAAGACTACGTTCAGAGAATGATCATAAGTCTTCAGTTTGTTGAGATGAATTATCAATAGGCGGACATCTTTACTAAACCATTGAGTGAAGAACGGTTCAAGGAAATCAAACGGAACCTCAACATGGTTATATTATGTGACCAACCATCTGACACGTCACAACCCAGTTAAACGGTCGTAAGCGTTAACGGCGACAGTAACAGAGAGTTACAGCTGGTAACTTCTGTCACAAGAAAGTTTTGAAGGGAAAAATTATCATAGTCTTGAGAACATCACCTATTCTAGAACACTCCTAATATGCCCTCATATCGACCCTTGAAGAATCCTCAACAAAAGCTCTTCATTACTCTGCTCTCTCAACCTCAGTAACCAACCTTACCTTTTGTAGAAGAAATTTGTGCATTCAATTCTTTACCAACCAAGAAAAGCAAATGGAGCCAGCGATTATTTACAGAAAACTTGTTGATTTTGAGTCTTTGAGGAAGGACAACATGGACATTAAACTAGAGATTGTTGCAGTTGGGTGGAGAAAGTTCTTTCAAGTTCAAGAGACTGTATATCATAATGAAGTTTAAGATTTCTGGAAGAATATGAATATGGTAGACAATACTATTGTATCAACAGTAGATAGACTATCCATTATAGTGACAATGAAGCTGATCAAGAAGGTCACTGAGTGTCCATCTGCTGGAGAGAAGCTCACAAGCAAAGCTAAATGGATGACGCAAGCTAGCGTAAAGGAGAATGAAATCAATCGACAGTTATATGGAAACAACGATCCAAAGGAGAAGAAGGCCTCAAGTCTTGTGCCAAAGGTGAGGGTTTTACACTCAATTCTTTTCCATTGCATTCTACCAAGAACAAGATCAAGGCATCTGGTGACAACCTTAGATGAACAGTGCCTATTCCATCTACTTAATCGTCAACCTGTTGATTTACCATTTCATACTTTCCACTATATGGTCAAGACGAAGAAAGAATTGAACAGTCACCCATATGGAATGTAGTTGACAAGAATATTCAGAGATTCTGGAGTTCTTCTGGACAGAGGAAACAGAATGAAGTGGAATGTCAACAGCGCTATCAATTCCGCGACGATTGGCAAAATGGGCTTAAAGAATCTGGACAAAGAAGAAGCAGATTCTAAGAAAATAGCAAAAACTGAGGGGGAGCATGCCAAGAAGGAAACTCCCACGAGAAGTTCAAAATCTCAACCCAGTGAGAAAATGCCCATGATTGGAGAAAAGAGATCATCAGAAGAATCGATGAGAGATAAAATGATTTTTCATAGAGAAGGAAGCCAGGTGCGGTATATAGAGAAAGTGTCCTTGAAGAGAAAAGGGGAGACACTTCTGGCAGAAATACCAAAACAAGCAAAAAGGTCACTCAGAGTTCGAACCTTACGTCAATAAGAGGAGAAGAAAACCAAGGAGCTGAATCATAGAGAAGACTCTGAGACAAGAGCACCTCAGGCTATAAGGTTTTTAGTCTCAATCTTAAAGGAAGATTCAGCTAAATTAGCTAAAGAGACTGAGATTATAAGGAAATTGGAGTTTGAGAAGAAGAGACCACAATCACAACAGATTCCGAGACTGATTGAAGAGGGAAAAGCAGAAAATCAGTTAAAAGAAAAGCACTCCCACTGCTGTTCAGAAGAAGAAGACAGTTGAACGCAGTCCAGTACAGGTCAATACCTCTCAACCTTTGAGAAAAGAGGATTTGCGAATCAAGGTTATTGAAGAAGTCCAACCTGTAAGGTGTAGCACTTCGATAATCATCAAAGAATCCCCAAAAAGGTCAGTAAAGGCACAATTACAACTAATTTTGGTGAATAGTAGTACAATGCATCTGTTGAATGATGATGAGAAGAGCATGTATGGATTTCTAAGAGATGAAGGAACCAAACCATACCCTACACAGATGACAAGACAAAGGTACAGTTATTTTCCAATCACAAAGAGAATTGTGATCAAGGTTATGCCTGACTTTCAATCACAGCCTTACATTGTTCGCAATGATGATAACGGGAAGAAGAAGTTGTACCCAGAGGGGTTAGCAAATGATCTTACAGAGGATCAGATTGAAGAGGAAGTGCAGAGCATAGATGAAGCATGCTATGCAGCACAAATGAAGGGAACCTATGTTTCCCACCATATTTCAAAAGATCCAGGAAGTAGTTGTAGTCGACCTACCACTAATGAACCTTGTATGGTGGTTGGAAAACTTACAAAAGGGAAGTGTAGCTCCGTTAGGATTGGAGATATTAGTTACTCAACCGAGACCCTTGTGCATCTGATTATGTGCATTAGGACGCTTTGTACTGTATCTTCAATTGGAGATGTTCTACACCTGCTCGAAAGACAAGTCCTGCGACTACCTACCCCTGATGATCTAAATCTCCCATAGCCAAACCTATCTGTTTAACCTCCTGCCCGTGTTATAAGTGAAACACTTGTTCTGTCTTCAGATGCATATAGAACCATTATTACCTATGAAAAAGAACAACAGAAGGATAAAATTTCACCTACTTCATTAAGTGACTTAAGATAGGAAATAGTTAAAATACGGCAAGACCTCAAGTCACTCGGCACAAAAGTGAAGGAAATGAAAGAGATGATGTCAAAAATAACGAAGCATTTACAGTCATAATTCATTTTTGATCAATAACAAATAGGGGGAGAGAGGAGAAAGAAAGAAAGAAAATTCTAGAGTGGAAAGAGAAAAAGATAGGGGGAGGAAGAATAAAAGAAGAAGACACGAAGAAGAGAAGAAGAAGAAGTTCTGTTTCTAGTATATATAATCTGTACATGATTCTGTTTAATACTTTCCTTCTTACTAATATGATTATTTGTTATCATAAAAAAGGGGGAGATTGTTAAGTCAAAAGAAGAAAGTAAGATGAAAGCAGAAGAATATGAGACGGAAGGAGCAAAGCAATAATCAGACGGAAGCGCAAAGATAAAAGTCAGACGATAGAAAATCAGATGGAAGTGCAAAGATAAAAGTTAGACGATAGAAAATCAGACGGAAGCGCAAATCAAAAGTGAGACAGAAGGTGCAAACCAAAAGTAAGACGGATGGAACAAACCAAAAGTGAGATGGAAGACGCAAACCGAAAGTGAGACGGAAGGCACAATCTAAATAATCAGACGGAAGAACCGATACCACGTCGGTTTAATAATCAACTTGAGTTAGTTATAGAACTCAACTGAATAACTGAGTCTTGAAAGATCAAGAAACAAGAAGAAAGAAGTTATCAAGAAGCGGTTAAAGACTAAGGCTATAAATACGAGTCGGAGTTGAAGACTGCAGAAGCTTAGCGATTTGAGAAATCTTATTGTAAAAAAAACTAGAGCGATCATTTTCTGTAACAAAAGCTCAAAAACTCTTTCAGTTGAAAGAAAAGTAGATAGCCTGAAGAGGCTAAGTGTGAAAGAATACTTGTTGTAAGAGACCTAAAGAGGCTCGGTATCAAAGAATACTTGTAACATTATGCAAGATAGTGAAATCTCAGAAAGATCTCTGAGAACTGGAAGTAGCCCACGGTTTGGGGTGAACCAGTATAAATCTGTTGTGTTAACACTCTCTCAACTCTTAACTCTCTCTTAACTTTGAATTTTCAATCTTACTGTTTTTCATACGAGAACTCAGAAAATATTTTACAATATTGATTTTCAATAGTTTGAGAAAAGAACAAGTTTCTTTTAAAGAAATTGTTCAAAAGGGGATTAGTTAAAAAGAATACACAATTCAACCTCCCTTCTTGTGCATTTGTATATTAATTATTAAGTCTTTATTAACGTGTGATTCACTTCAGCACCGAGTGATTCCAATGGTGAAAGTCCTTTGGAAAAATCATTCGAGTGAAGAAGCCACATGAGAAACGGAGGAACACATGAGAAATCAGTACCCCTACCAATTTGATCATTCAGGTAAGAATTTTGAGGATGAAATTTTTATTAGTAGGGGAGAATTGTAACGTCTTGTTATCTAAATTGGGGTTAAAATGGTGTTTATTAGAGATTAATGAGAAATTAGGAAGCATAATTCATGCTCATGCATCATTGTATATTCACACATATGCGAATATTGATTTTGATAAGCAGAAAAAATTTGTACATGCATTTATTGGCATTTTTTGGGTATAATTGGTTTATAAATGCAATTAAAAATTCGAATTGTGGATTATTTGCATTAAAAAATTATTTGGAGAGTGTTATTATTATTTCAGAATTTTTTGTCAATTTTAAAAAAATTTTAAAATTTGGGATATTTTGGACCAATTATATAGTGACATGTGGCGATTATATATATGTGACAATTGGCTAAATTATTTTGTGACAAGTGGCAGCAGTATATAGTGATACATGTTAAACATGCAACAGCCACATAGAGGAGGACCTCAGTTCCTTCGTTGTTATTCCCTCATACTGAAGGTTTTGTTCAAAAATAGTTTGAAAACACTGGTTATTGATTTTGAAACTAAAGTAAGGTTGTTAATTTGTTGATAGAGAGTTTATTGCTATTTATCCTGTACACGTGATCTTCCAACACAGCAGAAAACTTGTTAAATCAAGTAAGTGAAGTTTTAAGGTTTTAGGTTCTGTGAATTTGATGATGTTTTACAGTTTAGCAGTGAATAAATGCATGAATTGTGTAATGAGTAATTCGGTGATTGTGATGAGTTATATGAATAGTAGATGAATTTTGCTAATGAATAAGTTTGGTTCTGTATGGGAATGGTCTTTGACTATGATGATGATGCAGAAAATCATGAAAATTGATGTATTAAATATGCTCTGTTTTGGACTGATAAAATACGCATAAGGTTTACCATGTACTGTAACTGTACACATGTGAATCTGTTGCATGTTGGTAGAAATTGACTTAAATGAAGATGTAGGTGAAGTCATTGTATAGAGTTAATAAAATGATAAACTTATGATGAAATGAGAATGTTGTTGGATACTAAATGATGCGCAGAAACAAATGTGCAGTAAAGTTCGTAAACATACTCTGTTTTTGTATAAATGCATAAATGTTTGGGTAAAGTTTAGTGATGGATTTTGTCAGGTTGGAGTTAAAAAGAACTTAGAGTAGTGTAGTGTTGTGTTTTAAGAAGGATTAAAATGACATAAAAGAAAAGAAATGCAACAAATGCATAAAAATGGCCTATGCTTTACGTGAATAGTACAATTCTTGCTATGTATGTATAAAATTTTGGATTTTTGGATTTATTTGTGTTGGGGTTAATTGTAATGGAAGTAGAAAACAAGGTGGCTTATGTAGCAGATGTATTAGCTGTGATGTGTAGGAAGGAAGTAAAAAAGAAAGAAAGAAGAAGAGGAGAAGTGCACTTCGGTGATCTAGGTTTGGTGAAGAAGATGAAGTTGGCGTGCTAGAGAGAGAAAAGGTGATGGTGGGTTAAAAACTAGAGTTTTCATTGAACAGCCCTAAGTCTTTTACCTATAACTTTTTCATCTGAACTCCAAATAACTTGAAACTTCAACCAATAGATTCCTAAGACATTTTTCTTTCTCTCTATAAAAATTTAGAGTTATCTGAATTGATTTGAAAGTGATTGATAGGATGAAAGTGTCGAAGTATGCTGGAATGATATGAATTGGAAAATTTTCATGATCATGCTTCGGTTTTTTAATTATAACTTGAGCTGTAGATTTCTTAATAAGTTGATTTTTTTATTCATATTAAACTAGAGACATATATATACAACTTTCTTGAAGAAGTCGACTTTTAACTCTGTCTCTAGGAGTTTCAAAATTAGCATGTAAGTGAGTTGTAGCTTAAGCTGAAGCACTATCAGGGACAGAAATCATATCCTATAGTTATTGAATAAACCGTATTGATGTGGGCCTAATTAGGCTGAGTTGTCTTCACCAAAGTTGTAGCTTATTCTCTTATCTTTAAATTGGTATAAAGTTTGTAATTTTTAGATATCTGAGCTGAAAGATACGAGTTGTGCAATTAGAGGGTATGATCATGTACTAGCTAAAAGTTCAAATGTGTATAGTATAGGTATTTTGTGCATAACTCATAAAATACTGAATAAAATTGAATGATCTTAGAGTCATTAGAAATTTAAGACATTGGAGAACAACTTTCCAAAAGGGAGTTTTGCCTAATTTTGTCATTTACCCTATCAGATTAATTATGAAAAGTTGACCCGAAATCATATGGGTAGAAAATCTGAAGTGGTCAATTAGGTTATGAAATGGATTTACATTGCTTTATTATGGTCCAAATTCTAAGTACTAATTATATTAATTAGGGCTTTGATATCTTATCGATGTAATGATGAGAATTACAATAAGATACCAGGAATTGTTATTGAACATGCATTGTGCATACTTTCTATACATTGATGTGCATAAAAGAACACTTGTATATTTGTGAAAAAATGTGATAATTGTGGATGTGTTATGTATGTTTTAGAGGAACACAACAGACGCCAGTTAGACATTGCTGAACCATCTAGGCAATAGCTTCTTGGAGCATACTGTGAGTCAACCTAGATGATTTCCTAGGATTGATTTGATTTGAATTTAATTTGATTTATTACACTTCCATTATTATTAAACTGTTTGTGAGTTGTTTCTGGATTTTGGACATGAGGTCCGAGGAGTTTAATAATTGGGCATGTATTGGGAGTGTCTTGATTTGTTATGAATTTGACATTTGATTTTCAACGAAAGTTGAATGCCAGACTTAGGTCCGATGACTATGATATATAAGAGAATCAGATATTGTTGCATTTCATAAAGTGCATGCTCAGATAAAGGTGTTGTGACTTGAGTTGCCAGTATGAAGCACTTCCACATAGAGCTTTGCTATGTGATTTTTGATTTTGCACGTAGAGCTATGCTCCGTGATTCTGTTTGACTGAGTCCTATGGGCCAGTATTTGTATAAGTTGTGATTGGCACTCGGCCATAACAATAAGAAAGAATGTGAGTCTCATACATATGACATTATAAGATTGAAATTTATTGAATGATTTGCAAAGCTGAATGAGTGATAAATTGATGTAATTTATTTGCTATGCTTAGCAATGTGAACTGTGTAATCTTATGATATACCATGTTGTGTGAACATCTAGAATATATTTATGATTTGAATGAGTGTCTGTAAAATATGTATTATGTGTATGTGATCCGGTAAAATCATCAATGATGGTTCACTCATTGAATTCACAAAACTCATAAAAATTGCAATGTGATTTTTCAGGTACGAGACAAGAGACCTAGTTCTTTAGACAGGACTAAAGGATCCTTTAGATTTTGTTATAGCTTAGAGATTTGTCTGCTAGCTCCAGGAGTGTTGTGTCTTGTATTTTGTTGTTTTTGTTAGAACCTGTATGAGGTTATGTAAATATTTGTCTAAAGGAAATAGTGTAAATTTTTTGGATTAATGCAATGAATGGTCTTAAAATTTGCCGACTTTTAAATAATGTTAGTTGATGTCATGTGTAAGTTAGAATTGTTTTGCTCTAGCATACCATTATCATAGGTTATGTTCCTGAAAGTTTGGGTATGTACCCTATAGTAGTGGGATATTGCAATATTGATATTCTTTTTTTTTTCTTGATATTAGTAGTCAAAAAAGCCTTATCTTCAGCTATTTCTTCTGTGGATGTTATGACTAAAGCCTTATCTTCAGCTACATTTCAACGATTTCGATCTAAGCTCACTGTCGCCAACTACCATGAGCTTGAGGGTGGCTTGTTTATAAACATGTGCATCTTCTACTTTATCATCTTTGTAATCCACATCTCAACAAACATGATTTTACTCTCACTTCATCTTAGCTTCATATAAACTATTATTTACATATCTCATTAGAAAGGTAATAAAATTTATTTCATATTTTTCTCTAAACATAAAAAATTCCACAAGATTTTATCCATTTTTCAGTTGTGTAGTTTGGAAACATAAAATACCTACTTGTCAAATTCTATTTACACATTTTGTCAAAAAGAAAAGAAAAGATGTCACTATGTTTTTAAAAAATTATATAGAAATTGAACTTAATTTACAAAATTATAGTATTTCAATAGTTATTAGAAATTGTTAATTTTTCTAATATTATGATTTTGTGAAATTATATGAATAATATTTTTTGAATTAATTCTATATTTTATGATTCTATTCAATAAAAGAAAATGTAAAAAGAACACTTATTTATTGATAAGTACGCATTAATAGTGCATTTATTCAACTAATAAATCACAAAGATGGTGTGAAAGTAAATATAAACAATAGGATAATTAAAGAAAGCAGTTGGATTAGCAAAATAGAAAAGAAATAAAACGCCACGATTTTCTGACATTGGGGATCAGATAGTTGTATTTTTCTGTTCTTCTTTCTAGTTTTGCGGTATTCATTCCCCCATAGGAGGCAAGATGAGATAATGCTTTTCTGTCTGTTCTTTTATCACTGTATTCACTGAAAAAGAAGTAAAGATTCATTTCTTCAAACATTGGATCCTATTCGTCTACCTTTTTCAATGTTTTCCTTTCTTGATGGGGAAAATTTATGGTAGCTGTTTCCGTTGTAACATCCAGAGTAAAAAGATTGGAAAATCACATGCTTAATGTCCAAACCAGCCTACATCACACGGCCATCTGCTATGGAAGGAGAAAAGGAAAGGACCATCACGAGGCCACATAGACCAGCCCCACAATTCAAAGGGAGAAATGGGCAAACCAGACGCAAGTTATTACCATCCGATACATGTAATGCCAATCCTCAGCAAACTTGGGTAGTTTATGTCTCTCCACATTTGCCATGTAAAAGTAAAACATTATGATACTACCTTGCCAACAAAAAAAACAGCCAACCAAGAAAATTTTGTCCATTTTTAACTAGACAAGCTACATGTCTGGTACCACCGACGACTAAGAGTAACTTACTCTTTTCACTAGTACATTACAAGGACTGTTTCTGCCACAATAATGAATGAATGACTGGTGTGAAGCTTGTGGACCAGTGAACATTTAAAAGGGTCCTCGATAAACGAAAACAGCCCACTTTCTCATTGGCATTTTGCAAGAACAGTAGTGTGTCCGCAATGCAATTGGAGGAGTCTGGATACCTCAGAACCCTCGGATCTTACCAACCAATTTGTCTATTCAGAAAGAGTAATTTGCTTTTTGGGGTCAAGTGCGTTTTCATTGATCTAACATTTGATTAAGTGGGCCATTTTGAAATGTATTGTGTATGATAATATATTGCTCGCTTAGGTCCTTTTCTGGTTAAAGTTATCTTCAATTAATATGCCTCCTGAGACCTGAGTGAGGTTCTTTCACGGTTTTTAGGGCTCAAAACGTTGATTCCCAACTTCAAGGGCCCAGTTATAAACCCGACAATTGCTGAAGAATTGAATCACAGTTTAATCTCAGTCAATTTCTTAAGAAGGCGGTAATACTCGGTGTGCACAAAGAGTCACCACATTAACTTACACAACATGTTACGTATGCACTCTCGCATCCCATATTTATTTGTTGCATTTAAAATTGTTTTAATTAATTTATACCATTATTAATCAGAAATGTCTAATTGTCTATGACCTGTGGAGCCCCTTGAACCCTTGTCACCAAGTCCATGACCTGTGGGGCCCCTTGAACCCCTGTCACCAAGTCACAATATCGATGCTCACATAATATTTAACGGTAGGGCTCGCTTGGGAAAGGGATACATCTGTTTTTTTTTTTTTTTTGGGTGATATTGGGAGTAGATAATCCATTAATCAACCATCCACAATCATATATGGTTCACTCAAACTGTTCTGCTCCGCAATAGATTTCTACAGTAGTATCTGCCGATACTTAGCTTTTACCTTCTATATATATATTCAAGGTAACAATTCGGTCGGATCAATGATTTTTTGTGGTGTACTACTGTACAAGACCAACAAATTATGAAGGGGGGATCCTGTTGACAAAGATGGGTCGGCATAAGAATACGATGTTATGCTCCACTTGATGTCACATAATCATATAATTTTTCATTCAAAATGATCTGGCAACGTGCAATAATGATACTGCAAAACCAAGCAAGCCCACTTCTCAGGACCAAGGATTGCGCTCCGAGGTTCAAGGAAGGATTAAAGAAATTAATTAATTAACGCAAAAGGATGAACAGTAGCACATTTCTACAGCAACAATTATCTACCATGGAATACACTTACAAAATTGGCAACGTGAGACTATATTTAAAGAAGAAGAAATTGTCAAAGTGAATGAAGAACACAAGAAGCTCCCGTCCTAAATTTTGATTACAGCTACATTTCACTAATCTCACCATCCCTACATACACCGACATCAATCATCGTGGTTCCTTTCTTCTTTGAGTTCAGTACCCTGCAACAGTTTCTTCTTGGAGACTGTTCAAAAACAACAAATCTATATTAACAATTTGGAAACGAACTGATGTAAACAAAATTCTTGTGGCTATTCAATTAAAAAAAAAGGTACAAGTGCTATCAATTACCAAACGAAAGTGGAGTAAATTAAGGTTTAACTTACCCTATCCCATAGATGAGGGTCAGGCTTTTTGTAAACAAGTATACTGCTCAGACTGGCAGGATCAGCCATCCTCCACTTGCAGGGAGGGTGTGGAACATGATGCCGAGAATACTCGCTGACTGTTGTGTTTAATGAAGAATCAAATATTGCCTTTGACATGTAAAATACAAATGGTTTTTGGCAAGGATTTCTGCTAACCGGACGAGTGTTAAATGCATAAGCAGTATAATCTGCTCTTCTATACCAATTCAAGAAAGTTCTTGAAGGCATTTCTATTTCACGGGGGGAAAATAGTCCTCGGAAAATTTGAACTGCAAAACCCCAGGAAATAGAAATTGTCCAGCCCTTAGATTTATCATAGCAAATGGATTGTTGCATTATCCCAGCCGAGTCCAGCTTCATTGGCACTGTTAACCGTTGAAGGGCTTGAACCCGAGTAACATTAGGGAAAATAGGCTCAACCACGTCAAGGTGATGAAGTGACACCAAGGGGGTAACAGGATGCGAGGCCAGTAGTCCAAACAGGTTTCCATACACATCATACTGATTTTAAACACAAAATGTTGAAGTCAACAACTCTACATAACCATTTTCATGCACAAGAAAATCAAAGCCGGAAAATATTGACTTTAAAATAAAAATAAAAATAGAATCTGTTTAATGTCAGAATGTGAATCCCTTTCCCTATAATATCTAAAATAACTTGGGCAACAAAGGGCACATACCAAGAAGTTGGTAGTCTTGAACATAACCAAATCTAGTTGGCTTGGCTATAGTGAGTGAGTATGGTTTTCATGCACAAGGATTGCCATAAAAGGAGATCAAACCAATGACTCTATTTTCGCATATAATTTACTTCCTATGGCGCTTGCATTAAGTTTCACTTTCTGCACTCACAAAATTTTAAGCCTACAAATTAAGAACAAAATTGACTTGTCTTCCTCTGAAAGGATAGTTTAAATTTATATGTCCAGCCAAGTTCTTAACATTACATTGCCAGCTGCAATGCAAAAGAAAACTGTGACAATGGGCATTCACACAGGTGTCCCTCGAGACCAGTGGGATTGCAACAACAATGGGACGGTGACCTAAACAAAACACCGTCTTCAAGTAGCGTGGAAGCGATAGATCTGATTAAACCTTTTAATAGCAGCAATCAGAGGCAAATGCCTTTAATAACGCAACAGAGAACAGAGCCAAAGCAACGAATAAGATAAATGAAATGAATTACCTGGTGAAATCCAACTTCCTTGGTGAGTGGGACACCAAGTTCTGCCATACAAGCCTGCATTCTGTCATCGGAACCGTACAACCCGGGATATCTATGAATACATCTATCTTGCATTTTTTGGAGTGCTTTAGCTAATGGGTAACTTATAGCGAACCCTCCGCCACCATAAGCCATCCCATAAGAGAAATATATGTTCTGCAAATGAGACTCCGACAAGCTCCCTATGTAATAAAACTGGTTATGATCATATTTTCTCAACACTCTGAGCAGATTCTCCGTCACAAAAACCGTATCATCGTCTCCCATAACGAACCACCGCACGTTTTTCAGCCCAAGATGGAGGGTCTCCGACGCGATCCGGGAGATCCGGATCGCCGACCGGTGACCCTGTCGGTTCTTGTAGGGGAACTGGGAAGTGTCCGCGGAGATTCTCACCGGAGGGAGACCTTCCTCTTCTCGGGTCTCCACGACGTCGTCTAGCCAGACAATGCCTCTCATTATCTTAGGCTTATACCAAATTTTGATATAATTCTTCCTCTGTTCCCATAGCTTGGCCGAGGCTGCGATGCCGAAAACCACATGTTCTATCTCTGTTTGGTGGTTGATCTCGCGGTCTACTCTACGAGGGATTGCCAGAGTTGTTGTCTGATTCTGGATAAGAACTCGAGAAGCGTTATCGGCGATTATCGAGAGGTGACGGTGGGTCGAAAAGGGCTCGTGATTGCAGGCACGTGAAGTTGAGACGAGCTTGAGGGTATACACAAAGTAGGTGAGTGAAACGAAGAGGATTAACCAAACAATGAGCTTTGGTAGATGACGAGCCTGCGAAGCCGTGCCCGAGAGAGAATTTGCGGATGGGCTCTTCATCTGATCCCAAATTAGCTTCTCTGTATCTTTCTGCGTAGCTTTCATTTTGTTTTTCTAGCTGTTGTCGGCTCTCTAGTGGCAGCAACTGATGAAGCTAAGAAGATGTTAGATTTCTAAGAATCTAAGGTGGGTTTTACCTCAAGAATCGAACAAACAAAACAATGCAGGTGAAGTTGGAGGAGGAAGACCCAGAAAGAGCAAATGACGGAAATTTAAGACATTATTGGGTTGTAAGTGCCAGGTTTCAATGCGTACTGTCAACAAGTGTAGGAAGATGGATACCTGTGCCTCTGTCTTATACATAGGTGTATGTTTTGCGTTGGAGCTCAATTTGTGAATAAAATTTAGTAGAACGGACTAAGATTTGGTTAATATCCGGGTCTTTTCGGGTCTCGTCACTTTGATCTTTCAAACGTGTGAGTGTGTGGATAGTTTTAGGGCGACAACTTATTGGTCAACTGACATGGATCGGTCGTTGATCAATTGGAAACAACCTTTTTATTACGTAGGGGTAAAGTTACGTATTATTAAGAAAGTTACGTATTATTGATCTTTCTAAATCTCGCTCCATTGCAAAATTTCAGACTGAATGCGAAGATGATGATCACGACTTATTTGTCAACTGATATTGATCGGTTGTTGATCATTGGACATTGGCTGTTTTTGTCACGTCAAATTCATTAGCTTATATTGCATGATTATTTAATTTCATAGACTTTAATTAGTGTTGGGCTTCCGATGAAATAAATGCAAAAGACTTTTATTAAAGATATATGGTTCTGCAAATTAGTTCTTAACACATTCTGTTAAAAATAAAATAGTCTGCTGCTTGAATAGCAAATGCACTTTAGAGATATTTGTACTCGTAATTTAATTTTTAGGGAAAATTATGATATATATATATATATATATATATAATGTTAAAAAACGTTGATAAAATCACTATACATTCCAAAAACAGAAAATGATTATATGGTCATTTCCCCTCCCCTTGTGTTTCTTTTTCTTTAATCTGTCTCAAGTTACTACTTCCAAAATCAGTTGTTTATCTTACGTGGCCTTCTTTTCTTTTACTTGTTTTATGAATAATTTGCCAAGATGCTAGTATGGGTAATGTAAATGGTTGTGTATTTCAAGTCGTAATGGATGTGTCACTGACTTCTATCTCCACACCGAAGCTTCTTGGTGTGCGACGTTGGATTGGTTAGACTGCGCCGTCATCTGGTTGGGTGAAGTTGAATTGTGACTAGTGGTGAAGGATTGATGTGTGATTCCTTTGGTCGTTGGCTCGGGGTATATTCGTTTCGAATTAGTGTTTCCACTATCTTAGCGGGGGAGCTCTGGTCCATTCGTGATGGTTTGATTTTTGCGTAGGATCACGATTTTCGGTAAGTTATTGTCGAATCTGATAGCATGGAGGCGGTGCGGATGGTGACTTGTGGTGTTATCCTTTCCCATCCCATGTCTGTTTTGGTTGTGGATATTCAAGCTTTACTGGCTAGGAATTGGAGTTGCTCTATTAGACATGTATTTCGTGAAGGTAACTTTGCAGCAGATTGTTTGGCTAAATTAGGTCATGACATTGCTTCTGATTTTTAGGTTTTGAAGAATATTTCGGATGCCCTCTGTTTGATTGTATGGGCTGATGCCTGTAGTATTTCTTTTATCCGCTAGTTTTAGTTTCTCTTTATTGTAAAAAAAAAAAATTGTACACCAGTGTTGTATACAAATCCCCCAGTTGCTGAGCCTGAAATGAAATCCAACCAACTCGGACTTATAAGCTTTTTGGACCACCTGCTGTGCATATTTCAACGTGGTAAGTGCAGGGTTGGCAGGGGCCATTGGTTTCGGTATAAGCAGAAACATTTTAGGCCTATCATCAATAGCCAAGAAAACAAAAACAAGAATCATGATTATTTAGTGGTACGCTTAACCCACTTACTCGGAGAACTTGGGGAGTCTTTGCCAAATGATCAATCAAATCATGCTTTTCTTTGTCATTATTTGTCATCATCAACGTACTGTAATCTTGCACTTTCAGTTTTCTTTCCGTAATTTCCTTCTCCAAGTTAAAATGAAAAAAAAACTAATATATCTACTTTTTTTTAATACCAGAGAAATATACATTAAGTTATTTTTTAAATACGCATAAATAAATATATCTACTTACCTTCTTATGTCAGTTAAGATCATCTCTAGGAATAATAATAATTTATTTTATACTTCAAATTTTATTAAGATATAATATACATATTTCTCAAACAACAAAATCAAATTATACAAACAAATTGTTTCAAGAAATTTATTGAAACTCAAATAATTAAACTAGCAAGCAATTACGAAAGCGGACCCATATTTGGCCCACTAACCCATCCTGCATTATCCTGAGAAGACTAACTCGAAATGAGAACCTGGTATGCACTCCAATTTCTCCTTCAAAATTTTTAGCAAGTACATTTCAACTTGGACTTAATGCTATAACAACATCTGAATTGGAGGCATAACCTTTCAAGTTTACATTGAGACATTAGATTAACGTGCAAGCCGAACGGAATACTCCTGCAAAGATGTAGACATATTGATTTAGTATTCCAGACACAGAATCTTAACAAACATGATTATTGCATACTAAAAAATGATTATAACCATTAAGACCAGTAACTAAAGCTAATTAACGTTGGTGAGTGGAAAGCACGTAAATGAAGAAGAAATCCTATGTACTGTTTTGCAAGGACAGCAGTCTGATTACACCCCAACCCTACATGATTTAACCCACTTCTCTTTTTCCAACCAAAACAAGTGTAAACAAATTAAGCAATTATCAAAGATGATGGCCTCTCACAATTGTTTTTGTATCACATTCACTCTACCTATTGAGAGGCTAAATGCTAGGGTAAGGATCACCGGTTGGGTATCCAAGGAGTTTTAGTCAAGAGGCATGAACTTAAGTTTCAAAGAACCAAAAACTCATGTCTAACTATATAAGATATGGTTAGGTCAGTCGTGCTAGGCTCAAGTACAGGCTCAAGTTTAGGCATAAACGACCCATTTACAGATGGTAACCTCTCATTCTTAGATGGTGACCTAAATCCGGCAGGCATTTACTATGTAAGTTCACTATTCCTTCAGGAGGTAGGTATAACACTAGAACCCTAGTATTTTTTACTATTTACAGCCACCTAAACCCTATTACCAAAGCACTGACTTGAGCGTCGGGAGGGCCTGCCGGTAATTAACCTCTGGTGTGCCTTTTATTGTTTTGCAGGTACTCTCTAGCTAAGATCACTCAGACACATGGATCCAAAAAACAGCGTCCAGCCTCAGCAAATTCAGACTGAACCAAGATATATTTAAGGTCTTGATAGCAATTAAAGAAGGACGCAAGATTTAAGAAATAGTTGAGTGGGATAACAAGCCTGTGGTGCAATATAAAGATGCTATCTTGAAGTTGAAATATCTATAAAGATTGAAATATGGAAAGGCACTTGTTTGGAGGAGATATGTTTCATTTCAATAAACTAGAAGATCAATTTGTCATTGCTCATGAATTATGAGAAAAATCAATTTGTTAACGTCAACCAGATAAAGCCAATAGTGCTTTGGAAGTATTTAAAAATAAAGGGGTAGCAAAAACATGGGTGATAAAATATTCTTTTTTTTTCACACTCCCACATGGTTAGAGGATAAAGAAAATTTTAACGAGCTTGAAAGAATGATTTTCCTTAAAAACAGGAACAAATTAAGTTCCTTTTAGTGATTATTATTATTATTTATATAATAAAAGCATATTCGAGGATGTAGTTTACAAAGATGGTTGGATCTGATAGTAACGTCAACATTTTGAACTTTAAAAGTTTTTATTAATGCTACAACATTTATAATTGAAAAAAATATTTTATGTGTACACTCTATACCTCTAACGAACAATTATTTACCATATCTTATTTTATACGTCCTCGATATTTTTGAATAGGTTTTGTAAGTTCATCATTAACCTTTTAAAACAAGTACATTTTATTGGTATTTCAATAAAAATATATAATATTTTTCTTATATTATTTCAGTTAATAATATGATTTACATTTTTAATTTAAATTAAATATGAAACTTAAAATTTTAACTGAAATAGTCAAGTATAATAAAAATTGTTGATTTTTTTTACAAATACATTGCTCTATGTCCAAAATATATAAAATAGATGTGGATAAAAAAAGAAAAGGATAAATTTCATTGAACTATTATTAATGAGAAAATTGTTATAAAAATTCAATTTATTAAAGATGAAATAGGAAACTCTCAATGGGCTCCTCTAATTCATTCTAATGTTTTGTATTTTGTACCGTACCAACCGAAAAATGGTACTAAAAAATGTGTATCGATATCAAATATTGGTACCTGTCTAAAACATATTGTTTTGCTTGGTCCTGGCTGGTATCGGAGGTATTCAAGACTGCAAAAAGTAATAAAATTTTGAAAGCCTCCCCCCACCATTGCCATGACTGTCTCTAGTGTATACTCTCCTTCTCCAACTTTTATTTAATACATTCAATTTTTAATTTTCAAAAAAAATTATTGTAAATTTATTTTTATTATTAAAAAAAAATAAATATTTTTATTACAAATAATAATTATACATTAAATAAATCCTAAAAATAAATCATTTTAATTAAATTTATTTTATTCTTTATATAATATTTATTAATAGATTATTAATAAAAATTATTTTACTTTAAAATAATAATTTAAAATTCATCATTTATAAACTACTATTTGTTTTAAATATATTTTAAATATTTTAAATATAATTATGTTTATTAATAATTATTAAATTAATTTTATAAATTAAACAAAGTTTTAAATTAAATTAAGTCATTTCTAATTTTTAATAATAATTAATTTTAATTAATTAAATTTATAATATTAAATTAAATTATTTAAATTATTTAATAATTAATATATTAAATAATATATATTTATTTGATAGTAAATGAAATAATATATGTTTTTATTTCAGGTTTCACTTCTAGTTGGTTATTTTCTCATTACAAATTCTTGTTATAAATTGTAATATTTAGAGAGTTAAGTATTTTTATTATTTTTTATTTGATGTTTTGATATAATTATTATTTATTATATGATGAAATTGAAATATTTTAAATAATTTATATTGTTCTTAATTTTACATTTATACGATGATTAAATGATTTTTTTAATGTTAATTGTAGTTATTATTTCTATGTGAAAATTATTGTTAATAAAAATAAATAAATTATTGTTTTAAAATTTTATTATTATGATTTTTGGAGACGTGGTTATGTAAAATTATAAAGTATACAGTACAATATAATAATGGACTATTTTGTAATTTTTAAAAAATCAAGGACTATTTCATAAATGTAAAAATTATCCGAAATGGTTTCTAATATTGACCGATACTAGTATAGTACCGTACCATAACCTAATTCAGTACAAAGTTTGGTATGATATTCATAACATTGGTTCAATCCCTTCTACTTAATGTGGCTTAAAGCTAAATCTAACTTAAGTTTATTAGTAAAGTCTAATTTTATTAAAAAGTAAAAGACCAGTAAAAGGATAAATTTCATTGAATTATTATAAATGAGAAAAGTGCTATAAAAATTTGATTTATTAAATATGTAATTGGAAATTCCTAATGAGATCCTCTAATTCAATCCCTTCAATTTTAATGTGGCGTAAAACTAAATCTAACTTAAATTGTTAATAAAGTCAAATTTTATAAGGTAAAAAACTAGTAGAAGTCAAAAGTTTTCAAGTCACATAACCCAACATAAAGTTATTTGAATCCTATAAAAGGGATAACCAATTCTAAAGAGCCTAAACTTTTTTAAAAAAATTCAATTTAAATGCCCAAGTTTTTAAAATTTTCAGTTAAGTGGTTAATCTTTTAACATAAAGTTATTTGAATCCTATAAAAGGGATAACCAATTCTAAAGAGCCTAAACTTTTTTTAAAAAATTCAATTTAAATGCCCAAGTTTTTAAAATTTTCAGTTAAGTGATTAATCTTTTAAAATCTTAATGGTTCAGTTCAAAATGTTAGTTTCGTTGCTAATTTATTGATTTATTAAATGTTCGTTAAATAAACATGTTTATGCCAAGGCTTGTCCTAGATGGTTTTCTTCATTTATTTCTCAAAATATTTAAGACATAAAAGTTTTAGAGCACTTCCTAAACTTTTCTTAGCATCTTGAATCATCTCAATCAAATTTTAGATAAGAAAATTCTGCCTAATTTAAGAAGCATGATCTAAATTGGATATTAAACAAGTTAGACTTAATTTAGTTTTGTATATAATTAATAAAATTTTTATTTGATATAAAATAATTATTTAAAATTATTAAATTTAAATTATGCTAGAATGATTTTAAATTAAATCAAAATATTATTAATTATATAAAAAATTAAATTAAGTCTAATTAATCTAATATTCAATTTTGACAATACTTCTTAATTAAGTATATTATTATCATTCTAAGTTCGGTTAAGATGATTTAAGATTCTCTAGAAAGATTAGGAAGAGATCTAAACTTTTGTGTTTTGAGGATTTTGAGAAAATGTGAGAAACATGATTGGAAGCATAAATGTAAATTAGAGTGTGTCTATTAAATAAATAGCCTAATTAATATAATATTCAATTTAGACAATACTTCTTAATTTAGTATATTATTATCATCTCAACTTCGATTAAGACGATTTAAGATTCTCTAAAAATATTAGGAAGAGATCTAAAACTTTCTAGTTTTGAGGATTTACCCTTTTTCTATTCAATAAATAGCTCTAAGAAGGACATGTCTTGGGACACCGCCATGTCCAAAAATGTTATCGTTACTTTTTCTTCAAAAAGTTAAAGATACTTTTATAGTGATTCCTAAAATTTCTAGAACTTCTTAAATTATCTCAATTAGGGTTTTGTCAAGAAAGTTAAGTCCAATTAAAGAAGTATTGCTTAAATTGGAAATTGGACAAGTTAAACTTAAATTTGCTTTTGTAAATAATTAATAATACTTTGGTTAGATATAAAATAATTTTAAAAAATAAAAATTTAAATCATGGTATACTAATTTTTAAATTAAACTAAAATATTATTAATTATGTACAAAATTAGGTCAAGTCTTTTTAATCTAATATCCAATTTAGACAATACTTCTAAAATTGAGCATAACTTTCTCATCCAAAATCTGATTAAGATGATTCATAATTCTATGAAAAATTTAAAAAAGATCTTTAAAAATTTTTTGAATTGAGATTTTTGAGAAAATTTGAAGCGAAAGGTTGAAAACATGGCTGTATCTTAAAGAGTGTTTGTTAAATAAACAACTCTATGAAGGACATGCCCTAGGACAATAATGTTTCCAAAGCCATATTATTCACTTTTTTTTCAAAAGTTTTAAAAAGAGTTTTAGATAACTTCCTAAACTTTTTATAGCATCATAAATTGTCTCATTTGGAGTTCTGAAGAGAAAGTTATACCCAATTTAAGAAGCATACTTTAAATAAAATATTGGACAAGTTACACTTAATTTAGTTATATATATATATTAATAATATTTTATTTTTATGTGAAATATTTATTTAAAAATAATAAATTTATATCATAGTGGACTGATTTGTTAAATTAATGTAAAATATTATTAATTATATAAAACATTAAATGAAGTATAGGTAATTGATTGAGCAAAGGGTTAAGGTCAATATTAATTCTACCACAAGTGCAAGATGTAACTATAGCTAGCACAGGCAAGTACGAATCATTTCCACGAAGACGATAACTTCTAGTATTTACCCTTTTTCTATTATCTAGCATAAGAATTGGATTTTTTGTTCTTAATTAAAAATAAAGCTAAACAAATAAAATAATTTAAGATTAAACAATTTTGAAATGAGGATAAGTAAAATACCAAGAAAAATCAGTATAAAATAATAGGTTTCTTGGTGATGAATCCCCCTAAGTATCCTTGAATTATTAACCTTTTGTCATACAATCATATTATTGATTATTGGATCGTGAAAATTCCTATCTTATGTTAATAATTCTCTCAAGACTAATAACAACTAATCCATTTGTTGATTAACCTAGTTAAAACTCCTAGGATTGCATTATCAATTTATGAATTTTACTATTAGGTTTGATCATAATCTAGAGGATTTATGTCGGCTTATCTATAGGTTTGCATTCAAATCCTTTCAATTATGGTAGATCCATTCATACAAGAGGATTTCTTAATCTTAATCATATGAAATCAAATCGTGCACTAATATTTCGGATACATTAGAACAAGAATAAAACACATAATTGAATCATAATAAATCAATCAATATAATTACTTTGAATAAAAGATTAAAACATACTATTATCCTAAGCTAGGCTTCATCACACCTAGACACTAAAAACATTTACTTACTAATCATAGAAAATGAGATCAAAGATAATCATAACGAAAAACTAATAGAAAACAGAGAAATCATAATTCTAAGTCTCCCTTTCTCTTTTATTGAGTCTTCTTGCAAGTTTGGACTTATAGCTATCTACTAGATATTCTTCATGTTTCCTTGTCCCTTAATCAAAATTTTTGCCTATCTAAGTGTCTTACGTCTCAAAACTGATGTAAAACTTGACTCCCTTTGTTTTGCCTCTGTTCACGTCTTTTTATAGTAAAAATTAGGATTCTTGGCACATACACGTTCCTTTCAAATTTCAAACAATCAAGTCATTATAAATTCTTTTAGGGTTTAAATTAATAAAAAAGCTTTAAGAAAAGATAGGATACAAGTTAATAATTGGGTTATAATCAACGAAAAGGCTAAGGATCATCACAGCTCACACTTTACTTCTTTTCCTGTATCAAAGAAACCAAAAACTAACATAAATAAACAAAAACAAAAACAACCTATGCTAGTTTTTAAAGTCAGTAGCAAGACTTTGATCACTCTCTTGTCATGGGTGGGGTCCAAGAAATATTCTTTCTCGCTCAGTGGGCACTTGTCCTCCATAGTAGGGCTTGCAACGGTGGCCATTCACCTTAAAAGTTCTCCATGCTTGTTTTGTAACTCCATAACTACATATGGGAATGAAATAATTACTGTGAAAGGTCCGCTCCATCTAGATTTTAATTTTCTAAGAATAAAGAGTAAAACCATATCACCTGCATGGAACTCCTTTTTCTTGATGTGTGCATCATGCCACCTCTTTACCTTTTCCTTATAGAACCTGGCATTATCATAAGCTTGCAGCCTTAATTTGTCTAACTCATTTAACTGTAATTTCCTCTTTTCTCCAGCTACCTTCTGATCCTAATTTATGGCCTTGATAGCCCAGTAGGCCTTATGCTCAATGTTAGATCCCGTTACCGGAACCCAACCTCTTAACATACATACCTCCATACCTGAGCGTGGTACCCCGAAATCTCTTCTCTCTCTGATACCGGACATGCTGGGCCCCATTGCGATTGAGTTGCAAAACAAGCGCGTACTATTGCTCGTTGTGCGAACGTAGGCATAATCCAATACATTAAAGCTTAAAGTCTCCCATTACACTTTCATCGTTATCCATTCATAATTCACTATTTATACATAAGCATTCTTTTCAAGCTGAAATACATTTCCACTCCATAATACATCAATGCTCCAAAAATGTAAATACATAAGTCACTTGACTACAACTCTAGTTTAAATTACATAGTATACTAAATTTAAGTTAAGACTTGATTCTTTTTCAATCCATCTCTTACTCGTTACCTGGACATGGGGAGGAAAATGGGAGGTGAGCTTAAAGCTCGTGGGTAACAGGTTTATAACAAGGAATAAGCAAAACCGTTGAAAAGTTTATTTTCCGTATAGAAATCATAATGAGTTCGTAAAACTCTTCGTATAAAGATCTTCATGAATTCATAAAAACGTTTCGTTCTCAAAAGTCTCAGTCAGTTTTGTAATTCAAATTCACAAATGCCTGATCACAAACACCATCACAGAACACTCAATTATGCACCATTCATAACTATGCTAGGATGCAATGCACAAACAGACGGCTTGAGAGTTCCGAAAACAGGACGGATAACCCGAAGGTTATACCGTAAACAGAACGAGTTTGATTTCTCAGGTTCTCGAGGCCACAAGCGGGCAGCTGGGATAAGGCTAATCGTCGACGTGCACGTGACTAACAGAACGTTCCTCTCTCGCCCAAACAAAGCACATATTCCGTTTCAGATATTCAGAA
>JAOQMR010000212.1:22999533-23014682 GCA_027563865.1 Erythroxylum pelleterianum | reverse complement strand
TTCATAAAGTCTGTACATGACTATGAACAAAACGCGCTAAAGGGGATTGCCTTTAGGGCACTACTCTAACAATCTTATGGTACTGTACACACATAAGTCGACTTACAGGTATACAAGTCGACTTATCAGTACCAAAACAAGCAGCATAAGTTGACTTACAGATGTATAAGTCGACTTACACCTACAGACCGAACTATCATCATTGTCATAAAATTCATGCTTAATATAGTCTTCATCTCTTTCTATGACAAGATAGGCTTGTACTTCCTCTACTTGAACCATATTAAGATCAACATTTCTCCTATAAAATGATGATATATCTGCATGTTCTATTCGAATGTCTTCATTATTCAACTCCAATTCAATCTCTTGATATATTTCATCACCATCCTCACTCATTAGACTATTATTCCTTTCCCAAAATGCAAAAAGATTTCGGTGTTGCAACTTTTGAACAACCTTCTAATTTATGCCTAATACAGTATCAATAAGGGAGAAAATTGCTTCACTTAACTTGCAGGGACAAAAGGGTCATTATCATACCTTGTCTTACTGAACATGCAAGTTAAGTGAAGCAATTTTCTCCCTTATTGATAATGACCCTTTTGTCCCTGCAAGTTAAGTGATAATTAGGCATAAAATAGAGTTATCTTTCAGAGATGACATTGTAAAAGTCAATTAAATTATCATCATGACATTCCTCAACAACAACCCCACAATTTTGGGTTCTAAGTTGACTGTCACGATCTTTTATGTGAAATCTGACCCATTAACAATGCAACATATATATTTTCTCTATACATATGAGGCCCATATGCCAAAGAATATAATGCAGTTGTCGCCTCTTGCATATCACAGATATGTAACCATATAATTTGTATGACAAAATGAAATTAGGTGTTCATCTAACATGCAAATTCTTGTAAATTCATAATATTCCATCAATATATAACTTACTCGAGTCTTAAACCATGATAGGATCTTAAGCTTATGTCTTTCTTCAATATTAACAAACCCTTTGCTTTAAATCAACTCTTTGTGCTCTCTATTTAAAAAAGAAAATTGAGATTAGGAAATATAGATTGAATGACAACATTGAAATATGAAAATATGATTCAAAAGTGATATACATACTCCATATATATGTCGACTTCCTTGCAAATTTTCAAAATATACCAACAAGAAATTTCAAATTCGTCGTTAATTAACTCGACATAGTTTCTGACACCAAGTTGCCTAACTTTTAAGGATAAAACTGACAACCCGCCATTTTGATCAAAATCAAAGTTACATATTAAATCTTGTCTCGATGTCATTTAAGTACATGGAACAAATGTCAAGCATTCATTCGCTATATAAGTCTCTACAGTACTCTCCAGGTCGAGCTCTATTATGTACATAACGTTTAAGAGAGCATAAAAACCTAAAAAAAATATAAAACATTAACAATTGTTACTAACTAATAACTTTATAAAAAATAGAAGTTAATCGAAATTAACTTTCAATAGGGTACATCCATTGAAATTGAACCAGTCTATAAAGTTTTGCTTCATATGGTAAGTGAATTGCCAAATGCACCATAACATGATTGGGTTACATAAAATCAAAGCTATGCCTTTTCCCATTTTGTCAAGCTATTCAACATTAAGTGTCTTACAACATAACTATTTAAAAAAAATCACCCAATTGACCCAAATTTATGGACAGATCCTTCGAGAAACATCCATGCATTCTAATAGCAAGTAATCGTTGCAGAAGTATATGACAATCATGGCTTTTCAACCCCGATACTTTTCCCTCTTTAGCATTAACACATCGACCTATATTCGATGTATAACCATAAGGAAACTTGACTGATTTAAGAAATTGACACAAAGCTTGCTTCTCCTTTTTTGACATGGTGTAACAAGCAGGTGGAATAACATATAACCCATCATCTCTTCTTTTCAAATGTATATCTTTTCTTATATTAATGTCATCCAAGTTGATTCTAGCCTTAATTGTGTCTTTCAATTTGCCGCCTTAAATTCCCATAGCAGTTCCTAAAATATTCTCACAAAATTTTTTTTCAATATGCATTACATCAAGATTATGCCTCAATAACAATTCCTTCCAATACTGTAAATTGAAAAATATGATGTTTTTTATTCCAATTGAGGTTAAAAACATTTTACTTTTGCTTTCTATTACTTGGTTGTTTGCTTGGTGTAATTTCACCCAAGTGCTATAGTTGTATAACCACATCATCACTAGACAACTGCAAATGAGCTTAACCTAATTCTATTTTGCCATTAAGCAATTTGCTTCTTCGCCATCTATGCCCATGTTCCATGTAACAACGATTTGTCATATAACATATTTTACTTCATAGCTTCATTGAAAAAGTTTGATAATTATACACAGAACAAGCTATATACGCTTTAGTGCTCCATCTAGACAAATTCCCATAAATTGAAAAATCATTTATAGTCCACAAAAAAATCTCATGCATTATAAACGTTTCACTTTGAACAACATCAAAAGTTTCTAATCTAACCTCTCATAGATCATTTAAGTCATCAATTAATGATTACATGTATACATCGATATCCTTACTAGGAGCAGTAGGTCTTACAATAAGCAAAGACAATAATATAAAAGGCTTCTTCATACACTTCCATAGAGGTAAATTATATGACACTAATATTACAACCCACATGCTGTAAGAACTCATATTATCGAAAGGATTAAATCCATCTGAGGTTAATCCAAATCGAACATTACGAAATCCTTGCAAAGCATGGAAACTTTCCATCAAAGTCTTTCCATGCCATTGAATCTATTGGATGATGCATAATGTTATCATTAACACGTTTCTCTTTATGTCACTCATATCTATGGCTGTTTTTGTTGACATAAATAGCTTTTGTAGTCATGGTTTAAGAGGGAAGTATCTCAATATTTTTGCAGTATCTTCTTCCCTCTCCCATCATCCACTCATCACTTTAATGTACCACAGATGGGGTAGTCTTTAAGATCTTTATTGTCCTTCTAAAATATAACACAATCATACTTTCAAGGATGTATTGATATATATCCTAATCCAAGGTCCCTTAACAATTTCTTTGCATCATAATAAGATTTGGGCAATTTGTGTGCAACAGGTAATGCATCGTTGAGCAATTCAATGAACATGTCAAAAGACTTGTTATTCCATTTATTATAGACCTTCAAATGCAACAACTTGACAACAAGAGATAGTTATGAGAAATTTGAGTACCCTGGATATAATTCTTCTTGAGCAACTTTCAATAACTTTCCAAAATTATCTTTTGTAATACTACCAATTATGTTAGGCAAACCGTTATCATTCATTGTCTCCATATATTTCCCATAATCCTCTGACATCTCCTTAATCTCATCATCATCATCATCACCATCATTATCGTTACTATCATCAACACTTGTACCAACACTTCTACTACAACTTGCTTCCTTTCATTTGCTATGAATAAGTAGTAAAGTATAGAATTTATCTATGCCTCGTATTAGCAAGTGATTATATACCACATCTTGACTTTGAATGTCGACATTTAAGTAATCTATGTATAGATAACAAATACGACATTTATCACGCATTTGATCTTTTACAAATTGCATGAAACTTTTAAATATTTCTAAGTATTTAGTGGACCATTTCTAATGAGAGATCCAAATTTTATCCATCTAGCTATACAATTGAAAGTAAACAACTTAATTACTACATACAATCCTAGGTTGTTATAACATTTGAATTAATCAAATTGACGTTCGTACAGTAAGTTTGAATTTTAAAGAAACACTATGGAATTTTTCATTGATAAGTCTTATGGGAGTTGCATTACGAGTTTCCAGCCTGTATACCATCATAAGGGTTTATTATGCAAAGGATTGTCGTTCTCATTATGTGAATTTCTAATGTTAATATTGAGTTTGAATTAACCACATTGAAGTTCATACAGTAAGTTTCAATTTAAACAATGCCCAAACATAAATACTTAGACTATTAAACCCCAAGCTAAAAACTCATCAATCATTCTTAGAGGTAAAATTACAATGAACAACACAAAATCGATGACATTGTAGACATTACTTAATTGAACAGCTTACCTTGATAGACAGACAACCAAAAACTACAATGAAGATAGACGAGGTTGGATGATTATTGACGCTCTTCAACATAGAGTATGGCCTACAAGAAAGTCAATAAATAATTAGCTATTTTTTTGATAAGTTTTTAATTGAGTATAGGTACAGTTATGCATGAGTTTTAAGCTGTGTATTGCATATTTTTTCCTTGTATTAATGTTTTCATATCCTACAACTTATAATATAATTCATTTTGTGTATTCAGAAATTTGAATGGAATGAAAAACATCAAAAGATATTATACTCTTAACCTCAATCATGTTTAACAAGATATTCTACTATTAATCCTTAATCTTGTACTTGCTTATGCAGAGAGTGTTAGAAAGATAAACACCACAAGACTTGAAAATTTTAATATTGAATGAAAGCGTTAAGGATCTTAAAGGGCTATATGAGAAAACAAGTATAATTCTTTAAAAAAATTAAAGCTCACATGGTTGTTTATTTTTTGTCCATTTTGTAAACCTCCATAACCTTGAGGATAAGGTTTTCTAAAGGAGAAAGAATTGTTACGTATAAAAAAAATAATGATAGTTGTTACATAGCTATAAGGAGTATAAGATTTGTAACTGTTCTCTCACAAGGATATGAATAAACTACTATCTCTCTCTCTCTCTCTCTCTCTCTCTCTCTCTCTACGGCCTCTGTTCTTCTTCTGGACAAAAGATAAACAACCATGTGAACTTTTTTTCATCAACTTGACCACTAAGGAAAAGTATCAGCCCTCCAGTAGTAGATTTCCCAGCATCAACATGGCCAATAAACACCACATTCAAATGTCGCTTCTTTTGATCTTCCATCTCCTCTAAAGCCCCAACCACTTATGGAGCAGATACTTCTGTAGTTTTCTCCACTTTTGAATCAACAAGTTGTTTCTGATAGTTCAAAGCAGTATTATCTTTTGAATCTTTCTCTGTTTTATCCCACTTGTCAACTTCTTCGGTCCTGGAATTTCCTTCTGGTTTGGACACCCATTAGCAACTTCTGCTAAATCAAGCTGCAACAAGCTAATCTCCTCTTCAATATCTTTATATGGTTCAGAGAGCTGACTGGCTTTACTCATCTCATCTTCCGTCAACCTCTCCTAGAGACTCTGAGATGACGGGTCTATTGGTTCAGCATCTCCTCCTATTTTCTGTAGCGTTTGCATCATCATATTTATCAACTTAGGCATTTCCTTCTCCAACTTTGCTGATCTGTTATTCATTTCTAAGAGCATTTTGTTATTCATTTCTGCTAACATTCTTTCCATCAAACCTTTCAGATGATCCTCGATCTTACGTAATTATGCATTCCTTGTACCTTCAGCCATGGCGTCTCCCAGATTCGAGAGCTCTGATACCAAATGTTATGAAATAAAATGAAGAACTGAAGAGAGAGGGAAAGGAGGAGAGAAAGAGAAGAGTTCAGAAGAAGAACAGAGAGCCGTAGAGAGAGAGAGAGAGACATTAGCTAATTCATATCCTTGTGAGAGAACGGTTACAATTCTTATACTCCTTGTAGCTATGTAATAGCTATCATTATTTTTTTATACGTAACAATTTGGCGATGATTTCCAAAAATGTTGCCAAATGTATTAGGGGGTTGGGGTACCATTATAACGTTATGAAAACAATGTTGTCTGTCATTGAAAAGACGACATCATTATCCTCTAAACTTTTTAATGTTTATATCATTTAGTGACAAATTACGAAATTCATCACCAAATTTTGATATTAGGCAATGATTTTGCATAATTGTTGCCAATAATTATAATTTTTAATTTTTGTATTTTTTGAAATTTAACATATTTATAAAATTGTAAACAATTTATACATAATAAATAGAGTTTTGTTAGACCACATCAAATTTTCATATCATATATATTAAAATTTAAAAACTAAAAGTATAGCTAACTATAAAGTGCATTAATATATAAAATGTTGTTTTGTTTTATAAATATCTTTAATTACATTGTTATTAAATGAATTTAGTTTTATAATTACAATCATTGTTAATAAAATTAAATTGGTAGCCATATATTTGGCTTCCAATTTCGAAATCATCGCCAATGCCAAATTTTTTTATAATTTGCTAAAATTTTAAATATATCATAAACATAAATTATTATAGAAATTATATATAATAAATACAGGTATATGATAACACATTAAATTATGAAATTATATATATTAAAGAAATTAATAAAAATATAAATTACATTTTTCACTAAATTTATTTGTACAGTTATACAATAATTGTATTATTGTTAACAAATATCAGTGATTAAGAAAAGTTAACTTAAATTTTTTATACTTTGATCTTATTAACATTAAAATTGTGATTCGTTAGTAATATAATGAAAAAGTAGCCAGAAGTCCCATATGTTATTTTTAATTAAATTGCTATTATTATTATTACTATCATCATCATCATCATCATCATCATCATCATCATCATCATCATCATCATCATCATCATCATCATATATCGTAATTAATATAATGTTATATGAATGTATATATAATAATTGTAACTACTTTAATGATTTTTGAATTATTACATAATTTATAAATTTTCTCATATCTTCCTTATGTAATATATATTACCCTCTTTGGTAATAATGATCTATTTATTATAAAAATTTATGTACCTTAACATTTAATTAATATATTATATATAATTATGTTAGCCAAAGGTGAACCTAAATGGTAAGGGCAAAGCATTTAGCGAATGATTTTTGAATCCTTACCGAATGGTTTACTTCAAAAACAACGTCGTTTACCTTAACAACAAACGACGTCATTTTCTTCTAGGTTATTAACATGAAAATGAAGCTGTCTTTGTTTTCGTGTTAGCCATCATATATTCTCTTTATAATTGGTTGTAGAAGCGTGATCTTGTCTTTTATGATCATCGCCTGTCTTGTAGTCCTCACTATCGACGTAACATTATATGTTATGTTGGTACGTGTTGTTCTTCTTTTCTATTTGTGCTATATTTTTCTGCTACTCCTAAAGTTAATGTGGGCCTTTTGTTCTGCAATTGGTGTATCAGTTTCCCTTTCTGTTTGTGTTTGAAAGATAATGAATTGTGTTTTTGTATTGGAAGAGTTTTGGTAGATGTTTTTTTCCCAACCTTTGGTTGTTGTTTGAGGAAACCCTCCTAACTGTTTGAAGAAAGGTTTGTTAAAGACTCAAGGAACAATTTGCAACAGATGTTTATGTAAAACATGTATCATAGGATTCCCTTTACACCAAATCTATACCAATACGAAAATGTAGTACTTCGACTTATCATCGACAAACTAGCATAACTGGCCACATTGACATAGAATGCAGATAGTGTCCAATGCATCAGTTCTTTACGTCGATAATTCATTTGTGGGATTTGATTACCAAACGAATTTTTTAATATATTAATTTTATGGTATATTGAATTTTCAGAATTAAATTGTTAAGATCAATTTATCGAGGAATGTTTACATGGCGATTGGCTTCCAATGGTGGAAATGAGCTCTTATGGAAAAAATGTGGGCAAATTCTACCTAGTGCAAAAAAAACTGATGCAAATATTTTGTCATCATACACTAATCACCGCTTGCCTTCCATGACCAATTTTCTTCTTCAAGGTTTTTAGTATCATCTTAATTACCTCTCTTCCTTAATTATTTGTACCTTATTTGCATCATAGTAAGCTATTAGATGAATGTTTGATTGTATATATTATCTTTTTGTGTAAAGTTTAATCCAATCTTTAAGAGAACATAGATGAAAATTGAAACGATGGCAATATTCTGAGGATTGGTACAAGATTCGGGCAATTGGTTGATTTTTATCAATCGTTGATTCTAATGACTATGTCTGCTCAATCAGGTATGAATGTGTTCTAATTTGGCTTCGTAATATAGTTTCACTTAACTAGCTATTTAAGTTTCATACTAATTACGTCTTACGTCAAACATATTGCACTAGTAGTTCATCTAATTCAGTGATCTATGCTGCATCTAGGGATTTGTTCACTGTATCCTCTACAAGTTTAGCTATAGTCAAGAGGCTGTTGGAAGAAGGTGTCAATAACCCAACACCTGAGGGAAGATCTTTGACATTTTCAATTGATACCTTCGAACGTACAAGGATCCTTCTTAGGAACTCAAACATAGTGAACTCATTTACCTTTACCGACTCTCATGTCATTTAGAATCCAAAATGATAATTGTTTCATTTCCTTTTCGACGGAATATGCATGAAACTTTATTTATTGTTACATCTGCAAGAATTTTGGAAACAACCTCTCTACTAGTTAGGGATAAGGCTGCGTACTATTGAATCTCCTAAACCCCGCGTATCAGTGAGATTCATACTGGGTGTTGATGTTATTCTTGTTATTCTATGTCTGTAAGAATTGTTAAACTTCCAATTACAATCTTTTACTACTTAGCTATATAAATCATTATATTATATTGCTTATTATTTTCAAATTTTTATGCATTATTATTTTATTGTTAATAAAAATTAATAATTAAAAATAATGGTCAACTTAAATTTATTTAAATTTAATCTTATTAATATGTTAAATTTTAGGTATGTTTATCTTTTAATTTCCAAAAGAAAATTTATAGAGTTTTTATGCATTAACTACTTATTTAAACAAATTTTTAAAAAAATTAGTCAACAATATGAAAAATCATATATAAATGTCAATTATAATTAACCTTATGATTATTAAGCACACTTACCGTTAAAAAATTAACAAATTAATGTTATTAATACATAATTCTTTAATCTGCACCTTTTGTGACGATTTAAAGATTTAGTTGCCGAAAGTCCACATCTGGCAACGAATTACACATTTGTTGCAAAAAGTTCGAATACTTACTAACTTTTTACGTAATCGTCGCTAAAGGGTCGATGTATGGTAAAAATATGAGTAAGTCGTGACAAAATTGATCACTTTTAGCGACAACTCTTGAAAATTGTTGCCAAATACCCTGCTTTTCCAATTATTTACTTTAACATTGCTAAATTTGAGACTTTTTGCAATGGAATGATATATCGTCCAATTTTCAATTTGTCACCAAAAAAAAAGTAGCTAATAGTCTGTTTTGTTTTATTGTTATCTGATGAAATGATTGAATTATAAGAAAAAATCATATACAGAAAGGCTAGTCAAAACCACTTTGCCATTCTTAAATATGTGAATAATCACGAGGTGTTGCTAGAGATGACAAGATAAATTATTCAATTAGAGAATTAAATATAAATTAAAAGAGTGTAATTTATATAATCCTAAATATAATTTAGGGTTATTATTTGTATCTGTTGCCAATATATTTAGAAACTTGAGTTATACATAAAGAATGAGTTAAAAAAAGCAAAGATATTTTAATCAAGTTGAATTTGATTGTAAAATTTGAAAAATTTTATAATTAAATATGTGATATTTACTAAATAAGGATCAATATAAGATATGAAATCTTATTGGAAATAACTTATATTTAATTAGAATTATTTGTAATTGTATTTAAAGTTTAATTGAAACTAGAATTTAATTTTAATTCAATTAAGAAAATGTCTAAAAATTTATTATAAATAGACTTAAGCTCTAATAAAGTTAGTACTCTCTCTTTTAACTTTCTCTATAATAGTTTTAGGGTTTTTTCAACTTGTTATAAGGATATTATTAGAGCTCAAATACTTGTGTCGCTCTGTTCAACATTATTTTCAAGTTTCTTTTCAAGAAGAGACGGCGGCACATGGACAGTTAAGAATCCTACCAATATTATTTTCAAGTTTCTTCGCAATGAGAGATGCGGCACATGTTGTAGATAAACAGAGACGGATCCTTGTTTTGGCAGCTTCGGAAGGGTAAAGAGATAAAGAAATAAAGAAACAAGCTTCATAAACCAAATCTTCCAGGCTCAAATAAGCGATTTTAGCTCACTTGCTACCTTGACATTAATGGATACGATTGACAGGTCAATCTGCGAAAAAAATAACGGGATATTTCCGAAATTAAGACTTATTGTAAGAAGAAAACTTTGAAGTTTGTAATTTCCTATCTGCTATGTCCCTAGATTCATTATCCTTGTTACCTGCTCCATTATATAAGACTAGGGAACTACGTACATGGGCATGTAGCTAGGAAACAAGTAGACATTTCAGATACACAATTGACAAAGGTGGCTTGACTTGTTGGCAGAGGTATGGCAACTTAACATTTCCCAGGAAGTTTCCCTCAAAACTAGCGGATTTTAGTAAATATTAAAACCGATGCCCAGGACCCAGCCAAGATTTCAATTTGCTACTAACAAACAAGATCTATCAATAAACAGCCAAAAGAAAGAAATCAAGAAACCAAACCTAAGTACCTAACATCCTTCAGGATCATGCGTTTTTTATATTATTCTTTTATGGTATGAAGTCTAGTAGTCCAACAGAAGAAAGCTCCTACTTACCAATCGATCCCGCACGTGGAATTATCCAAAACTTCAACTCTTTATGATATATTTAATCAGCCAAAACATTGACCAAATTATGTAATCAATCCAACATGTCAATTTGAGACAAATACATTATTTTCTACAGCCGTCCAATTTAGCTGGCATTGCCTCCCACCCTCACACAACCTCGGGAAAATTTTTGTCTTTTTTCTCACATCAATCATAAACAAGTATCTTGACTACCATATGATGCACTATATATAGCCAGAGAACGCAAGCTGAAGCAATTCACTCAACATCCTTACGGAGTTGCATTCAAATAAAAGCGCTTATCTTGTGAGGAAAAGTTGAGCATATTGAACCATGAATAGCAGGATCAGTCCTATCGCATATGCTGCACTCAACAAAAGCTTCAGGAACAAAAGAAGGCCAGCTCCGAAGAGGGGTCAGGTAAAGTCGAGAATAGCAGCAAGGGCCGTACACTCCATGATTTCTGTACTTTCGAGAGCCTCTTTGATCAACCGCCATCATTCCCAGAGAAGAGCCTGCTTGAGAGAAGCATAACAAGTTTGTATAATGAAATGCTTGTCCTCGCGCAGATCATCACTCTTCTAATGTAGATATTTGGATATTCGCATCGTTTTGTTTTCCGGGGTCCGTTTTGCTGCATTTTCAATCTGATCGAGTTGTTCATTTGTGGCGATGTAACGATGACGTTGTTGAGATCTCATTGTACATCACAAGTCTCTGTGCGATACTTTCTTCGTGAAGTTTCCTCATAACATCTATAAATTAGCTTCAAGTTTTGGTGGACAGCTGGTGCAAACAGACGTATATACTTGATGCCAGAACCGATAATTTTTAAAATTAATAACGTAGACTATTCGATATAATATTATTAAGTATTCCAGCCAAATATAGGATCTTCGAACTGTCGGGGAATAAAGTAAAGAATAGAAACTAGTAGAAAGAACAAAGGTATTACGGGAGAGAAAGTAGATTACTTTTTTACTGCATTGAAAAAAAAAACAGCTACATCAAGGTCTAATATACTTTGATGTTTCAAAGTGAGCAACAGATGAGAATGTTTCATCAAAGTCAATACTTTGATGTTATGCATATCCTTTAGCTACAAGCCTTACTTTGAACATCTCTGCCATTTGCATGATACTTTATTTTGAACACTCACTTCAGTCTAATAGGAGTCTTCTCCTCTAAGAAATTAACCAATTCCCATGTTTGATTGTGCTCAATTTCCCTCATTTCTTCCATCCCTTGGTGCTTACCATTCTTCATTTTCAGTAGCTTCCTCAAAGAATGTAGGTTCTGTCACATATACATCAAAGCTACAGTTTTCATAAATTTCAGCTAACGATCGAAACCTCTTTAGAATGAGATCATATGTAGAGTTGGACGGGGAGCTTGTTGACGATGAATTGGTAATATTATTGTGTGAAGTAGGAATGTTGCCTGGTGAAAAAATTGAGTTACTAGCTAGAGATGCAGGAGAGTTAGTGCCACCATAATGAGTTTCTGTAAGCTTCTGTCATTGCAGGGAGTGCCTTTTGGGGGTACTGTTGCTATTACTTCATTGCTTTTCTCCCATGTTCAGCTTAGTTCTTCATTAAATTTGACATCCCTACTAATAATCACCTTGCCCCTCATAGGATTTTATTGCTTATATGCATTAGATTAAGTGCTATAGCCTACAAAAACACATTTTGATGATTTTTCATCAAGTTTATATCGAGATTTAATCAAAGCATATGCTACACAACCGAAAATTCGTAAGTGGCTTACCTTAGGCTTATGACCTTTCCATGCCTCATATGGAGTACATTTGTATACTGCATTGTGAGAGAGATATTCAAGATATAGACCGTTGTACCCACTATCTCTGCCCAAAAACATTGTGGGATATCTCTTTGCCTTCGTCATGCTTCTATGCATCTCAATAATGATACGATTTTTCGGTTCTAGCACACCATTTTGCTTCGGTGTATAAGGTGTTGTGTGTTCTCTATGTTAAGTCAAGAAGACTTTACTTTTATTAATTTTGGTGACAATCAAATAATAATAATCTTCGAAATGTATGAACTGTTTTGATAAGTTTGTTAAGTGTGTAGAAAAATATAAGTAACACTTAGTCATCATAGACAAAGTGAAAAACACAAACGAAGAGCAAAAGACAGACGAGATGTCAGCAACAAATGATACACGTCATCATAGACGAAACGTAAATAACAGACGAAGCGCAAACAACAGACAAAGCGCAGAACACAGACGAAGTGCAAAATACAGACGAAGCGCAAAACACAGATGAAGCACAAAAATACAGACGAAGCGACAAAATTAGACGATACAAAAAGAAGATACTCTAGCCTGTCAGACATTTAGTTTGTTGGAGTTAGTTACAGGATACAACTAAATGACGGTTTCTAAAAGAAGTTTCTAAAGAAGACAGTTGGATACTTAGGCTATAAATACTAGTCCTAGTTGAAGACTAATATAATGTGTTTACAAGAGAGAAAATTCTGATTGTACAATACTTAGAAAAAAACTTTGTATTCAAAGTGTGAAACAAGAGAGCGAATACTACTGTAACGAAAAGCTTAAAATATCTTTCTTAGAGAGAGAAAGAAACGGCTAGAGCCTGGAGAGACTAAGAGAGCGGAAAGAAAACTTTGTGAAATAGACCTGAAGAGGCTCTAGAAGAGAAGAAAGAATACTTGTAAAGTTGAAAAGTATAGTGAAATCTCAGACAAACTCTGAGGACTGGACGTAACCCAAGATTTGGAATGAACCAATATAAAATTGTGGTGTTAATTCTCTAACCCTTATACTTTAGTTTTCTTATTGTTAGACGAGTAGATAAAATTACTTGCAATTCAAATACCTATCAACTTTAGTATAGTATCTTTTGTATTCATCTGATAGTTGTAAAGATATTCAAGAAATCTCAAAAGATTAATAATTTAGAAAAGATTACACAATTCAACCCCCCTTCTTGTGTATTTTATATACTTTACGTGATTCCTATATTAACAAATGATTTACTTCAGTTGGTATCAGAGCTCGGTTTTCAAGAACCACCTTTATAAAGTGAGGACAAAGATCTATGGCTGAATCATATGTTTTTATAACTGAAGGTGCCTCAGTCACAAGACCTCTTGCATTCAATTGTGAGGATTATCATTATTGGAAGGACAGGATGTGGCTCTTTATTGAATCTACACATATTGATCTTTAGGATATTATTGAGAATGGTCCATATATACCATTAGACAATGAAGGTAATATCATTCCTTATATCGGATGGTCAACTGATTAGAAAGCTCGATTTCAATTAAACTCAAAAGCTAAGTTCTTTCTGAGTTGTGCCATAAGCAGAAGTGAATATGATAAGGTTCATGGATGCGAAACTGTAAAGGAAATGTGGGACACATTATCCATCGCACATGAAGGCACAAATCAAATGAAAAATTCCAAGATCAGCATTCTTGTATATCAGTATGAGCTGTTCAAGATGAGAGAGGATGAGTCTATTGATCAGATGTTTGGACGTAGTTTATAGGCATTTATTTTTATATTGGATTGTGGTTTCATTTTAATCTCTAGATCATATCTAACAAAGTTGGTTTGCCTTTTCTTCCATAAGCAGAGCATGATATTGGCCACTGTATACTTAAAGTCAAAACTGCAATTGAGTCAATCTTGAGGCCTTGTCATATATGACCTATTGTCAAGCTCTTTTGATTTCTTCAAAGACAATAATAGGTAATTTTTTATCCAGATCTTTGTAAACTAAATGCATGCTTCACAGCTTCTCACTTTAAATTATAACTTTATTACTTTTCATCAGGTGGATAATTGTCTTTCTAATTTAATTTATTTTTCTTGTCAACGCATTTTACACGAATTTGCATTTAAGTGTTTGTTCTTCTTCTTTCCTGGAGTGATGATGCTGGTGTTACATGGGCGTAGGATGGTGTTAGTGATTACAGGCGTGAGGTCGAACATTACAAGGCTTCTCAGCACAGCTGATCCAAAGATCCAAAATTTTCCTTGCAATTATTGAGGATTGTAAAATCCGCTTTTGTATTTCGAAACAATAAAAGCACATATAATTTGCTTTTTTATTTTGAGTATGTAAAATTTTGAATGTTGAATTTTTTAAGTTTTTGTGGACTATATATTATATATAAACGCAGTTTTCAATTATTTACTTTTGAAAGTAAATTTTATTTGTAACGAGAGAATAAATTGTATTGTTCCCTAGCCGTTTGGTTCCACTTCTGTTTTTCTGTTGTTATTTTTGGTTTCTGTTTCCTGTTTTTGGTTTCTGTTTTTTTCATTCAAAAAACGAAAACCTATTTGATTGAGATTTTTAATATAAAAATTGAAAACAAAAACTTGTTTGGTTGAAATTTCTAATAATAAACTGAAAACAAAAACATGTTTGATTTTATTATCATGTTTTTATTTTTTTGTAATTATACTATTATGTGTAATAATTATAATCTAATACCTTATATTTTTAAATTAATTAATTATCATTATA
>JAOQMR010000212.1:22982502-22998025 GCA_027563865.1 Erythroxylum pelleterianum | reverse complement strand
AATATGTTTTAATAGTCAGTATAAAACAACCATTCTCAACTTGGTCCAGTTAGATACATACAAAATGTACTAACACAATTATTATTAAATATATGCTGAAAATTTATTCATATTATGCAAATCTCCAATTGAATACAATTAAATAATTGTTTAAAGAAAAACATCCAAAGACTATACTATTTCTTTTGCATGGGTAATAGTATATATCTATCATTATCTTCGAGAAGATCATGACATGCTGCATTTATGAGGTATCTAACAGGGTGTTTACACCATAATAAGGGGTTGTCCTCATTCTGATTCAAGGTAGAGGACATGTCAGAGCATATAAGGTAAAGGAATAGTGTGATACTTAATTTAGTTTAAACCTTTTACACTAATTTATGTAATTTCTGTAATACGTAACAAAAGCCTTATTATGTGTCCTGGATCGTTCATGAAAGGGAAATAAATGAAGTAAATATGGAAATAATTGTTTTTGGTCCTGTCACACATTCGTAGGTGCTTTTCGAGGCCAAAACGAGCTCCGATATATCGGGACCTTCATGAGAACTCCTCTGAGACATGGTCAACATCTTTCTACAAGTTTTTCAAAATGTGGGCTCTCCTAACGAGTAAGAGAATCCTGATGCTCGTGAATCAATTAAGCAACTATAGGGGACCTTAACCTCTTTACATAGCTTACATATCTGGCTTCCCATCACAGGCCTAATATGAGTCTGATATACACTAATTGGGATTCATTTCCTCCTAAACTTTGGCCCATTAATATTAGATCATTTATCGAGCTACGTTATTATCTTTATCCAGATCAAAATTACTTAACTTAACCATCAAGCAATTTAAAAACCGACAATTCCATAATTAAATATTGTCCACCAAATGGATAATTACTAACATTCTTCCTCTTTGACAATAATCAGTTTTGGTTTGGATTTAAAACCATTTTTAAAACACGGTTCAGCTACGTGACTTAATAAGTACCAAGTTCTTAAAAAAATTTGATCCAAAGATAATGAAAGACTATTATTCTGTCCCGTAAGGCTTTCAATACTGGAAAATATCAAATACATATGTCATCCAATACAATCACGAATACCTAATACCTTACTAAAATGAATGAGAAAATAGAGTGTTGCAAACTAGGATGATACCTGTATGATCTATAATGTATCTTCTCACTGTTTGTAGGTCTCAATTTCTCTAAACGTTATGTTAAATTGCATATGCAAAACTGCATCAGAGAAATCTTCTTTTCTCTCACCAAATGCTAAACTGCATCAAAGAAAACTTTTGTGCTCTCTCACCAAATGCTAAACAACATGCGAGAACATCTTTATGGGATTAAACACTTATATCCCTCTATATCATGTTACAATCCATGCTACGTGTCCCAGTGGCAAAGACACAAGTTCAATCTGCATATATGCCCAATGAAGTTCAAAATGCTTCAGATCGACACAGATCCTACAGCTTTCATATGCATTATGACTACATATGAAAACTTGACGATAATAAAGATGATCATCTTTATTAACAAATAACCATACCGTCATAATACATCAACATGTATAAACATACAACGCACAAAGACAATAATCCCTAACTAATAGTGTCTAATGACTTTAAAACACCCATATTGAATACATGTCGTTCAAATAGAAGTGGGTGAAATCCTTTAGTTAAAGGATCAAATAACATTTCTTCAGTCCTTAAATGCTCTACTTCAATATCACCTTTTTGTATCAACTCCTTTATAGTCAAGTATTTGACCTCCAAATACTTAAATCCTCTGATGTTCTTATTTTTGTTACTAAATAACATAATAGCAAGATTATCACAGTAAAATTGAATGGGTCTAGTAACTGAATTAACCACAAACAGCTCAGAAATCAAGTTTCTAAGCCAAACTACCTGTGAAGTAGCTTTATAACACGTTAAAAACTTCGCATGCATCGTCAAGGAAGCCACTAGTGTCTGCTTGATGCTCTTCCATGATACTGCACCTTTTGCTAACACGAAAATGCAACCTAAAGTGAAATTTTGATCATCCGAATACATAACAAAATCATAATCCGTATATCCTAAAAGGTTAGAGCGTTAACTTATCTGTATGTCAACTTATAATCCTTGGTACCCTTTAAGTATCTCAACACTCGCTTGACTGCATTCTAATGGTTTATATCTGGGTTAGCCAGATATCGACCCAACAATCCAATAGCAAATGCAATGTTCGGTCTAATGCACACATGGTCATACGTCAGACCACCAACCGCACTACAATAAGGAACATTCTTTATGGCATCTCTCTGTACTTCATTCTTTGAACACTATGCCAAAGATAATCTCTCACCATCAGATATAGGTGCTACAATCGATTTATAGGCAGCCATATTAAATCTTTTTAGCACCCACTCAATGTATGCACTCTGTGAGAGGCCTAATGAGTGCTAAGATCTGTCCCAGTGAATCTGCATACCTAGGAAAAAAGATACTTCACTTAAACCCTTCATGTCAAAATGCTTGGCCAAAAGTTGCTTAACCTCATGCAACATGGTCAAATCATTTGACAAGAGCAATATACCATCCATGTACAATAATAGGAAGATAACTTTGCTCCCCCTAACCTTATAGTATAAGCATCTTTCGCCTTTGTTTTCCACGAAGTCAAAAGAGGTTTCTCAACTTGCAAACTTTTCAGTCTCTCCTTGATCATGAAATCCTTCAGGTTGAGCTATATAGACCTCTTCATAAAGGTCCTCATTCAGAAAAATAGTCTTGACATCCATCTGATATAACTCTATATCATAATGAGCTATTATTACTGTAATCACTTTGAACGCATCCTTAAAGGACACGGGAAAGAAGATAACATTAAAGTCAACCCCTTCTCTTTGATTGAACCCTCTGGAAACTAATCGAGCCTTGAAACTCTCAATTTTACTTTGAATGTCCTTATTGATCTTAAATAACCATTTAGTCGGTAGTCTTAAATTTCTACCAAATAAACTACATATTCTAATAATAGACAGTTTAGTCGGTAGTCATTGGATGTAGCATGAACTATATGAAGGTAATTGAGTGATCACCCTAAAGTAATTAGGGAGAATATTATATTTTTCTCGATTAGTATTGATTCTAGAAATACTTGACCAAGGTATAATGACATTTTGTAAATACTTTACAAATGTTATTAATTGAATTAATAGCTAATGATAGAGAACTAATATGATTGGACTCAAAATAGATTAGACATTAATATCATACTCTATGTCTAATCGGAATATTGTATGATGAAAGGATTAAATTTTACGAAAAAATTATGCACGAAAAGATTAATTAAAACTACTTTAACATTCTTAAATATGTAGGTAGTCATGATATGTTGCTAGATATCAATTATTTAAAAGAGGAGAAAAGATTACACTAGAAGCCTTTATTTAAAAGAGGAGGTCAAGATTACACTAGAAGCCTACACAAATGCAGATTATGTAAGCTCCATAGTGGACTAAAGATCAACATCAGGATAATGTGTTTTTATGGGAGAAAATTTTGTTTCCAAGAAGAGGAAAAAATATGTGATGACAACATCAAGTGCAGAATCAGAACCAGATCCAGGCTTTAAGGGTATGTGAGTTCCTTTCGTTAAAAATAGTTCTTGATGACTTAAAAAATAAATGGTAAGGTCCATTGAAATTATACTCTAATAATAAGGTTGTAATCAGGATTGTACATAACCCTATTCATCATGTCAAATTAAACATGTGGAAGTTGATACGAATTTTATAAAAGAGAAATTGGAAATTGGCGTGGTATGCTTGCCCTTCATCTCATTAAAGGAGCAAATAGTTTTAAACAAAAGTAGTGTCCACTACATCCTTTGAAGACTTTATTAACAAGTTGAAATAATTATTTATGCACTTTTGATAGGAAATAATTATTTAGAGTATTTTATGGGATAGTTTTTAATTGGTTGATTGTGTGTTTATGTATATCTTAGAATTAGTCGCCTGATAGTGTATATCCCTATTCTATTAGCTATTCTAGGAATCCTTTCATGTATATATTGCTTTGTAACCTATTCAAGAAATATTGAATAAATTATTCAGCTTTTCAATCAAGCCCCACTTCTTTGACCAAATCTTGATCAGAAATTTTCAAAAGTTTTTCAAAGGGTATTTTAAAGATTAAAAGGACTTTGAAATCAAAACTTTAATTCTTCTTAATAAATTCAAAGGATTTGTGCACTAAGTTGAAAACATGATTTGCCCATACATGAAGAGCCCCTATATCATTAAAATAACTAATAAAAATACAAGAAAGATTACAAATAAATTTGTAGAATTGTTGTGCCTTAATCTCTCTTGATCTTAATCTTCTTAGTTAACTTGAACATATTTGGTCTCTATAAATTGCTTCTTGACTTCATTTCATGTTACTTTCTTTGGAGATATCAAAGAATAAATCATGAGTAATAACTATAATTTATTATCATCAAAGACACAAATTGTAACCTCCTTTATTTGAATATAATTAAATACAAATTTCAATTAAAAATAAAAACAGTAATAATGCTCATTTATGTTCAATTTAATAAACTTTGTGGTCATTTGAAATATATAAGTTTGATTAGAACCTCTTTTCTACTATAAGGTACTATATGCTACGTTTTAGATTTTTAATGATTTACATCAAATATCAAGAGGTATAATGTCCAAAAAACGGGGTGTTAGCTATGATGGATGGGTTTTCTTGCTAATTTTGCAACGCAAAGCCAACAACACGTGGAGTTCCGTGCGTTTTTGCCCTTACACGTGTGGGCTCCCTCTTTAAGGAATCACTTGCTTGCACGTCTTATTTCCCCAAGTGTCCAATTTGCTATCGTGCTTGCCCACCCAAAATTCCCTGCTACTTGCTAGCTTTCCACTTTAAACACTCGACAAGTGTTTTGCTGTCAAGTTCCTTTACTCTTTTTTTTTCACGTCTCAAGGCGTAAAGGCTATTTTTAAAAAAAATAAGAATCTTAATCATCTAAAATAAACATACGAAGACAGAAAGGAAAAGGAAAGGACCAAGATACCACAAATGACCAGTCAATGGTTGAGTGAAGGAAAAGAGAAGTGGAACTTTCTCCTCATCCATTGCACTTGCCGGTGGAATTTAAGCAACCACATGACGGCAGCCACTATGCTGGCCGCTAGGTGTCGTACTCGTAGAGTTATGAAAATAAGTCACCCACGACCTACATTTCCATAAGTTGATGCATTCACGGCGGTGTTGGACTTTGCATTGCATATAAATGTGACCGACCACCTTTTCTATGTAATGCAACACGTACTTAGTGAACTAGTTTGGTCACTATTTTTAGTCTCTGACCTGTATCTAATCACAACACCCCTCACCAAATTGCTGATGGAGTGGTTGAGCTTATAATCCTGTGATTACTTACTAATATGTAATTTGATCAATCAATAACTAGTACAACGATGGTTAGCATCGAAAGCCGCAAGGAATTCTTATTCTGCGATAGCAAAAAAGGCCATTGGGGTCAGTGAAGGCTTTATTTCCTCTGATGAGGCTTTCTCAGCAAGAGTGCCGTTGTGGAGATATGTGGAAGTCGTTCCAGGTGCTACTGGTAAAAAATCACTAGGCTTTCTAAACACGCATCGTCCAAAAAAAAGTGTTGTTTTTATCGGCTGTAGCAAAGAAAAGATGCTTCAGCGTAATGCCTTTTCTTCTCTTGCTTCCTACGCAAACCTCAGACCTAAGCCAATTAATCTAAATCTTATTAAATCAACGGAAAGCCTTCTGGAATAGCAATAGCCACTGTACTGAACTTAATTGCTTATACCTATGTTTAGACAGCGGATAGATAATTAATCAGCTCAAGAGCTCTTGACGGCTAAACCAACTGCGGCAATTGTATGGATACATCGATTGGAATGGTAAACGTTTTCTCTGTTAGGATGCATGGGAAGGAAAAGGAAAAGTACAAAAGAAAAATGAACAGTATTAACATAAATTTCTACACAAAACAATAATCCTAATTTCTTTGAGATTGTTTAATCCTTCTTTGGACTTCTTTAGCCAGCTCTTCTGTGCCTCCTGCTGCTTCTACTTCCTGCACCACACGTTACGAAGGCGATTAACTCTTTTTCTTTATTTAAATTAGAACTGGAAAAAGAAATGCATTAAGCAGTGGTTAACTACCTGAGGTCCTAAGAACAATCCATAAGGAACTCCGCCAAATCTCTCCGAGTGATGAAACTATAAACCATAATCAAAAATGACCTATCAGTCATATAATTAAGAATATTAAGTGAATAAGATTTGATTAATTAGTGTGCAAAATGTACCTGATGAGCTGCCGCAACTCTCCTCAAGTAAGGCACGTTTGCCACGGGTCCCACTGGAAATCTACGGTGGACAAGGCCGTCATGGACAAACATGTAGGCCATCCCAAACATCGTAATTCCTAGACCCTGCGGACGTAATAAACTTCTGTTGGAACCAGTAGAGTCCTGCCACGACAGGCAGTCAAAGGATGTTTGAATCTGCCGATTCCCGTGGCAATTATTAAGAGAAAAAAAATGACATCGGTCGACTCACAGCACCGAAACAGAGTCCAGGAACGAGTCCTTTGTTGTAGAAGCCGTAGGACATGAGGGCAATCGCCGGGACTGCATTCATTATGGCGAAGACATCATTGAGTTCGAAAGCGCCGTTTCGTGGTCTGTGATGTGACTGTTTCAAGGTTTCCCAACTCGACTATGTGAGGGAAAGGACAAGCAAACAAATTCCGTGAACATGAACATAATAATTACGTTTGCTATAATCAACCCACCTCGTGCATATTCCATAAAGAACCATGCCACAAGGCTTTATGTGCCCATCTAGCCCAGTACTCCATCCCCACCTGTGTTAAAATACAGGAAATTGTGTCACTAAGTGCGTTTTTGACATGAAATTAGACCCTTTAGGCTGTTAAGTCAGGACACTGAATTGATCAGAACGTAAGTAGAGGATGATTGTGAAAATTGAATCTAAAGCTTTAAGGGTAGGGTAGAACTTTCTAAACTTACAGCGGCGCCAACAGAGAGAGCACACGTGCCAAACAATTCTAAGATCGGAACCTCTCCGCCCTGTAAATGGAAATTAACACAAAGGGCCTTGTAATGAGAGGAAGAAAATGAAGAGTGTGAAGTAAAGAAAATTACATAAACATTCCTTCTTGAATCATGTTTTAAATTAAAGTCATTTGGATTGGAACTGTACCTCCACTTGCCATGAAAATCTGTAGTAAACAGACGCAAGAGCCATCGAAGTGATACCAAAGCTTGACAAGATAGCTGCAAAAAGATAAGTGTATCTCTCGGACCTCTTTCTCGCTAACCTCATCTCAACAAGCGAAAAATACTCGCTGACATATTTCTTATTAACGGCGACATGGTCTCCGGCCAAATAGTCACCCTCGTAAACTGCGTTTGCACCTTCCTCTTTTCTCTGTTCTGTACAAGAACATGTAACCAACCTCTGTCTCTTCCCCAAAGCAAAACCCTTTCTCTGTAAGTGAGTTGCAAGATCTAATGACATGGATTTGGACTCTATAGAAGCAAAATAACATCGGTGGAAGCAGTAGAGCAGAGAACTAGAAGTTGCCGAAATCGAGGCTGCCATTTCCGTCACTTATAGCTTAAGCAACTTATATTCTGGCAACTTCAGGCTCTGAAAGTGATTTAGACAAGTGATCAAAGGGGTTGCGGGTTGTAACTTGGCAGGAAAGCACTCAGTTTACGCTTAGACTACAATTAAGAACACCAGGAAAGTGAAAAGTGACGAATGGTTATAAGAAGAATTGCAAAGCATGTTGTGGCTGCTAAGAGTCACGATTATAAGACATGGGATGGGCTTATATACAGGTTTTTTCGTAACAACCTTTTTTTCGTCAGTAGATTTTTTAAAATCGTTCGAGTAGTTTCATACAGTAGACTGTTTAGTAAATATAAAAATAGAAAGTACTTTTAATTTTAACTATATTTTATTTTTTAATAAATATTATTTAAATATATAAATAATATTTAAAGTATATTAAACAATATACAAAATATAATATATTAATTATTATATAATTTTAAGCTATATGAAACATAAATGAGAATATATCTAACCAAATCTTTTATATAGATTATAATATAAGTAAACTAATTTCGAAAATAAATATTAAAACATATTAAAAAGCCAAATAATATTATATAAATCCAAAAATAAACATCCAAGTTGAGTAAATAGTTAAATACATAATAAACGGGAAGATGAGTTTGTGGGTATTCTGGGAATTATGTGTAAAATATAAGGACAAATGGGACTAAAAATAGATTCATTAAAAATCTACCTAAAAAACACTTTTTGATAAGCTTCAAAATTGAGCTTCTTAAAAGGCTATATTTTGACTACCAAAAAAGTCATATCTATTAAAAAAGTAATTTTTTTATTTTACAATCAAACACACATTTTTCTTTAAAAAGACTTTTGTGGTGAAGAAAAGTGCTTATTAGCCTCCCAAAAATCTATCTAAACATATACTAAGTAGTTGAACTGCGTAACGCTATTGTTAGTTGAGTTGCCAAAAATACCCTTCTCTCTTGATCCATGTCCAACTGCTATTGTTTGCTAATGTAGAGTTTAGCATGTACAATTGGCCAATTTCTTAACTAGAAAACTTTTAAATTAGTTTTCATCTTCGCAGGATAACTCTTGTGTTTCCGAAGGAGGCTTTTGAGCCACAAAATGTTCGCACAAAGAAGAAACTTTAAAAGTGTTAGTTTATGCTCTTGTAACAATCGGTTGGTTGCAATTTTATATATAATATTATTATTTAATTAATAAAAATATTCTTTATCTTTATGTATTAAGTTAATTGCATTTGATGTTTAATACTAAAGGTAAAATCTTTGAAATAATTAATGTGTAATTAAAATTATGATGAGATCATAATTATGATACTCAATTTACATTTATGCATTTTTCTTAAATGTTCCTAGTTTTACCATTTTAACAAAATTATGATGAGATCATAATTATAAGATTTAATTTATATTTATGTATTGTTCCTAAATATTCCTAGTTGTAGTTTCATCAATATGAGATATTGTTAAAACGGTAAAACTAGTATACATTATGTTTCTTTCTTATAATGAAAGTAATTGATCTCATAAATTAAAGTATGGAGATACTTAAATAAATGTGTGGGTGCTTATTAGAGAATAAGTCACTGAACTAACCTAACTATGAGGATCTAAAATAGAATATTACTTATGTGTCTGTAGATTTTCCCATAATGACGATTGTATAATTGATCCTTAGACTTGAGATTATCAAGGTATCTCGTGTGAGAATTACTATGTTTTGATGCTATTTATGAACTGTCCTAGGATAATTCAGTTGGTATGTAAGGTCCCAATATATACCCTGGAAGTATTATAGCATGTCTAGGTGTATTAAGAAGTGAACATAACGAATTGAGTACATCTAAGTATAGTAAGAGACGTAATGATACTTAATGTAAAAGATATAGGTAAATGGGTAATTTGTTCTTGTCACCATGGATATACACACTTAGATGTGAAATATATATAAGAATTTTGATATGTTTGCTTGGATTATGAACGTGATGTGAGGGGAATTGGTAAAAGAAGTATCCTATTTGTTTATGAGATATTTTTGGTTAAAATTGGATGTGTTTTTTGTTGCTCTTGCATGATAAGGCCGGAGTTAGTTGATTTGGAATGGGTACCTCACTAGATGGATTGCATGATAAGGTCGAAGTTAGTTGATTTGGAATGGGTACCTAGCTGGATGGATAGGTTCCACCTATTAGACTTCTGTAATTTGGCCATATCTTGATCTGTAGACCTTAAGTTTGGATAATTCAAATTGCAAGTTAAACATGAGACATAGATCAAAAACTTTCATGAAGTAACTGAAATTTTATTGTCCCTAAGATTTTTAAATTCTAGCTTGAAGTTGAGTTATAGTTGTTGTCCCTATTTTCGAACAGCTTGTAATTTTTTAGGTATAACTCCCAGAATAATTAACTAAATTGTATGAAATTTATTCCATTAGAAAATTAAGACATAGGGGAATGAAATAAATTGATAAGATTATAGGCTAATGTGGAAATTAAATGAAGAAGAAGGACCAATATGCAATTTTCCTAAAGTCAACTCATGGACCAATAAGATTAAAGCATGTATGTCTAATATAATTGTAACACATGGTCCAATACAATTTTAACACATGGTCTAATATAATTTTAGCACATGGTCTAATAGAATTGTAACACGTGGTCCAATGGGAATGTAACACATAGTCTAATAGGATTATGATATATGGTCCAATGGGATTGAAACATGTGTCTAAGACTAGAAAATTCATGAAAAGGAATATGGAGAGGGGAGATGGATGACACTTTGATGGCTTAACTTCAAATTTTTCTCCTCTCCATTTTACCTTCTTCATCCCATCATTTTTCACTTGGTGATTCAAGCAAAACTAAAGAGGAAGGGAAGGAAAAGCATTAGAAGAACTACTTTGCCAATTTTAAGGTTTGGGACTTCACTTAGTTAATTTCTGTATTTGTGAACATTCGAATGTGTAAAAAGATTCATTTGGATGTGAAATGGTTGTTGGGATGATACTTTGGTGTTATTTTGGTGTTTTCTTGCATAGAATTGGGTGAATATGACAAGAGAGTATCGTGTAATAGAATTTTGCCTAGGGTTTGTTTAAGTTAGTCAGATCATAACTCAACCTACAGACCTCCAAATTATGTGATTTTAGTTTCATATGAAACCTAATAAATAGATCTAAAAAGCTCCAAAAGGGACTCTTACTTAAGTCTGGCTTTATAACCTCGAAAATTGAGATTGAAATGGTGACTTGATGTTGTCCTTGTTTTGGAGTAGCTTTTGATATTTGATCTATATCTCACGGGTTAGGAGTCCAAATGACCTAATTGTTAGTGCTAAGAAATGTCTAGAAGACTTAGAAACCCAGTTATGACGTTTTGTATATGAATATTAACAAGTAGTGATATGAATAAAGAAATTGTCTGTCACGACCATGACATTGTTTTTGTTTCCGATTTTACGGCATCATATCCAAACCTTTTTGAATGTATATAAAACTTTTTGAACACCTATAAATAATGAAATAGGACTATAAATTGGGAGCATGAACATTGGAATATAATATTAAGGATAATCCATGATAAGGCCGAAGTTATTTGATTTGGAATAGGTACCTTGCTGGATGGATAGGTTCCACTTAATAGACTTCTGTAATTTGGTCATATCTTAGTCTATATACCTTAAAATTAGATAATTCAAATTGTAGATTAAACATGAGACATAGGTCTAAAATGAAACTGAAATTTATTCTACCTTCAAGATTTTTGAATTCTGGCTTGAAATTAAGTTATGGTTATTGTCCCTGTTTTTGATCGGCCTATAGTTTTTTTTGGGTATAACTCCCAGGAATAATTAACCAAATTGCATGAAATTTATTCCATTAGAAAATTAAGACATAGGAGAATGAAATAAATTGATAAGATTATAGGCCATTGTGGGAATTAAAGGAAGAAGAAGGACCAATATGCAATTTTCCTAAAGTTAACTTATAGACCAATAAGATTAAAGCATGTGTGTCCAATAGAATTGTAACACTTGGTCCAATATAATTGCAACACATGGTATAATAGAATTGTAACACACAGTCTAGTATAATTTTAACACATGGTTCAATAGAATTGTAACACGTGGTCCAATGGGAATGTAACACATGGTCCAATAAGATTATGACTTATGATCCAATGGAATTGAAACATGTGTCTATGACTAGAAAATTCATGAAAAAGGCATATGGAGAAAGGAGAAGGACGACACTTTGATGGCTTAACTTCAGATTTTTCTTCTCTTCATTTCACCTTCTTCATCCCATCATTTTTCACTTGATTATTCAAGAAAAACTAAAGAGGAAGGGAAAGAAAAGCATTATAAGAACTATTTTGCCAATTTTAAGGTTTGGGACTTCACTTTGTTACTTTTTGTGTTTTTGTACATTTGAATTTGTAAAAAGATTCATTTGGATATGGAATGGTTGTTGGGATGATTCTTTGGTGTTATTTTGGTGTTATCTTGCATAGAATTGGTTGAATATGGCAAGAGAGTATCGTGTAATGGAATTATATCTAGAGTTTATTTGAGTTAGTCACATTGTTTGAGTCATAACTTAGCCTACAAACCTCTAAATTGTGTGATTTTAGTTTCATATGAACCTAAGACATAGAGCTAAATATCTTTAAAAGAAACTTTAACTTAATTCTAGCTTTACGACCTTTAAAATTGAGATTGAAAATGGTGACTTGATGTTGTCCCTATTTTGGATCAGCTTGTGATATTTGGTCTATATCTCATGAGTGAGGAGTCCAAATGACATGATTGTTAGTGCTAAGAAATATCTAGAAGACTTAGAAACCCAGTTTTGATATTTTGTATATGAATATTAATGAACAAGTAGAGGTATGAATAGAGAAAGTGTCTGTCACAACTGTGGCATTATTTTTGTTTATGATTTCTACCACATCTTATTCAAACATGTTTGAATGTGTATAAAACTTTTTGAACACCTAGAAATAAATGAAATAGGACTTACCACATATGAATTGGGTGACTGAACATTGGAATATAAGATTGAGCATAATACATTCCAAAGAAAATTTACATGTTCATAAATGATTGTATACATATTCATTACTCATACATGTATAGTATGATTATACAAGTGTGATTTTGATACCCTTCTAATGGTGGTAAGCCATGAATTGCATGTATGAACGCAATTATAGATTTTATGACTTGAAATGTATATCATATGATTTGTTAATATATGAATTATGAAATTTAAAAATGGTTAAAGGAAATATTTTAGTGCCTGCTCTACTGTCCTTGTTGTGGATAGATAGGCATATCTGTAGGGTTACAGTGCAACTGCAACAATTTGACACCACTGGTGTCCACAATTTGGTACCTTCAAGTATCCACAGTTCAATACCTTTGGGTATCTATAGTTTGATATCTCCAGGTATCCATAGTTTGATATATTCAGTGTAACACCCCACTCTTGAGTGACTCGAACCCGATATCATTGGTGATATCCGAGTCCGTGCCCCGCGAGGGTGGCGTATTACATCAGTCAGTAAAACTCGGTATACATTTTTTTTGTTAAACCATTTATTCACGCGGAAAAATACAGTAACAACATAATTAACCATTTTCAGTTATTACAGTCATCCAATAATAATTTACAATTAGTCAATGTATAAAAACAACAAAACCATAATGAGCTCATTATACATACAAAGCATTGTTGTACAAAGATTGCATAAAACAATTCGATAAGACACTAATGCAGACGTGAACTGATCCCGACCTCTATCCTTCACTTGTCTACAGTAGACATACTCCCGCGTCGAACGGGGTACTCTTCCAGTCCTGAAAAATATATTGCAATTTTGGATGAATTTGCGGACTCAATGAGAAACCATCATCGATGGTTCTCCCAATTCATGCATCACATAAGCATGTGACAGTAATCATACAGCAATCAAACAATTACAATGATAATACAGTCACAGTAAACAAAACACAGTTACAGTCAGAACATATGTCACAGTCATACTAATAACAGTAGTCATGCAGTCATGTAGAGCAAAACTGTTTCAGGCATTCAGTACAGTATGCAATGCATATGTGACTCTTTTTTTCCAGTTTATTTCAGTGTTGTGACCGAGCGCTTAAGCAGTGAGCAGTAGTCAGTAGACGCGTCTAGGGAGAATTATCTCTCTTCGAGCTCGAAGCTCGCAGTATCAGTATCAGTGGCGACTCGGTTCACAATTTTCCTTTACCAATTTATGCATCTGTGTATGAATGCATATGCCCAGTTACACATCCCATAAATAGTTCATAATTCACAGTCAAGCACAGTCAGTTAACAATCAGTATCCAGTAAGCACTATTGAATTCACAAGTAAGCCAAGTAATCCCAATAAGGGTAAACAAATCACATTAAACACATAGATTGAGATAACCACCTAGGTTACTCACCTATTACTTCCGAGCTAATGCCGCGAAGTCTCTGTCACGTCGGTCGAACGACGCTCCAATTGGGCCTCTATAAGAATCAGAGAATAGAATGGTCACTAATTTCCAATCAGAACTAATAATGATGCACATGTAGGTAAAAATGCATGATCATGATATTCTTGACCCTAATTTCACATTTTTCTTCAGAAAAATTCGTTTAAAAATTAGAAACTTAATGGCGCTGACGGTGCGCAATTCGGACCTCTATAGGTCCCCAATTAAATAAAACAGTGATTAAACAGACCTTTACCCGGATCCACGTCAATTTCCTGTCCAAAAATCCCCAATCTCTCAGAAAATGAAATTCAATATTCTATGAATCCGATGCCTCAAGAATCAGGTCAATCGGACGACGGACGGAAAAGTTATTCACGAAAGAAACCAAAATTCAACAATTAATATATATATATATTGCCCTTATTTCCTTCTCTTTTTTCTATTTTCCAACCGAAATTCAATCTATCATAACTCCTTCTACACATTTCAGAAAATTACAAACTATACCTTGTTGGAAAGATCATGAAAAACCCTACAAGTTTCATGAAGACCTCAACAAGCAATTTCACCCCGAAGGGTATCAAAAATCCAATTGATACTTCTGCCCATACACTACCTCTTAAAACAGAACAGTAATTGTAAATTCAGTAACTTTCATTCTCTTTAGTCAAAAATTGCACAATAAATATGCTCAAAAAGATCACAATGTTATCTACAACTTTCATGAACAACCCAAAATCCAATTTACTTGCTAACTAGGTCAAACAATTCCCCAAAGTATCTGCCCACTGAAATGTCCCAATCTGAGCAGTAAATTTCAAACCAGTAGATCTCCTAGCACAAATGTCAATAAAATCACTACTTTATATCCCTGGAAAGATAAGATCTCATACTTCAATTTTCATGAGAACTCGAACTCAAATTCCATCTCTAACAATTTCAAAATTGTTATACAAGTTTCTGCCATGATCAGCAATTAAAACCCTAATACAGGTTCAGGGTTTGAAAATTCATAACGCCCACATCTGATCTCCAAAAATTACATACAATATACCATTTTCAAGATAAATGTGTCCTCTACAACTCTTCATTAGATCACTCAAGCCAATTCAATTCACAAAAATTACTAAAATTACTACTAATCAAAATGTGCACCAAATTCACCCTTAGTCTAGGTTTCCATACATTACAGAAAATCAGTCAATCTTCCACAACGCATGACTCCCAATATACAGATCTAAAAATTAAAAAACCAGTGGGAATGGAAAGCTAACTTAATAGGCTTCAACTTTCATGAAGACCATTTGTCCTAATTCCTTCTCAAT
>JAOQMR010000212.1:22961562-22973653 GCA_027563865.1 Erythroxylum pelleterianum | reverse complement strand
ACTCTGGATCAGTCAAAATAATTTTTCAAACACAGTAACCACGTTAATCACAATAAAATTGCCTTAGGCACAAAAACTGGGAATGTCATGTATGCATGTACAGTAATTTCAGGTGCACAATTGATACTGTGTATCAATCCTATTATGCATGAACAGTCCTAAGTCATTCCAATCCATCTCATCCTTTGTCAAATGTACTATTTTACACTTCCTGTCGGGGGTGGGATGTTACATTCAGATATCCACAACACTTGTTATCCACACCCACAAAAAATGTGCAGGCTTAACACAGAAAGGAAACTTTGCAGTCATAAATAAGAAATACAGCATGACAACATGAATAATTGGTATTGATGCGCATTTGTGTTCATTGTAATGATGAACTATAATGATGTGCAATTATATTGATAATTTGTATCAATGAGCGTTGAATATCAATATTTGGCTTATAAATGTGCATTTTCCGTATATGGATAATATGTTGAAGCATATTTGCATTATGAACTTTGCTTAACCATGCTATCATTGTTGACATGAGCATTGAATATCAATTTTTGGTTCATGAATGTGAATTTATGGTATATAAGTTGTGATATTTCTAAATGTGTGTGTTTGGCAGATGACTGCTGTGAGTGTTCATCCAAACTAAGTTTTTTCCCCACTTAGCTGTCAAGCTTAGCACAGGTGTTAATCCGTGTAGGTCCAAGTCATGAGACTAAGGTACAGGGAACATGTGCAGGGACCAAGGCCAATAGATAGAAGAAAAAGTACCTTTGGAATGTGTTTTTAGTTACAGATAATTGCACATGTAATGAAGAAAGGAAATTGTATATTTTCTTTTGGATTACCATGTAAATGTAAAGATTTATTGCTACTGTTAAATGATAATATTAAGAATTGGGGAGTTATGAAATGTGGATATGTATATCATTGAATAGAATAGTATACTTTGAATGCGTGTAAAGGAATTTGGTTGCTATATGTGTGGATGGTTGTAAGTTCTGTATAGGGGGTGTTATATGGTAGTACTTTGATGTATTATGAACCATAGAGAGATAATTGAATAAGTCAACAAAGGATTCGTTACTTTAAAGTTATTAGAGAGAATGTTCTATTGTTCTTGATTAGTAGTGATTTATGGAATTCTCTAGCCAGAGTAAATTGACATTTAAAAAGACGTCAATTATAAATCAGTTACTAATTATCAAGAACGAACATGATTGGAAACAAAAAGGTAGACATTATACTTTATCTAATTAGAACACTTGATGATGAAAAGATTAAATTATACATTATAACTATGCATGGACATATTAAGTCAAACCACTTTGACATTTCTGATATTTGGTTAGTTATGAAATGTTAGACGTCAATCTTGATCTATGATAATAAATTGTTTAATGGGAGAATTAAAGATAAATTAAAAGGAGTTTGAATTTATTTTATTCTAATTATGAATTAGAATTATAATTTATGATCATTGTCAATATATTAGAAACCGAATTTATTACACATTAATTAATAATCAACTATATAATTAGAGTATAAGGTCCAGTTAAGTGTGTAAATCTTTCTTGTTCCCCATACTTGTCACTTTTAGTATATAAAGGAACTACTTCTTAAACTGAGATATGTTCATAAAAAAATATATCTCTTGATATTCATGCCCGTAACTAACTTAACCTGGGGAAGTCTTGTGCTGGAGAGAAATTTCACCACTGTTTTGTGTGTTTAAAATCTCAATGCACAAAAAAAGAAAGCAGTTAAAGGAGAGATTCTAGCCCAAAAAATGAAAGCATCTTAAGAGAAAATTCACACCCAAAAAAGAGGATTATCAATTGGAGTTTATATGGATCTCTGTATAATCAATTTCTAAATGGTGATCTGGAAGAGAAAGTTTATATGGATCAACCTGAACATTTTTTCATAGAAGGAAAGGGCCATATAATGTGTAAACTTAGGAAATCAATACATGGGCTTAAACAAGCTTCCTAAAAATGGTATAATAAGTTTAATGATATTATAACATCTTTGGGATTTCAAGAAAATATTGTTGATCGTTGTATCTACTGAAAGATTAGTAGGACTAAGTTTATATTTCTAGTTATTCATGTTGATAATATTTTACTTGTTGCTAATAATGTAGTCATACTGTCTAAGACTAAAGATTTTCTCTCTAAGAATTTTGAAATGAAAGATATAGGAGAGGCATCATATGTTATGGGAATTTCAATATTCCAAAATGGATTATAAGAACTGGTATGTTTGTCACAGAAAGAATATATCAAAAGATTTCCTAAGAGATTTAATATGAATAAATGTTCAGCAGGGGTTGTCCTAATATAAAAAGGAGAAAAATTTAGTCTCATGCAATGTCTAAAGAATGATGTGAAGCATAAACAAATTGAATATATTTCATATGTTTATATTATTAGTATTTTTATGTATTTACAAATATGCACATGGTTGGAATGCTAGACAGATATGAAAGCAATCTTGGTATATGCCATTGGAAAGCTACAAATAAAGTCTTAAAGCTCTTGTATAAAACATCAAATTCATTAGAAGTGATTGGATATTTAGATTCAGATTTTGGTAGATGCATTGACATTAGAAAATCAACATTTAGCTACTAGTTTCTACAAGTAAAATGAGAAATTTTATGGAAAAGTGCTAAATAATCTATCATTACTTCATTCACTATGGAAGCAAAATTGTAGCTTGTTTTGAGGCTACAATTCATATCTTATAAATGCAAAACTTTATTTTAAGGCTTGGAATTGTCAACAATATTATTAAGCCATTGAAATTTTATTTTGATAATTGTGCAATATGTTTCTTCTCCAAGAATGACAAGTACTTAGAGGTGCTAAACATATGGAGTTAAAATATTTTATAGTAAAGGAGGAAGTTAAGAAATAAAAAGTGTCTATTGAATATATTAAGATAGATCTTATGATTGTAGATCTCTTAACTAAAGGCCTGTAACCAAAGATATTTAAGGAACATGTTTAAAGAATGTGCCTTGGTTATATTGATGGTTGTTTTAATGACATTTTAACACTCTTGAGCTCAATAAAAGTTTTTTATTAGCAATTTTCTTATTTATTATGAGTGTGTGCATACAACTGTTACTAAATCAGAAATAAAAATGTCCACAAGACATTATTGTGGTTCTTTATGATATTTATATACCATTTATGTTACCTAACTTGACAAATTACTAATGTTATGGTGTATGGAAGGAAGTATGCAATGTAGAAGTGTATGACCACTATAACATGCAATGCAGTTTGTTATGATATGGTAAACTATGAAGATATTAAGAGATTTGTTTATTCGCTCTTAATATTCACGTCATTAAAATAAAGTTTGAAGTATCAAGCTAAGTGAGAGAATTAGTGATCATATTCTATATATATTAATAATTTTATAAATATAATTAAGGAGCCCTATTTAAGTATATATTTCATATTTAATAGTGAAATAAATCTCAACCATTTATTTTGGTCTCTTAATAAATGCACCAGATTAAAAGTTATAGAAATATAACTTCATCCTGTCTTTACTAATTAGGGTTATGGAAAGTTTTTCATCAAATTTTTGTAACAAAAGGAGAGTTAAGAGAGAGAAACCAATTTTCACCAATAACACAGTGGAGTTTCTTAATCTGATTACGATACTGATATTTTTCACATTAGGTACACAATATTATATCCTAATTTTTTTCTTTTAAAAAATAAATTGAATTCCATTGAAAAGCTTACAAATTAGGTTGCAATCAACATGTTTATATCATACCAAAACAAACATGGCTTAAAACCAAATACAATATTATCACACATGAAGGACCAAATATGTGAACTAAATACATACACAACAACTTAACATTTGGAGCCACCGTACCTCAAGTTTACATCTAGCATCCTCACAACTATATAAGTGTGAGACATGCTTAATCCTCTTCAATTGTAACATCCATATGCATTTGACCCCAACATCAGGTCAAAATCCCTAGTTTGACCCTCATCCTTTACCCCAACATCAGGTCAAAATCCCTACCTTAACCTTCATCCTTTCTTCACCATAAGGGGAGACATGCCTATCCCTTCAATCACACTCGCTTATTGACAGAGTGATTGATTATGAGATCACAACTTTGAGTAAATCAAGTAACACATTTGTCCCTAGCCATTAGGTCAGATCTCCATGAGGTTAAAGTTTAATCCCTACTAATAACATTCTTCTACGATCTCCCCAGATTTAGATGCTTCTGACTTTTCTCAACCAACTAGGGGTCTTCATTCATTACTGTAGGAGCCTGTTGAATATTCTTCTACTATTTATGTAGATAATCCCTTAGCCTCCAAGTTGTTATTTAAATCTTAGTATTAAGAATTAATGCAACGCCTTGGACACTCTAATTGTGCCGCAAAGAGGGGCTTAAGGCAACCTTTTTGCTATGTGCCAGGATAGTTTCTCTAATCCAAAAAATTATCATGTCTGCTAACTTGGAGCTACTAAGTTCTTGAAATGAGCAGGATAGGGAATTATGTAATCTGAAGTTATGTTCCCTCCAAATTGTATATATACTATATACAGATACAGCCTTTAGGAGAATCCCATCTTTCTTTATGCTTTCTTCTTTTTTCATTATCCAAATTAGTAGTTGAGGCCAATTTGTTGATGCTCTTTATATATCAAAAAGGAGTTTAATCTTGGACTAGAACTCTTCAGTGTAAGTACATTGGAAGAATAAGTGATCCTTGATTTCAGGAATTATGTGGCAGAGAAGACACAGATGGTTGATTACCCCAAAACACTTATCCTTCGTCCTAAGCCTATTCTTAATCACTTGCTAACTAATAAAGGAATTTTTACGCATCAAGGAGTTCTTTCAAATCAGTCAATACCATATATTGAGATGTATACATTAGAAAACAAGATTTGTTTATGAATCCATTGAATCTATCCCCCCATCTATAACAATTTATCATTCCTCAACTAATTTGGATTGTAATCTAGAATTATGCCTTGCAATACAGAAGCGCCCATGAAGTTAGTGTTCCATCCATTCTTTTGTTTAATTGCTTCAACTTTAACCTCTTTGGAGAATATGGTAAGAAGGGTTTGTAATTTTTTTCTATTGTGAAGAGGACTCTGAGTTGACCGTTGTACCAAAACCAGGAAAATCTAGGAATGATGTCTACTAGCTTTTATCCACTAAAAGTTGGAGCCCTTTCAGTTAGGAGCAAATTTTACATAACATTAATTGAGATAAATCCAAGTCCCGTCTTCTGTTTTGGAAGACATAATTCAGTCCAGCTAACCTTTGCCCTTTAAAATCCTCAATATTGCCCACCATAGAAAATTTTTATTGCAAATCTCACAATCTCTTTAGTTGACTTCCGTAAAAGAAATATGAGTAGACTAGTGCACACTTAGGTTTCTTAGCACAAAGAAAATCAAATGAAGCCTTCTAGCAGCAGATAGGAATCTGTTTTGCCAATTGTTGATGTTTTCCTTAAACTTCTCCAATAATAGGAAATAATCTTGATATCTAGGTTTCATAGTGGTTATAGGGATACCTAGATACTTAAATAGGGCATGTTGTATTGACAATCATATAATATTCCTCAGCTTCTCTTGGTTTTGAATATCCAAAGATACAAACAACAATAACAACAACAACGCTCAATAGAAACTTCACTGACATACGAGGTCTAGGGAGATCCAATAGTAAGCCTCCTTACTCTTAACTAATAGAGAAACTATTTCCAAATGACCTATATGAAGAGGGGAAAATGAAAATATAAAAATATAAAAGTAAAAATATAAAATAAATATAAATTTATAAATAAATGAATAAAATCATAATAATAATCCGAAGATACATATAGAAAATTGTTCTCCATATTCATTATTAGACCAAACAGTTTGTGACAACTGTTTATTTAAGATCCTAAACTTATGAATTTCAATTTCGATTTTTTCATAAAGATAATGTTATTATATTATATACATGTTTTTGGCGTTTCAATCATAAGGAGTAATTACAAAACTTTATGGTGTAAAACAAAATGACTCTGTAAAACTGTAGTATGGATATGATGCATATAGACAAGGGGAATCTTCAACAAACCATGAGCTGGCACAAAAAGATAGAAGAAGTTGTGGGAAGAGGACAAAATCTGTTTTGCTGAAAGAATTTGTTGAGTAAATATAGCAGAATGATTGTCGCATGTAATCCTTTTATAACAAACATATAAGAGCTAAATGTTATAAATAGTTTGAGAAAATGAATGAAGGACATGAACAATTTAGAAGAAAAACACGTCAACTCCCTCTATTTCTTTTCTTTTATCTCTTACAACTTGTCTCCTCCAATCCAGGCCTCATCATTGGGGCTTTCATTGAGAGATGGTAGAGGGTACCACCACTAGATATAGAGCAATGGAACAAACTATACAAAAGCTAGAGAAAAAAATAGAAGACGTCATAAACACCATTCAAACCCACAGTATAGAAATTTCCAAGAGCAGTTTTGTAAATGATTAGATGAAAAAGACACTGGAGATCATCGTACAAACACTTGGTAGAGTATTGGAAGGTCAAACGGCGCCCTCGTCAGCGTCACTACCACCACTCCCACCCACACCGTATTCAACACATTTTTCCTCGACATCAGAGGGAACTCTTTCATAATCACAACCCCGACTTTCAAAACTTGAGACACATATGTTCTCGGGGGAAGATTTCACGGGATGGCTATTTCAAATTAATTAATTTTTTCTTTATCACAGGACGCTAGAAGATGAAAAATCCACTGTAGCATCCTTCTTTATGGAGGGAGCAACTCTACAGTGGTTTCGTTCGATGGAAATAATGAGACGACTAAGTACTTGGAATTAGTTTGCCATCGATTTGGAAACACGTTTTGGGCTTTCGGCCTATGTGAACCATGAAGTAACTCTGTTAAAACTTTCCCAATGTTCTATATGCAAGAGTTCGAACAACTCTCCACAAGGATTTCTAGCCTCAACACTGCAAGCTTACTAAACTGCTTCATTTAAGGGCTAAAAGAGGAGATTAAAAGAGAGGTAGCTCTCTTAAAACTCGGGTCTCTCCATGATGCAATTGGAGTAGCCATACTTATAGAAGATAAGCTACAAGCCTCCAAACCGAGACTTCCTTATCACAAGTTCACACTTGTGGTTGCGATGCCTTCAGTTAATCGGACCCAGCCCACTAACGCCACATCGGTGTTGCCAGTAGCTCCCAAATTACTACCAGGACCTAGTCGGGTACCAATCAAGAGGCTAACAACAACAAAAATGGAGGAGAGAAGGTCAAAAGGGCTTTGCTATAATTGTGATGACAAATTTTTCCCAAGGCTTCGTTGTCGATGTGTTCTGTTTCATAGTTTGGTTGCCACTAAGAAAGAAGAGGAAGGCTGCCACTAGATTTAGAGCAACAAGAGTCATTCGAACCAGACCCATCTCCTGAGGAGCCAACAATTTCTTGACATGCCTTACAAAGGCATACAGCTCTAGTAACCCTATAACTACAAAGGAAATTAGTGGGGCAAGACGTTGTAATATTAGTCGACCGTGGATCGACTCATAATTTCATCCAGACAAGATTAGTTCAGCACTTGAGATTAGAAGTTTGTCGTTTAAAGTACCTGAGCGTAACGGTTGGCAATGGGGAATAACTGAGTTGCATAGGGCGATGTCCACAAACCGCCATTATCATTGATAAACATGGATTTCTTGTTGATCTTTATTTATTGCCATTATTTGTTGCAGATATTGTCCTTGGCGTGCAATGGTTAGCTGAGATAGGACCAGTGCCAAGTGACCACAAAGGAATGTGGATGAGATTTAATTACAAAGGGGAATCAATTATGTTACATGGCATGACCCGAGCAGAGTTAACTGTCATTTCAGTGGGACAATTAAGAAGAGCATAACAGACTAATGCAATAACATCATATTTTTAACTCGTCATGACAATGGAGGACAAGATGCAAAAGATCAAAATCGATGAGAAGACCCCTACATAATATATGGCTCCATTGCAAGAACTTTTATTTGACTATACGAGTATTTTCCAACAACCAAAAGGGCTACCACCGTTTAGAAAAATAGAGCATCGAATACCTTTGATTCTAGGAGCACCACCAATTAATGTCAAGCCATATAGGTATCCTCACTTCCAAGAAGAGGAAATTGAAAGGCTTGTACGTGAAATGCTGAAAGAAGGGATTATAAGGCATAGCAATAACCCATTTTCTTCACCAGTATTATTGGTCAAGAAAAAAGATGGAACATAGAGGTTCTGTGTAGACTACAGAGCTCTCAATGTAGTGAGTATCAAGGACAGATATCCTATACCCACAGTGGATGAACTCCTTGATGAGCTTCATGGCGCAAATGTTTTCTCTAATCTGGATCTGCGAGCTAGGTATCATCAAATGAGGATTCATCCAAATGATATTCATAAAACAACATTTAGAACCCACGATGGCCATTACGAGTTCGTTGTTCTTCCTTTCGGGCTCATCAATGCACCTTCTTCATTCCAGTCAGAGATAAATAATTTATTCCGTCCATGGCTGAGACGTTATATACTCGCCTTCTTTGACGATATTTTAATGTACAGCTCGGATTGGACTTTGCACCTCCAACATCTGGCTACAGTCTTTAGAGCATTAAAGGAGAATTCTTTCTTGGTTAAGCCCTCAAAATGTGAGTTGGGTTGTGTTTCATTATCTTACTTGGGCCATATTATATCTGGGTCTAGTGTGGCAGTGGACTCAACAAAAATTGATACAATCACAAAGTGGCCTATACCGTCAAATATTAAGCAGTTGAGGGGATTCTTGGGACTCACAGGCTATTATCGAAAATTTGTGCCAAAGTATGCTTCTTTAGCAGCTCCATTAAAGCAGCTACTTCGAAAAAATGCCTCTGTTTGGATGCCTGAGGCTACGTAAGCCTTTGAGCATCTTAAACTTGCACTTCAGACTGCTCCAGTACTAGCTCTACTGAATTTTTCTAAAACATTCATGGTACAAACGGATGCATCTGCAACAAGAATTGGAGCAGTTCCTACCTAAGAAGGCCATCCTATCGCATATTTTAGCAAGCAGTTGTCCCCAAAATTATAGGGAACTTCAACCTATGTTTGAGAGATGTTTGTAGCAACCTTGGCCATCCAGAAGTGGCAACAATATTTACTTGGGGTTCCCTTTGAATTGCATACAGATCACTAGCCTTTGCGCTTTATGATGTATCAAGCAGTACAGACACCTGAGCAACAACGGTGCCTATCCAAACTAGTAGGTTTCGATTTTAAAATTTCCTACAAGCCAGGTTATGCTAATGGCCCAGTAGACGTGTTATCAAGATTACCCAAAGGACAGTTTCACAGCCAATTCTCACATTACTTACAACCTTGCGTAGATATATTTGGCAACGAAAACTTGATTTTTACAACAAGCTGCAACGAGCTCCAGAGGAACATCCCAATTACATTATCCAAGATGGACTTATATTTCATAAAGGGAGGATATGGTTCCCGCCGAAATCTGCCCAGCAAGAGCTGATACTTGTTAAATTTCATAATTCACCTTTAGGAGGCCATGCCAGATTTCAATGCACTTTGGAGAGGATGGTAGCATCTTTTTCTTAGCCTGGAATGCGACAGAAAATACATAATTATGTGGCCAAGTTCTAAATTTGGCAGCAAGTCAAAGCAGTGAATCATGCCCCATGTCACCTCTTGCAACTATTACCTATTCCATAAAAAATATGGGACAACATATCAATGGATTTTATTACTCAACTCCCTCCCTCAAATGGTAAGACAGTGATTTTTGTTGTTGTTGGTCGACGTTCAAAATATGGTCATTTTTCTTCTTTAAAGGGGAATTATACAGCTAACACTGTGGCAGCAGTTTTGTCAAAGAAATTTGCAGATTTCATAGGTTCCCATCTCACATAATCTCAGATCGTAACCCTATCTTGATGAGCTTATTTTGGCAGGAGTTTTTTAAATTACAAGGGACAACGTTGGCCACAAGTAGCTCATACCACCCACAAACAGATAGGCAAACAGATGTTTAGAAGATTACTTGCGTTGCTTTGTAATGGATCAACCCTCCAAGTGGACAAGTTTCTTACTTTGGGCAGAATTTAGTTATAACACCTCATGGCACTCTGCCATTCAAATGTATCCTTTTGAAGCAGTGTATAGGAGACCACCGCCAGCTATAAAAGATTATATTCCAATCAACTCAAGTGTCAATTCAATGAATGAGACGCTTAGCACTCATTCAAGGGTTCTTGAGACTATTAAAGCTAATTTACACAGGGCTCAACTGCGCATGAAGCAGCAGGCAAATTGTCACCAAACTGATCAACAATTCTGTTCTGGCGATTGGGTGTATATCAAGTTGCAGCCTCATTGACAGATTATTGTTTCTCAACAAAAAATGCATAAGCTCTCTAAAGGATACTATGGCCCTTATAAAAAAAAATCAGTGCAGTGGTATACGAGATACAGTTACCACAATCAACTCAGATTCACAATGTCTTGCATGTATCTTTATTAAAGCGTTGTGTGGGGGGATCCTATGGAGTAAACGTGTTGGATCCCGCTACCGGGACCCAGCCTCTTAACAAACATACCTCCATATCTGAGCGTGGAAAATGTTGGATCCCGCTACCGGGACCCAGCCTCTTAACAAACATACCTCCATATCTGAGCGTGGTATCCGAAATCTCTTCTCTCTCTGATACTGGACATGCTGGGCCCCATTGCGATTGCATCGCAAAACATGTGCGTACTATTGCTCGTTGTGCGCACGTAGGCATAATTCAATACATTAAAGCTTGAAGTCTCCTATTACACTTTCATCGTTATCCATTCATAATTCACTATTCATATATAAGCATTCTTTACAAGCTGAAATACATTTTCAGATCATAATACAACAATGCCCCAAATTCCCAAAATACATAAGAACATAATCCGAATTAGATCTTGACTCTCTTTCATTTCCGTCTTCACTCATTACCTGGACATGGAGAGAAAATGGGGGGTGAGCTTAAAGCTCGTGGGTAACAGGTTTATAACAAGGAATAAGCAAAACCTTTTGAAAAACGATTTGTCATTACACATCTTTGGAACCTTAGAAAACCACATTTAAAAACCATAAGATATTTGTTTCTCCAAATTCTCGATTTGTCAAACTGTTCACAATTCAACGTAAAACTCATAGTTGGTTCATAAAACGTTCCTTCCCAATTTTACAAACCATTTCACAATTTAAACATAAACTTATAGTTTCAGATATAGTCATATAACACTCAATTATGCACCATTCATAACTATGCACAGATGCAATGCACATACAATCGGTTCGAGAGTTCCGTGAAATCCATACGGATAACCCGAAGGTTAAACCGTGAACAAAACTAGTCCAATTAGATCTCGTGGCCACAAGTGGGCAGCCGGGAGAAGGCTCTTGTCAACGTGCATGTGACGATCCATACGTTACTCTCTTACCCACACAGGAGCACATATTCATTTTCCGTATGTTCAGAATGCCATAAAGTCTTTAAGGCATAGCATATACTCAATCATTGTATCACAAATGATACGTTTTCATGCTTTTCGTTCACGCAAAATACCACGACAATTATCAAGGCATAGCAAAAATCAGAATTATCACAACATATCCAATCAATTGTTTTCATGCGATAAAAATAATTCAAGGCAATTCTATCTTTATTTTGAACCAAAGTCGTATACTGAAATATGTAAAAACTTTGCAATCGTTCAAAACCATCATATGGTAACATTTATGAAAATCATTGAAATCATTCTTGATTTACGTTGATGGCTCATTACTAAATTATAAACATAAAACCCACCTGGATTTCCATGCTCAAGACTTGCTCGAAAGCCTCTCGCCTTCCTTGATTCCCTTTATCAAATACAAAATTCCATTCAATAGGAATACAATTTAAGGATCCATACATTGCATATTCACTAAGATAAATTCTAAAAACTCAAACTCTTC
>JAOQMR010000212.1:22910240-22925380 GCA_027563865.1 Erythroxylum pelleterianum | reverse complement strand
TCGAAATTGAGGCACTCCGATGCATTTTGTTGGTTTAGAAGGATTTAGAAAGCATTCTGAAATTAATGATGTACTTTTTATTCTTGTTTTTGAGATTTTGTTGTATTTGGACTAAATGCCTCTAAAGATTTGTATTTACTTATTTTCCATGTAAATGTAAGAGTTTTGAATTTATAAAGTTTCTTGTATATGTTTTCAAAGAATGCATGGTTGTATGATTGAAAGGGTTAAAGAAAAGTATGAGATTGTATATCTTTATGAATTGAAAATGAGTAGTTTAGGTTAAGAAATGTTTAGAATCTTAAGAGTGTGTTGTTGCCTTTGAGTTGATGTTAAGATGATTGGATTGGTTAAAGTAGTTGGATGCTTGTGAGAATTTGGAAGATAGAAGTGTTTTTATGCAGGTTTGTAGTTTGGATGAATTGAATTGAAGAATTTGGCTAGATGCATTTTAGGGGAGGTGCTGTCCAAATTTTCCTAAATTTGGGCAGCCATTTGTTTTGAGTTTTAGGCCATGTTAGGGTTTGAATTTGAATGGGGAGTCTTCTGGAAGATTGTAGAACGTGTTAAGATCTTGAAAACGGTATAAAATGGGTCATTAGATGACTTAGGATGAAAAACTGATGCATAATTGACGAGGGCTGCCCAATATGCAATTTTGGTTCCCGAATTACTATTCATGGGCCATTTTGGGCTGAACTTTCGGATGGATTTTTCGCCTCTTTAGAGCGGGAATCGGAATTTCCATCTTTCATGAAAGTTGTAGAGGGTATTGTTATCTTTAAAATGAGGTATGATATGTCCCATTCAGAATTAGGAGTAAAAAGTTATGGGAGTTGGAAGTTGGTAAAAGTACTATTTATTTGGTCAAAAAAATCACTATTCTTTTGGTAAGTAGCTAGAAAGAAACTGTGGACCTTCTAAAGAACCGAGCTAAGTTTTTAGTATGAAAATGGATTTAAGATAAAAAAATATATCGGAACTTTCGGATTAGTTTAAGGTTTCCAACGCGAATTCGGGTTCCAGTTTGGTTTTTCGTAAGAGGTTGGACATCCGGTAACGGGTTCCAACATAACCTATTCAAAATTTAAAAGCAAAGTTCTTACTGATGCTCAATCATTATCATCATTGCCTTCTTCACCTGCATTTACTGAATTTATCTCATCATTACTCATAAAAATAAATAATTAAAATAATATTAATTTAATTCAGATTTTAATTATATCAAAAATGGACTATCGAGTCAAGCCCTGATCATCTTTTAGTTAGGCATGGTTTTAAATTCGTCATATCAAGTTTGAGTTTAAGTTACATTATATTGTGAATGTAGTTTCTTTAACATAACCATAATTATAATTGTATTGTTCATAATAATAATTACTATTATTTGCAATTGGAATATAATTTACATTTCATAATTTAAAAGTCTTCTGTATGATAGTAGACTAAATTATTTTTCTTTTAATATAGGAATAATTTTTATAAGAAGTAAAATCGCAAGCTTTGAAGAGGTTATCCTTTTAAAAGGGTACAAAAAATACATTAGAATTTAAAGAATTTATATGTTGAATTTATTTTTAAGCTATTTATTTTAAATATTTAATAAATTAAATGTATATAAACAACTAACATAAGATCAATAAGAAGAAGAGCCAACTAGGGCTACTAAGGAATCAACAGCTAAGCCTAAATAAGAAACAAAACAAATCCAGCCTTAGAAATGACATATTCATTTTTCTTTAAACCAGGCTACCCCGAGGTGAAGATGGTGGGCCAATGCGGATATATTAAGATATTTTAATTTTAAAATTTACTTTAATATTATTTTTATTTTGTAATATTTAAAATTACAGTACGATGTCATTTAAAAATAAAACATAAAAGATTGCTTTAAGTAATATCATAAAAGTTAAATCATAAAGAGAATATAACGTAATTAATTTTATGATATCTTTTTTTGTATGTTGGGCCTTTACACAAAGTCAAAACGATGTGACATTGGAGAATTAAACTATTGGTTTTATACTCATGTGCAGCCCACTTTCGATCAAATGGCAGGCTATCTTACAAAGAAGCCTTACTCACGAAGTCCACACTCACGCTACATCAGCTCTAGTTAGGTTTATTGTTGTTTTCTTCCTGTTCTTGGGTTATAAATATGGTATCAACAGATTCTTCATCAATGCGAAATTCAACAAGTCTTTTATTCCTTCGACTGATTCTAAGTTTCTTTAAGTCCTCTTTCTTTTTTCATCTCCTGGCATTTTTTAAAAAAAGTTTTGAGTAGATTGTTTTCTTTCTCTTTTTTTCAAACTTGGTTTTAAAGATTTTCTTTGTTTAATTATATTTCTTTTTGTAGAATTTTCGAAATCAATCCCTATTTCAAAATGTGCAACCAAACTAAAACCCTAACATCAACTTTACTTCCTCAAAAGTTCCTTCAGTTTTCTTTAATTTCCTCTCATTACGTCCAGAAAACTCTGTAAGGTATGGGAGTATTTTCCAGTTGATTTGATGGAGCCCAAAGCCCATCTTAAATATTAAAAAATGAAAACATACCATATCGATTGGTACATAAGCAATAGGTTTTAGACTTTTGGTGGCAGACAGATTCGCTTAAACCTGGTAAAAGTATATTAGAAATGTAAAAGTTAATTAATTGCCATTAATTTCTATGTCTACCATGTAAGTTATTTCCGAATTCCTCTTAAATGATCGCTATATATTTGGATTTAACCAGGAGAAACACTTGACGAATAAAGCAAGCAAAATTGAAAATTGTGAGAACTCATCAAGTTTATTATGCCAAAAGATTGAATGAAAGGATCGTGAACTTCAATTACTGACACGTTGAACAAACATGAAAAGGATGAAGATGACCTCACCATCATGATTAGCTGCGAAACTTTACTGATTGTCGCATTGTCTTTATTCTTTCCTCTCTTTGTGTTTCCAAAACACCGAGAAAACATACTCCATGCATGCATACTTATATAGTATGATGCATTTTTCCTCAAATTTTCTTCACAATCTCACCATGGAAGTTAAAAAGGGAATTTAAAAAGAAAACAAAGGGTAAAATTACAAACAGTCTTCAAAAGCAGCCTGGACCATTTGGAGAAGGCTCTATAAAGGGTTAAGCCATGCAACTTAATAAAATAACGTACGGTTATAGTGATGAAGGAAAGGAAGAAAGCGTAGCGGCTCCCAGGTGTGATGGATGTTGAGCAATTTCTTCTCCTCCAAGTTGGCCTTCCACATTGTCCCAAAACAGAAAGTTGGAACATTGCTGGGACTCGACCCAATCATTCATCAACTCTTTTCTTTGCAAGCACTCTAGTTCCATTTCTCCTTCCTCGTCCATCGTACAAGACTGCATCTCAATTGGAACCACCATGTTCTCTATCAATGGTGGCAAGTAGTTTATCGAGTCCATTCCGTTACTGAGTGTTGGAAAGGTTTGAACTCGATGCTGGCTTGGATTATTCCAGGCTTCTGCACTCAAATTCGCAGGTTCTTGGAAAAGCTCGCCGCGTACACTACTATCTGCGATGCCTTCAAGTGGAGTACTTGTGTCGAACATAAATAGTGGAGGTGGAGAAGAGAAAAGAGCATCTTGCATCTGTGGCCTCGACGATAAATCTTGATGTACCATGTCTAGTTGATGGTTCGAGGTATTATAAGTAATATTTGAATTCTCATTAGTACTTGTGCTAGTGTTAGAGGTTGTGGTAGCTGAAGGCTTTCGAATCTTCTTTTTGATCCATGAATTCCAGTAGTTCTTTATCTCATTATCAGTTCTTCCAGGCAAATGACTTGCAATGTGAGCCCATCTGCAGTTAGTACAATAATTAACTTAATATCATATAAATCTCTAATTAAGTAAAAATCACATCAGACGGCTGAAGTGTGTGAGACGAAGAAGAAACTATTAGATTTTTTAAATGAAAACTAGTCTAATAAAATGTTGCTTATAGAACATACAAAGAGAAAGTAATACTGTGATTTAGAAAAAAAAAACTTAATGGCATGTATTTCCTGTTGAAAATGGGCATTTCAACCTCTGATAATGCCCTCTTAACGTCTTCCGGAGTGTAGTTGATAGCTGATTAAGGAACTACTTAACAACGAGATTGCTTCCATCGATTATTTAAAGTATAACTGTAGAAACACATGCCTAAAGAGCTAGACTTATGATTCAAGATTTCTTTGACATCAGTTTAATTTCGTTTTCCTCTATATTCCAATAAATCATTGGGCCTGTCGAAAATGAAAAACTCATTCTTTCAAATTAGTCTAACTAAACTCCTGCAGCAACAAGAAGATCACTAAGAAATCCCACATGGTTTCAGCCATTATATGTTGCTGTATAGACAATCAAATCAGTTTGAGAAAGAAGAAACTGATGCAGGAATGTCGGTGTACTTCAGCTGTTAGGTTCATATGGTATATAGTAAAACCTGTTCCCAACAACTCCGTGAAGGCTAATAATCAACTTCTCCTCTTCTGGGGTAAACCTTCCTCTTCTAATATCAGGCCTCAAGTAATTAATCCATCTCAAACGACAGCTCTTGCCACATCTTTGAAGCCCTAGAAGTTATTCAAAGAGAAACGTATTTGTTAGAAGAGGAAAACCAAAAAAAGAAAACAGGGCATAAGAGAGAAGTAGAGATGATAATAACCAGCTTTTTCAGGGACTTCACTCCAACATCCATATCCATGAGTCGTGATATATCTGATGAGCTTCTCATCTTCCTCAGGTGACCATAGCCCTCTCTTCACCTTCTGTTGGTTGCAACAAGAATGATGTCCCATCTTAATATTACCAAACTGCTTCTTCTTCTTCTTCTTCGTAATTAATTACTCTATGTTGTTTTATAATCGAACTCTTGAGGTTTTGTTTGGTGGATATAGATTGGCTTCATCCACGCAAAGAGAATAGTCTCTCTCCCCTTCCCCATTTAAATGTTAAACACAAGTAGAAATGGAGCCGACGCTGAAACCTGATGGGTCCAAAACAGGACCCACTTTTTCATCCAACCCTAAAATGACATTTTATCAACTCATATTCTCAAAGCGTTACTATTTTGTACGTAGAGTAGTATTACGTAACCAAACATGACATTACGTAACCAAACATGACATACTGGCTGGTTGTTTCTCAGACTTCTTTTTCTGATCTCTCTCTGTATGCAGAGAAAGGTTTTGGAACACCCTCCTGCTGTCCCATCAACTGAATTCCCAGATTATGTATCACGTCAAAATACGGAACAGAGAATAGGGAAGAAAAGTTGCCTCGTATCTAGGGGACGACAATTATTTTTCGATTGGGGTCGTATTGTACCCTGAAAGAGGATGACATGAACGATCTCAGGATGAACATAAATTCATTAAGCATTTATCGAAGTGAATTGTCGTGGAAGGAGGCAAGCCTAGTGGCCATTGGTTGGTAATATTGATTAAAAGATATTTTTCGACAACTACCAAAAAATTGCTTTATTTGACTAACTAATTTTTTTTGCCAAGGTTAAGTGGAATGATATTAATAGATCTAAAAAAGAGGGTAGCTTAGGAATGAAACACTTGACTACTTAGAATCATGCTTTGACAGAAAAACGGATTTAGAATTTGTTTGAAGATAGGGAGGCGTTATGGGTTAAGTAGGTGCATACCATTATTCTGAGAAGGAACAACTTTTAGAGTGTTCAACCAACCTACAATAATTCATGGAGTTGGCGAAAAATTTTATTTGTGAGGGATAAGATAAGGAACTAATTCAGATTTAGGATAGGAGATGGTATATCTACTCTTTTATGGTAGGATCCTTGGCACCCGAGAGGTATTTTGTAGACCTTTTCTTCTTCGAGGGAGATAAATGGTTCGAAACTTCCAATGACAGCCCGAGTTTCTGACATTATCAATCATGATGAGTGGAGTTGACAAGAAGTTTCCTTAGAGCTCATTAGGAACCTTGAAGTTCCTTGTTATCATCCAAATAGTTCCCACCCTGATAGTCTACAATGACTAACTGGATCCACAAGACAGTACACAACTACTTTCGCCTATAACTTTTTGTGACCTCCTATCCAGGAAGTTCCATGGTATAAGCTAGTGTGGGATAAAGGTAGCAGTCCTAGGTGCTCCTTTATCATTTAGCTTGCTTTCCTTCAAAAACTACAAACCCGTGACAAACTCCCTACCTCTATACTCCTAACCATTGTTCATTGTGTCTTTCGGCCAATGAAACCTTAGACAAATTGTTTTTTGAGTGCTCATTTTGTAAATCAGTTTGGGACCTAAGCCTCACTCATTTCCACTTACAATGCCCAAATCAGCCTTCCCTCCTCACTTGGTTTCAAAGAGCTTCAAATACCCGCACTTTAAACCTTTTCCCAATCCTACTTTCTACTGCTGTTTACCACCTTTGGTCTGAAAGTTATGTTGGAGCCTTTAAAGATGTAGCCAAGGATATTGGGAGTGTGTACCTCAGAATAATCTCCCAAATTAAGGAACATCAAGCCCAAACACAAAGAGGAGGTAATTAAATGAGTGCCTATTTTACTAATCTTTCTTTGCAAGTTTGCCAGTATAAGGAATGCAATAGGTTCGGTCACGTGGGTTTACAGTTGATAGCAAACAGGGGACAGTCTCCTACACTCTAAATTCTTCAAATCTCACTGCACCAAGAGAACAGAAGCAGTAAACACCATGTTCTAATCTGTAGCTACGGTAAAAGTCTAAGACATTTATGTTATGTTTGTGTTGATCTTGAGTGGCTTGAGTTTCTGCCTTGTTGTGGTTAAATAGTAGGTTGGATTGTGGTTTATGTTTTGCTGAGGTGAAATGAGTTTATTATGAGGTAGTTGTGGGAGTGATGGCGTGTTGAACTTTGATAAATTGTGAGCAAGAAGTGATGGAGTCCCTGGGTTCTTGTTGGAGCTTTTGTATAGTATAAGCCTGTGTTCCTTTAATCCCCTACCACGTAGGTGAGCGCTAGAAAAGTCTTAGAGTTACTTGTATTCCATCGTTGTACATAACTCTATATTTGTATAAAATCTACTGAATTACCAAAAAAAATTCAAATAGAAATTTATATTCAATTTTAAGAAAATTATTGTAATTTATGAAAATCATGCATCACACTTTGCATTAAAAACTAGTACTGCCTTTGGTTGGCTAGAGGTATAAATGACCGTGAGCTTTTGTTAGTTAAAAAGTACAATTTAATTTTTATAAGAATTATTTTTATCTAATTTACAAGTTTTTTCCAGAAAAATTTATCCTTTATTTTACTCATACTTCAAGGCCTATATTACATTTTGATAAGAGTACTTCAGAAGTGGTCAACTCACCAAAGAGGTCCACAAGTGCACGATGCCACAATCCGAAATATTTGGATTGAATGGGTCTTGCTCATTGTTATTTTGCTTTTCTTTATTGTTTTGTTTCCTGATTACGCTCAAAAGTGGAGATGTGTTATCTCCTGAAAAGTAAGGTTTTGTTATCAAATAACTTTGTATTTAAGCAATATTTCTAGACCAATAAAAGACAGTGAACTGTCTTGTAAACTTTACCTTATTAGCGTTAGCGTTACTTTTCTTAATCTATTCTAAAGCTTGATTAGGACCAAATAGTGGTATCATAGCTAATACCACTCCTTCAAGTTCTTGTGTCACGCCCACGGGTGGTAATATTTGTATTGTAGTGTTCACCTAAGGCTAGAAAAGGTCTAGTGCATAGGGTGGGCTGCTAAAAGGTCTAGTGCATAGTTAACCCGCTAGTGCCTGGGCTGCTAAACGTGATGGAATGTTACAATCTAATTGTCCCACATCAGTAATAAGAGAGGCTAATGTGATGTTTATGTGATGTTTATAGGCCTATGGGCTTTCCCATCCTTTAAGCTAGGTTTTGGGGTTGATTATCCCATAAGACCTGTACCAATTAATGTTACAGTTTAATTGTCCCACATCGGTAATAAGAGAGGCTAATGTGAGGTTTATAAACTAATGGGCTCTCTCACTCTTTAACCTAGCTTTTGAGGTTGGCTCTCCCATAAGACCTGAAACAATTGGTATTAGAGCCGAACTATCATGGGAACCAACAAAGAGCAAATAGAAAACTTAGAGACAAACCTCAGTTTTATCCAAGATAGTTTGACCCACTTGGAAATTGGAGTAGCAAATAAGTTTCAACAACTGGAAGTGACATTGAGCAAAATGATAGAAGCGTTACAAAAGGAGGGGAGCAGTGGTTCGGGATGAAAGAATGGAGGCTCACAGATGATACACGATGAAGTTGATAGGCATGGAGATAATCAATGACCTATGTTTGCATCGAAGACCGCAAAGCTAGAGTTTCCAAAGTTCTCCGAAGGAGACCCGATAGAATGGTTGAACAAAGTCCACCAATATTTCAATTATCAGGCCACTCCGTTGTCTCAAAGGGTCTTTTGACTTTATACCACATCTGTTGAACTCGTCACCACGGAAAGAGTCTACAGCTTCACCCGCTAAATGCTTATTATGAGACAAAATTCGAAGGAAACACAACTAAAGGTTATGTTTCAGTTGCAACAAGAAGTTTGTTAAGGGATATAAGTGTCGATATCCTCAGTTACTTTGATGGAAGGCGAATCAGGTTGGGATCTATATAATGATATTGTCGAAGAGGAGGCTCCAGAGGTTTCTCTTCATGCATTAATAGGATGGAACAATATAAGCAGGATGAGAGTGGTTGCTTATATCGAACGACATAGCCTCATCACATTGATCGATAGCAGGTCGACCCACAATTTTATTAGTGAGAGATTGGTAACTTGGTTGCAGCTTTTTGTCACTCCTTCTGATCCCTTCACAGTACAAGTCGCCAATGGCTCTTCGATGACGTGCCAAGGGAGGTACGAAAAGGTGTCATTGACAATCTAAGGTATCGTGTTTTCACTCACTCTCTATGCATTACCGTTGACTGGATTGGATATTGTTTTGGGAATTCAATGGCTTGAACAATTAGGCCTAGTTAACTGTGATTGGAAGCATTTGACCATGGAATTTCAGTGGGAAAATCGACCAAGGAAACTACAGGGCATGAATAGGCATACTATTCAATCAACAGAGCCTAAATACATTGAAAAGGAAGCATGACAAGACCATTCTTTATTTGTCTTGTATCTACAACAGGAGAATAGTAAGATTCTTATACTCGAACATGAAATCACTCTTGTCATACTTTGATGATATATTTCAGGAACCTAAGCAATTTCCACCACCATGTGAGATTGAGCATGAATTATTCTAAAAAAAGGAACAACGACTATCAACGTTTAGCCCTATCAATATGCGTATTTTTAGAAAGCTGAAATTGAGCGACAAGTAAACGATATGCTACAATCTTGTTTAATTCGACAAAGCATGAGCCCTTTTTCTTCTCTGATTTTGTTAGTGAAGAAGAAAGATGTACCTGAAGTTTTTGTACGGATTACTAAACGTGACCACTATTAAAGATCGATTTCCAATCCCGACAGTTGATGATATGAGGGATGAGCTTCATGGTGCAGTTTTTTTTCACTAAGCTTGACTTGACGACGGCTTATCTTCAAGTTCATATCCATCTTTTAGACATTTCCAAGACCACATTCCGCACTCATAATGGTCATTACAAATATTTGGTGATGCCTTTTGACCTTTGCAATGCTCCATCAACTTTTCAAGCACTTATGAACTCAATTTTTCGTCCGTACCTACGTAAGTTTGTTCTTGTATTTTTTGATGATATTTTAATCTATAGTTCGAGTTGGCAAACACATATTAATCATGTCCACAAGGTATTCGACATCTTTTGGCGAGAACGACTTTTTGCCAAGTTTAAGATATGTGCTTTTGGGAGTTAAGAACTTTACCTTGGCCATATAATCTCGACTCAAGGAGTGAAAGTTGACTAGACGAAGATCCACTTTGTACTCAATTGGCCACATCCCACGACTGTTACGAAGTTACGCGTGCTCTTGGGTCTCACGGGATATTACCTCAAATTTGTTCGCAATTACAGTATTATTGCTCAACTACTTATTACTCTATTGAAAAAAGGGACAATTTGGTCGGAATAGTCAAGCGAAACATGCTTTTCAAAGCCTTAAATCGACATTAATGAGTACGCTGATGCTAGCTTTGCTGGATTTCTCAAAGACGTTTGTTATTCACACCAACACCTCAGGTGATGGAATTGGAGAAGTTTTATCAAAAAAGGGAGACCAATCGCATTTATGAGTAGAGCATTGGGAGAGTCTAAACGTTCATGGTCAATTTACGCTCGGGAATGCTTGCAATCATCAGTGCGGTGCGTATGTGGAGACCGTATTTATTGGGGTGACACTTCATGATGCAAACGATCACCGGAGTCTCAAATATTTGCTGGGACAATAGATTCTGACACTAGAACAACATAAATAGATGTCAAAACTCGTGGGGTTTGATTATGAGATTTTGTATAAATCGAGTAGAGAAAACTCTGCTGCCGACTCGTACCTAGCATTACAAGCTATCTTTCTACAACACGTGGAGATATGAGATGAACTTAAAGAGGAGACAACTCAACATCCATACATGTAACGTGTTGGTAAATTGGCATTCCATTCTCCTGGTCAACCATATTTGTGGCGAGAAGGATTAATTTATTATAAAAATAGAGTTGTGGTGCCATTTGATTCTAAGTTAGCTCAACATCTCTTACGAGAGTTCCATGCTACTCCTATTCGTGGTCATTCCTGAGTGTTGCGAACATTTAAGCGATTGGTATAACAATATTATTGGTCGAGGATGTATAAATCCATGCAAAAATATGTGGCAACTTGTGATGTGTGTTAGCGTGTTAAAGCCAAAACATTGTGCCCTGTCGGTCTTCTACAACCCTTACCGGTGTTATGTCAAGTTTGGGAAGATATTTCTATGGACTTCATTGATGGACTACCTTGTTCTGTCGACAAAGACAAGATTATGGTAATCATTGATGGTTTAAGTAAATCAATCCATTTCTAGACGTTGTCCCATCCTTATATAACAAGATTTGTTGCAGACAAGTTTGTGGAAGGAATAATCAAACTCTATGGGATGCCACGATCAATAGTAAGTGATCGAGATCCTATCTTTGTCAGTAATTTTTGGAAAGAATTCCTTAAGATGTCTAGAATGCTGTTGAATATGAGTTTGTCCTACCATCCTTAAAGTGACGGACAAATCAAAGTGGTCAATCGTTGTTTAGAACAATACCTACACTGCTTTGTTCAACAATAACCATGTAGTTGGTGTCGTGTTCTACCTTGGGTGGAGTTTTGGTACAACACCACGTATCATTCGTCAGTTGGCATGACACCATTTCAAGCTCTCTACGACAGACCTCCACTCACACTTCCACGTTTCGAACGTGGTTCATCCATGTTTAATGAGGTTGATGTACAACTTTCTTCTCGGCATGAACTACTTAAGGATTTGAAGACAAATTTGCATGTAGCACAGAATTGTATGAGACAGTTTGCAGATACTAAAAGGTGTAATGTTCAGTTTAACGAGGGTGATTGGGTCTTTCTTAAGCTACATCCTTACTAGCAACAAACGGTCTTCCGATAAGCCTCGTAAAAGCTTGGCAATAAATTCTATGGCCGTTTTCAAATTGAAGAATGCATTGGCCAAGTTGCTTATCATCTTAAGCTGCCATCAGGTTCTCTTGTCCATCCAATTTTTTTCTTTCCTTATTAAAGAAGAAAATTGGAGAAACATTGATGACCATAGAGCAACTGCCAATGTTAAACGATGATGAAGAGTTGCTTTTAATTTTGAAGACAATTCTGCATGAAAGGTGGGTCAAACAAGGATCGAAGTTCGTGTCGTTCAATGGAAAGGATTACCACTAGAACACGTGACATGGGAGAACACCAAACAACTACGCCATAGCTTTCCTCAACTGACTTGAGGACAAGGCTCGCCTTGGTCGGTAAGTCATGATAAGAGTACTTTAGAAGTGGTCAACTCACTAAGGAGGTCCACACATGCACGACATCACAATCTGAGATATGTGAATTGAATGGGTCTTGTTCATTATTATTTTGCTTTTCTTTATTTTTTGTTTCCTGATTACGTGTGAAAGTGAAGATGTGTTATCTGCTGAAAAGTAGGGTTTTGTTTTCAAATAACTTTGTATTTAACCAATATTTGCATATTAATAAAAGATAGTGAATTGTCTTGCGAACTTTACCTTATTAGCGTTACTTTTCTTAATCTATTCTAAGGCTTGATTGGGACCAAACACATTTGATCAACAATTTTATTTTGATTTTTGTCACTGTTAAGTATACTAAAGAATCAAATAAAAAGACGATAAAAGACTACGATCCTCTGTCGTTTAAGCTTTTTCTAAGGGGTCCTTTATATTTTAAGTTTAAAAATCCTTATAGTTTTGGTTACTCTAAATTACCTCTTTTTGTCAAAACTACTAAATTAATTTTGCAAAAAGTTCCCAGCATTTCTCCAGCGTGAATAAAGACAAAATTTAATTGACTTCTATAATTTTTCTATTTTTATAAAGCCTAGCTTACTGTTATTCTAATTTCTTAAAAAATGTTTTTTTAATTTTATGTATTCTCAATTTTATGTTACAAATCCATTTTTATTCTATTTAAATGAACTTTTCTATTGATTTAAGTGTGCTTAATGACAACATTTAACTTTAATAGGTACTAAGTTTCTAATAATAAATATTAAATAAAGCTATAACGTTTCACATTTCAATATTAAAAGGCATGCTTTTATCACAGTTGATATAGAAATGTATAAAATGTTTCAATCAACTTTTAAGCTAAAAATATTTTTTAATTATTTTAATGTAAAATATCCATAAAACTTTACCTAATTAGTGGTTAGCCTTAAAATATGTGTGATAACTCAATATGATCCAAATTCCTAATCTTATATTGAGTTATTTACTCAACATACTAACAAAATCAAGTTATTTACTCAACATACTAACAAAATCAATCATTTATAATTTTATATATTATTCTTTGTAACTAAACTTGCTTTATATCTTTCAACGCTTCCATCTAATTTGAAGTTGTAAAGCGAAAACCCAGCTACATTTAATTATTGTAATAATAAATGCATATGATTTAGATAATCCATAAATAGAGATAGAATTGTTGATTAACTATTTGAAATTAACCTTAAGATTAGCTTGGATATCTTAAAGTAAAATTTTCACAAAGAATAGAAGAATTATTATATATAATATTTGTCTCGCAAGAATCATTAGATATGAGCTTTAAGAGTTAGTAAGGATCAAATTCATATATGAATTCAGATATGATTCTTTTACGTAATGGTATTAACATAAGCAGCTATGTAGTTAATAATGACTTTAGCTATTTTTTTTTGTCTATTCTAAATTAACATTTCTTTTACTTTTAGTTTAAAAAGCTCATCACCTCTTCCAATATGTTCCTATAACTAGAATTCTCCCTTAGGGAGGTATTAAAATTCTCTTTAAATAATATAGCTCATATTTATGAAAAGAGGCATTGAAAGTCATACGTAGTTTTCTATCATATTGTCACACCCTTTGTAATTGAATGTGACTAGAATGCGTTAGTATTATATCATAAAGTACCTTATACCTCATTATAGAGAAAGAAATTTAACACATATGTGTCCATTATATTCCTCCATATTTATTAATTTATTGAAGTTTGTATGGCTTTTGATGCTTTAAAGTAAGTAAACTCATTTTTTACAAGAGACATGCTAGCAATATTAGTCCATCTTCAAACATCAGTAATCATATTGTATATCTTATTTTTATATGACATCTAATGTGAAATATGTTTTCCTATTGCTACTTTAACTCATTCACATTCAGTTGAGCATTCATTACTTTTCTAAGTACAAATGTCTCACTATCAATATGATAATCAACATTGTAGTCATTAACATAAATTAGGGTGTTGAATTACACCTAACTTACCTTTTCTCATCATGAATTCAAGGGTGACTGCTTATTTATGTGATTACTTATTACTCTTCTAAGTATAAATATTTTAGTATCAACACATAATCAACATTGTAGTAATAAACTTTCTTTAGGGTGTTGAATTACGCCTAGTTGGCCTCCTCTTATTATGAATTCGAGGGTTTTGTCCCTTTTGTAACTCGACAAGTTTGACTAGATGCTTCTCTAAGAGATCTCTCACATCATTATACATGATTTTGATCTTATTATGTTGTTGCTGCATGTTTTGCAAAAGAAAGGACACACTTTGTTTCTCTTCTTTGGGTGTTACCACCTTTACAAGACATGTTTACAAGCTTCTTGAAGAAACCCTAATTTTCATTTTTTTTCTTTTCTTTTCTTTTTCATTTTTGATATATAGCAAACCAACACCAGATAAAGACAAAGGAAAAAGAGGATGAAGGAAATTTTTTTATGAAACCAGGCATGCTTAAGAATGGGGAAAAGAACAGATCTACAAATGAAAACTAAAAGAAGAAATCATAATTAAGAATTTAAAATGAAAACAAAAAATCAAAAGTTGTAGACACTTGATTTATAGCCTAACTTTGATAATAGCAAATATGAACTCGCTTAAGAATAAATCTTAGAGAACCTACAAACAAGATTGGAACTTTAACAAGAAAGTTAAATCAAGCAGTTGAAAATGATCCTTTAATTGTAGAGAAACAAGAATTGAATCTAAAAAGTTTAGAACACCATAAAGTAAACTTTGATGAGTTCTCGAATAGGTTTAATAAAAAACAAAGATGAGAAGAACAATCTCAATTTTGACTAAACTAAATAAATCTCAAAATTCTATATATCTAAATTTGTTCTCCTTTGTATAAGGGCAAATATGATTCCTACTTAAATTGAAAAGCTATAACTTGTAAGTGTAAGTCGTGTACAAGTCGACTTGTTCGTTGGATAAGTCGACTTACACGCATTCAGTCCCGACAAGTTGACTTGTACAAGGGATAAGTCGGTTTGTTCATGGACGGGACTGATTATTTGTGCCCTAAAGTCAATCCCCTTTAGCGCATTTTATTCATAGTCGTGTGCAGACTTTATGAATAAATAAAGAAAGGCATAATTCATTAATTTGATAT
>JAOQMR010000212.1:22899141-22910140 GCA_027563865.1 Erythroxylum pelleterianum | reverse complement strand
GGTTCGGGAAGTCCCGGTGACAAAAAAGTTTTGTTTTCCGCACCTGGTACATATGATGTACCTCCCGGGATTTTCCTTCATAACTATTATAGAACTTTAATTGGGAACTCTAAACTATTATTACTACTTTTAACTATAATCAAATATATTAATCCAATCATGACTCCAAATACTAGTTGTGCTCATGTAAGATATTAAAATATTCAATATTTATATTTATAGTTTGAAATTATACTGAATTCAATACAAATTAACCTAAAACTTAATAGATCAAAACTTAATCAATCTAAGCCTATGATAAACTATACTTATAAAGAATGGTCATGATATTATTAAAAACTATAAATTAAAGGAATTTATTAAATAACTTAGGTTTTTATAAATCTTTATTTTTATAAAAGACCAATCATCAATATTTTAATTTTAATTATTTTGGGGAGATGATTTATAGTTAATACACAAAATCTTCTTATGATAAGAATTTAACATAAAGATGCTTGTGGTTTGATAATTTTATATAGTTTTTGGAAAGGCAATTAATTTCATTAAATAAAAACTCTATAAAACCTTAACAGGTATAAAAGTTCAAGTTAACTTTATATCTTTTTTTTAGTAAAAGGTAATTCACTGAATGAAAGTAATAGAAGTACAAGCTGGCTCAAATAGCCAACATAAAGTTGCTAGGAGATGAACTCCAAATCAAACACCCTTAGGATTAGCTATTATATGGCAAAGATTAATCACAATGGTACCAAATAGGAGAAAGAAAACTGATTTTGCAACTTTAGATTGTCATTAGAGCAGCTTAGGAGATTTTCCATTCCACAAGAGTTTTATTGTTAAATTTGCGCTTACATTTGTATAAGTGGATATGCATTCTGATTTTGTTGATGGTGCTCCTTAAAAGGTCTTATGGAGAGGTAATGGATATGAAAGTTCTATTGTTCCTTTCATTCAAAATACTAGCAACCATGCAAGCAAGAGCTATGATAACTAGCCATCGATGCCTTCATACATATGCTTGTTTTGAGTACTTCCACACTATGATATCAGAGCAAGTAGTTGGAGGATTGTTTATCTCACAAAGAGCCATTATGGATTTCCATATTCTATTTGAATAAAAGTAAGAGAAGAACAAATGGTTATGAGATTCAGTTTAAGCTATGCATAAAGAACACTAGTTTTAGATCTGCAAATATTTTCCAATTTTGTCCATTGTAGACAGTTTTAGTTTGAATTCTTGCCATAGAGTATGTGCATGTCTAAGGTTGTAGTTCTTGCACCATGCCACATGATGCCAAGGAACTTGGGGATGCTCTTCTCTGTAGACAAGTCCAATTGAATAGGTAGAGAATTGACCAGAATGTTCAACCTTCCACAAGATTTTGTCTGCTAGCCCCGTTAATGTGAAATTGGATATTAATTGAATCAAAGTTGAGTTTCAGCTGCTATTATAAGCTTGCTTCAGAATTGCCAATCCAATGAGCTACATTTACACTTCCATTTATGTGATTTTTGAGGATTTGAAGTTCAGAGATAGAATGAAGATATGGTATTGTGATTCAAAATAAATAATAAATAATAAATTAACTAATGAATTGTATTTTTTAATATTAATAAAATTATAATGTACATATAATTTTAAATTGTTCTTTAAAAATATCATGTCAATTTTAGTTCTAAAGCCTTTATAATTAAATACAAACAAAAGCCCTTATTTCAAAAGAGCAGCCAATAAAACCTAAACAATCTTGATATAATAAATTGTTAACTTTTTTTCGTTGTACAAAAATCAATATTCTTGATTGGTTTGAGAAAATTTATGATGACATTATTTGAAAAAAAAACTATGGTTGATGCTCTTTTTTAAAATAGAAAACTTATGATGGCATTATTTAGAAAATACTACTGTGTATAGTGTCTACCTTATCGAAATTTTCTATTTTAAAAAAGAACATCAACCTTGTAGTTCTTAACGGAATACACTTTGTGAAGTTAATAAATGCAAATGAATATGATTTGCTTTTTGAAAATTTTCATCATGTAAAACAAAGTTTTTAAATTATAAATTGCAGATGATATTGTGGTAATTACGAATGATGTAGATGTAATTACAAAAAATTTGGCTACAATTGCAGCAAATTACAGTAACAGTCGTAATATTAAAACCTTGATACAAAGTATAAAATAAACTTTTAAGAGGCTGAAATCGTTAATTTACTTCCTGATATAGATACTTTGAATGATAAGGGAGAGAGTAATCTACAAACTGATTTTCCTTAGATTAAGCTGATCATTCGAGACGAGGACAAAAGTCACAAAAGGGCCTTATTAATGGAATGAACTATTGCTGCCACTACCTTCAACCCTTAAATATAAACCATTTATGGATCATGAAACAAGCTTGCTGCGTCCTTTAGATCGACTGCAAACAGGGCTTTTATTACTGGTTCTTCGCTCTGCAACTTTGGACGTGTGCAAGGTCTAGAGCTCAACTTATGAGCGAGGATTGTAACGTATATGCTTAGCCTTAATTTGTATATGCCTACTATATATAGAGCTTACGTGCGAGGATTGTAACTTTTATGTTTAGGCTTTGTATATATATATATATTCGTGTGCTGATAATTTGTATCTTTTTCACTTAGCACAAGATCATAAACAAATGAAAGAAAAGTTTAAACGACAACTGTTTATGCGTAAAAATCCCTAATTATTTAATGTCGTGTCTGGAACAAAAGGATTGATTGTAACACTCACTAGTGTCTTAATTAGTTAAAAGGGACAAGTAGAAACGTCGCGAAAATGAGATCACTTAATGTTGGTTTTCCTTAATACTTACTTTTAATATATTCTTTCATGTCAACTATTGTAGCTTAGACGTCATTTCTGATAATTCTCACTGCTGCTATGCTTTCTCGTGGCTTCCTCAGGATGTAACAGAGGTAGGACCATGACTATTAATAAAACAATTGAAAAAGGAAAAATGCTTTAGACAAGGAGAAGGACATTTAATATTTAAAAACTGAAGCACAGAGTGGGCCTGTATCCCATAGCACTTAATCAGTTTGACTAAAATCTTGTCTTCGCTTTCTGAACAAGAAATTCTGTGAAATGATGTAAGACTAACATCTATGCGTAGCATGTTTAACGTCATCAAATGCAATTGGTTGTTCATCTTAACAACAAATCCTTGATGAGACCCTTCCAAATATTGCCATAGCCTACATGGGTAGATTTCAGAACTGAACTGGGGTTTTCTGGTAGCCTCAGTTTACGAGTATGGAAAACCTATGAATTACAGCCTCAGGTTCTGTATCTACTTCTGCTATACTATATGGCTGGCCCTATTAAATTCACAGGCTCCATTCCCTTTTTATTTTTTCCCTTCTACTTAGACAGGATATATGGATAATTGAAATTCAACTCTAAAATTACAGCAGCCCTGTTATTTTCATAACTTCATTGCCTGTGGGGTAATCAATTAGTATAACTTTTGGTGAGTGTATATCTCTTCATCTCTCATCTCCATTTACGCTTTCAACTAAATAAATTTATCAGGCTTCTAGGAGAAAAGATTAACCTCCCCATCACTGCCAATAATGGAAGGCGATATATGTATGGAACTTCAAATAAAGACAAGAAAGCATCTCACGAACAACAAAAGCAGTTCATTCTATGTCAGTAGAAGACGGTTCCAAAATGGGAACGTTTCCAAAAAAAGGACTTGATCTTTTAGTAGATTTCCATTTTTATTTCTTTGGACTACGAAAAATGTAATAGCAACTAGTTTAGCAATATAATTAAGATTTGATGAGGTCTGATATAGTCACAATTATATCTTCAACCACCTCAATAATTCGTAACCTTAATGTCATGGGCAACCCATCACAAACTAACCTAATAATAATGTTGGATATCACGTAAAAAAAGTATGAATGGTGCTTCAACATTTTCTTCATCTGTGAAAGCGATTTTTGTTGTTTGATTTTATCAGAATACATTATGGTGACTGCAAACTGTAGAATATATACATGAATACATAGATGTAAGAGCTAATCAATATGTAAGCAAGCGTACGATAGACACAAGATCTTTAGCTTGTGATATGTCCACGGATTAGTTAGAACATATAATAAGAAGCACTAGTATTTCTTTGTGAGGTTAGTTATCACATTCTAAATGTTCTTGTATACGTAGATGAGAATATCAGGCGGCACAGAGAGAGAGAGTTGTAGAGATTGAAAGGCAGTGGCTTCTGTTGATTGATGCAAATCATCCACCATATCTGATGTGAAGATATATGAGAAGGTGACTTTTGCTTGGATGGATCGCAAACCAAAGCTTTGAAAGTAATATACAAATCATTTTGAAAAAAGACCTCTTGGAGGATGTTGGAAAAGGGGGAATGATTAAACTTAGCTTTAAGGAGGAGCAATGGAGAGGCGCACTGGGAGCAAGGGGCCCTACCATTTGGGAATTTTAAGCTGTGAATGTATGGAGAATAGATGTTATCTTGCCCTTTAAAAGAATGGTTGGTTAAGTTATTATTCTTTGATGGAGTGTCTCCACCTTAAGCTCTTTACTTCTAATCCTAATAGAATATGGAATTTCACTTATAGCCCTTTCTTTTTCTTTCATATCCCCACCATGGATCTTCATATGGACCCTCATTTCCTACTTATAGTCTCGTTCTTTTCATATGTTATGGGGTCTCTTTTCCTTCTCTAGAAATATGGTTATATTAAATTAAATATTGTGACTCCCCTAATCTCCGAGACATCTTAGAACTTGCTTGCAAGTCTAAAAACTAATTAAAATCCCATTTATTTTCTCACATCTTCAAAAGAAAATGCAAAAAAAAGCAGAAGAATCATGAATGACCAAATTAAGATAGGCACAAGAAAGCTAGATGTAAACATAGGCAAGCAAAGAGAAAATCTAGCAGGACATTAACCAGGGCTCGGGGTTAACACGACAAATGATTGGATGTACCATCAAGATAGTGTTCTGTATAGTTGCCGACGCGAACTTGAGGTAGCTAAGGAGTCATATATGTTATGTTAGTAATTTTGATGCTTTACAGAAAGTGATTGGAAAAGAACATTAGCTAATCCATACAGAACCCCTATTGCAAGTTGGCCCTGATGGAGGAACCCGCCGCAGTATTTCCCAAACAGTTAATCGCGATCTCTCTTTCAAACATGGCATTGATTGTGAATGTGAGGTTTGGACGAAAGCTACACGTCGGATTATGGTGTCCAATTTGTTTGGGCTATCAACCGCAGACTTGAGCTGCATGACATAAATCTTAAGCCCATTTCTGAGTCAAGGATAAAAGGGAATATAAAAGGGCTGCGATACAAAGAACTGAGGCATTTAAAGCCCTTCTATGTTCTTTAAAATGACAAACATCCGCCCACCGCTGCCCTTTTCTTTCAGAAATGTCAATTTTGGGTCGGTTAGTTCGGTCCAACTTTGCTTGATTTTAGTCTGAGTTGACCGAATCACTGGCGGATCACGGATTAAAAGTGATCGGCTTCACTTTGGCCGGGATCCGACCGTTATTTAAAAAACACCGTAGTTTTTAACATTTTTTTTAAAAAAATTATAAGATGGGCTGAGTTAGTCGGCCCGCTCGTGGCCATGGGCCTGTTAGCCCACAATCAGGTCAAAGCATGGGCTGACCTATCCCAGCCTGTCAAATCACAGGACATTCTAATCCAGGGTCGGTCGGGCCCGATCAGGAGAGTCCCAAGTTCAAACCGGCCCATTGACATTCTTATTTCCTTTATGATCATAAGTTTTCAAGTCCAGGCCACTCTTCGACTACCTTTCGGCCCTGGCAATATTAACATACTATGCAAAGTACCAAGAAGTAAATTCAAGGCCTTTCCACAATTAAATTACTTCCCCAATTACAAACGGCAAAATTGTAGTCTAAATAAGATATCAGTTTGAAATTAGGAACAGGATAGCGAACCTATCACTCATATTTAGTACATTATAACAGAAAAGTCCTAAATCTACCGATATTATAACGCTTTAGTAACTAAAACGCTTACAGTAAGTGTACCGCTTTTTGCTCAAGATTCCGTCCAATAATAAAAGGGAAAAATCAACGCAAAAAAAAAAAAGGTTTTAATGAGTGTTGGACTCCAGATGGCACAAACCCTTTGTATGTCGATATCAATGCAATGTTAGATTCACCAACTCTTTTCTTCAATAGGTTAAAAAGAATCTTTTTTACAATCGGCTTGATTTATTATAAATGAAGAGAAACCTTTGTCTTTTTTTAAAAAAAACTTAATTACTCATTCAATTGATCTTATAATATAACAACTACAACTTAAGGATTCCCTATCGACTCAACCAATGCACCAAGTGCTCATTTCGAGTTCTCAAACATATGAATGCACTCAAATTTCATTTTGTAACCCATCTAGGCTTACCCAAGAGAAATGTGTTCTTCCCGTAACTTATTTATATTTATACCTAAACCCTTTGTTTGTAGTTAGTTCGAGTAAAAATTAGTCATTATAATGACTAGTTTTATGTTAGTATTCCATGTTAACATTTTAATCGACCTATATAGTAAAATAAGAAACAAACTTATTGACCTAAAATCACCTCTTGCTTTAAAGGAAATTGATCTAAACCTTAGTTTGATAGATTGATGAATAGTGTGAAGAATAAAATCTCTTTCTAATCAAACTCCCTATGAATGCATTAACTCATACTATTAATTTCCTTGATATATTTGACTCTAACCTAGGAAATTTATTTGGTCATATCTATAGGATTTCATAAATCTCTTATTACTCATGACATGATCTATTTATATAAATGATTTCTTAATCTATATGTATGAAATATGAAATTGAATCAAAACACTAGCATATCTCGATTCAAACAAAATAAGTAATTATGAATAATTTACAAAATAATTTGGATCATTTATTAAATTAAAGAATCAATCTAAACACATATTTCTAAGGTTCATCTTATCTATGTTTATCCCAATTTAGTTCATACTAAGATAAAGAAAACCAATAACAATAAAGACGAATATAAAAAAACTAATTCTTATTGATCTTGAAGTTTTCGCTTGAATCTGGATGGAAATCTTCTGTTTTCTCTCCAAAATTGCTTCCTTCTTGTTTCAAAATGCTCTAATTTTTGTCTCTAATAATGTGAAATAATCTAATCAAAAAGTTGCTTTTTATGCTTACGAAACCCTAAAAATTTGAATGTCAGGTCTAACATATAACCATATTTTTCCTACATTCCAAAAAAAAATCTCATTTTATATAAAAATTAAAGCCAACACAAATCCGTGTTGTACCTATAATTTGACTCCTTTTCACCATCATAATAAATATATGTCAGTTATGCAACAAGAATCTATGTTCATCTTGCACAAATCCATGTTGCTCCAAGTTGCACTAAATAACTCCACTTTGACTCAAATTTAACTAAATTTGTTCCTTCTTCATTATGGAGCTACAATAAAAAGACCTAAAACAAAAATACCAAATTTAATATCAAATCCTATAGAAATAATTAAAAAAGAAAAATACTCTTAAAATAATAATAAGAAATTAATATATTTAATATTTACCAATTAAAAAGAATACAAAGTAAGTTTTGATGGAGCATTATGCTTTCTATTTAGAGTAGTTGAAGATAGCATTTTTGAGTACAAGAGAGAAGGTCAAGTTCGTGTTGGTGAACAAAATAAAAGTTCAGCAAATGTAGTCTTTTTTTTTTTTGGTTGCATCAGAGAAGTAAGCAAATGTAGTAATTTAAAATGTGAACAAATATGACTTATTCGTAAGAATACATTTATATTCATACAAAATGAATTATTTAGGAAAGGAATAAGAAGCAAAATAAAGGTGTTTGAAGGCCACGCGGGGTTAGCGTCGTCCACAATAAGAAAGAAGAAACTGTCTCCTCCTCGCAGAGACGAGCCTTAAATAATACGATAAAACTAAAACCTCCATGTATTTCGCCTCACATATTAACTGCTAAAACCGTCTCTTTGTCTTAGGCCTCTCCTTATTTTTTTCTTACGACTTCTTCTTCCCTCCAAAATCTCTCTCTTACTTCTTAGCTGTTTTAAAGTCCGTACAAAACCATGAAACCCTTCGAGATCCAACCATCAATTATAGGGCGAGTCAGCATTCGCCGTAACCAAGTCGTGTCCATGGAAGGCACCCACGAGCAAGAGCTCGAAGATCTTGAATTTTTCCAAAAGCATGTCTCTGATCGCTTCGCTGACTTGTTGTCTTCCCCTGAAGACTTACGCCATGAGCCCCTTCTGTCCATTTCTTGGCTAAGGAAACTCATGGACGTGTTCTTATGCTGTGAAGCTGAGTTCAAAGCGGTTTTGATCATGGGCCGTGATCCTACTCTCATCTCCAAGACCCCTTTGGATAAGTTGATTCCCGAGTTCTTGGAACGCGCTGTTAAGGTTCTTGACATCTGTATTGCTGTGTCTAGTGGGGTTGATTCGATCCGTCAGTGTCAGAAATTCGCCGAAATCGCTGTATCCGTGTTCGAATCCAAGCCGATGACTGATGGTCAGGTTAAACGAGCCAGAAAGGCTCTAACTTTATTAATGTCGGCAATCGCCGGAGATGATAAGGACATCAATCACTTTAAATCTACGGAGAGAGCGTGGTCTTTTGGGAGAAGAGGAAACCAAGGTGGACCTCATAAAGATAAAGCTGCAGGGTCTTTCAGATCACTCTCAATGATCGTAGCTAAGAACTGGTCAGCCGCGAAACAAATCCAAGCTATGTTCTCCAATCTCGTTGCACCACGCGGTGCCGAATCTACCGGACTGGCTTCGACTGTATACATAATGAGTGCTGTACTGGTTTTTGTCATGTGGGTACTTGTCGCCTCACTCCCATGTCAAGATAGGGGTGGATTGTCGACGCATTTTCAGATTCCGAAACAATTAACATGGGCACAAAGCATGATTGGATTGCAAGAGAAGATTGGAGAGGAGTGGAAGAAAAAGGAGAAAAAAGGGTCTGCTGGATTGCTTGAGGAAGTCCAGAGAATGGAAAAGTTGGGGCAAAGTTTGATCGAATTCGCCGATGGGTTTCAGTTTCCGGGAGAGGCGGAGAAGGTGAAGAATGCGGCGGTGCAGGTGACGGAGCTGGCGGATATTTGTCAGAGAATGGAAGAGGGATTGGTCCCTTTGCAGCAGCAGATTAGAGAGGTTTTTCATAGGATTGTGAGGAGCAGGGCAGAGGTGCTTGAAATGTTGGACCATGCTGGGAAAGTATCTCAGCCAATGGCATGAGATTTGTCTGAAAATTGAAGTTCCAGACGTTTGTCGGAAATTTTTGTGCATAACAGAGTCAGCCTTGAAATATTTAGGGGTGGATTCGTGATTTTGGGTTCAAATTGTAAATCATTTTATGAAAAAACGCAAATTCGAACCAAGATCATGAATTTATATACAGGTCCTTTTTTATTAGATGTATTCATAAAGTGTCGGTATGCTAAATAATCTCAATGACTAGTCTTTATTCATAATTCTGTCATCCCAGTTTGCTTCATCTTTCAAGGGCTGCGAATGTGCTCCCATTCTTTACCTTGCTGGATTATGTGGTGAAAGCTTTGAGCCACTGGTTAATCCAGTTTTTTGAGATTAGAGCAAGAATTATAGTCTAAAAAGTTATATTTACTGGAGTTATTTTTTCTATCATCCTTAGAAGGAGAATTTTGAGTCTAATTTTAAATAAAAAATCATTTTGTAATTGGAGATATGAATAAATGCATTGGTCGCATTATCTTATAATTAGCAAGATAGGCCGGTATCTTTAGGAGATTCTTTAGGAATTAGGGGACATATTTCTTCCTTGGCAATATTTATATCAAGCCCTCTTTGAAAAAAAGACATACATAATTCTCTTCTTTTTAAAGGGACTGCACTTTCTTTATAATCATAAGTAATTAATTCAATTATTATTTTTAGAAAATAATTGAATTATTTTCTAGTAAAGGAATAATTGAAGTTTGATCCTAAAGGTTATGAGGTCTAATTTAAATTTTTGCACTTGTTCATTTTTAAGTATTAATATATTCTTAATAATTTGAAATAATTATTTTGGTATTGCCATCTACCGGGTTAATTGTACTTAATTTTGCAATATTAGCTTGAACTTTAAAAGGTGTGGCGCTAAAATACTTCAACTTTTAATTAAATACAAAAATAATCCTACGTTAAGTCCTTTGTTAATGTGCATGATGTGGTTAACTACGTCAAATTAATGTTCACGTAATTATTTTATTGTTTAATCAATTAAAAAATAGAAAACGCTAATGCTAAAAGATGCCTTTTCTCTTCTGTGATGAAACTACATCTCTTTTCCTTCTCCTTGTCATCACTCTTCTTTACCTAGCTTCAATTGCTTTCTTGGTTGGTATTGTCTTGAGTTTTCCTATTTGCAACCCTGCTACTTCATCGTATGTGCAAGTAATTACTTTTCTATCTTTTTTTTTTTTAACTTAATTGCTTCTTCTTTTTCCCATCATTTCATAAGAAAGGCTTTAAGATCCCACACTTTTCAAAGGAACTGCGAGATACAATACGAATCCTTTATCTCAATATACAGACCAAGAGATATGGGAGGTGAGCCTCTAAATTTCAAGTTATGTGGGGAAAAATTTGAGTTCTACCAATGCTTTTCAACATACAATTTTGTTTGAAAATCTGGTTAATTCTCAGGAAGTGCCAACTCAATGATACCATTTATGAGAAAAACGTCGAGCTAGATTCAGTAGGTAAGTTTTAAACACTTGAAGTCTAGTTTTAACTTTATGCAGAAACAATTTTCTATGTAGGTATGGAAGATATGGATGTAAGGGGCGCTTGGTTCATAGAGGGTAATGGGAATGAAAATAGGAATGAATATAGTGAGGAATGAGAATGGATATAATCATTATAATTATGGTGGTTGGTTAAGATGAAGGAATG
>JAOQMR010000212.1:22874364-22887475 GCA_027563865.1 Erythroxylum pelleterianum | reverse complement strand
CGTCCAAAAGCTTATTATAAATAGGCTTGAGCTCTATGGAGCTAGCACTTCATGCTTAACCCTCTCTGTAAAAGTTATAGAGTTCTCTCGACCTATTCTGTGGATACCGTTAGAGGCCAGACGCTTGTGTGGCTACGGTGGTTGAGACAGATCGGTTTCGGAAACGGTTCGAGGGATGCATCAAGTTAAAGATCAGGCTTCGGAATAAGGTACGAATTAAATTTCCGCTTTATTTGATTTTTGTTAATCATTTTATAGAATTAAATAGATCTTAGTTTTCGGGAAATCAAAAGTCACGAAAAAGTTTCGTGATTATTCCGCTGCGATCGGATCAAATCCGGTCCAGATTTCCCAACAATAACAAGAGAAATGCACTAAATATAAACCTAAAAAAATGAATAATTAAGCACTTATCATATGGTCTAAAAACATGATGCTCAAGGTTTCCCTTTCACGTGGTTGGCTTCTAAGAGCAAACTTGCTACCCTAAATTGCATCATCTACCTAAACATCTCTAATAATGTTTCCTTTGTAAAGAAAGCCACGAGAACATGAAGCACATCCACTTTAGCTATAAATATTCCCAGGACATATGGAGAGGCATCCTAGAGTTTTGTCACCTTAATAAGTCCAGTCTGAATGTTTTTGAACTCATGGAAGGGTTGAAAGATGAGAAGAACCTATCTAAAATTGATTTTAGCGTGATTATAACTGCTTTTGGATGTTTATATAGATTATGGGGGGAAAGGAATGTTAAGTGCTTCTTTAATGTGGAAAGTCCAACAGAACAGGTTTAGGATAACTCATTGGATCGTAGAACAAAATTTTCTTTGTAAGGGAGGCAAGAGACTTAAGACTCTCTTGAAGAGCCAATTGGGACTTTGGTTTTATGCAAAACTAACTTGGTAAGCTAGTTTAAAGCAAGTGTTATACAGGGAATCCATAAAATTACGGGCATTTGTTTCGATGATGAAAATTGGTGGCTACTTTGTCTATAAGGTAGTTTGGCAATGACATACCTTGGTACAGAGCAGAGTCATCTTCCTTCCAAATAACGACCTTTCGGCCTCTTATAGAGTCAAGTCTTTACCCCTTTCGTATTATTTTATTCATCAAACCCAACGAATGTTGCCAGGTCTATAAATACTTCATACAATTAGTCTTAGATACTTCATTTCTTTAATTCTGTTTTCTTTTCATTCATACAGTGAATCGTAAGTTAATGGCCACTATCTCCAATTCCCTTGCTTTAAAGCACTGGTCGGGGTCTTCGCTTCATCGGAGCTTCCGCTTGTCTTCTTCTTCCGTATTCAGTTCCCCCCGCCGTAACTATGTCGTTGCCGCTGACTTCTCCAACGATAATCGCGAGTAAGTTTCGCCTCTACTTCTTCTTTTAACTATCTTTTTGGTTTTCTCATTTCATCTGCTCTGTTAATTTTCTTTTCTGAATGTGGGCAAATAGGTTCGTAATCGTTGGTGGCGGAAATGCGGCGGGTTATGCAGCGCGGACTTTCGTCGAACACGGAATGGCTGACGGCAGGCTCTGTATCGTTTCTAAAGAGGTTTTTCATATCTTGTTGCGTCCAAGTTTACCTATTTTCAGTTAATTAAAAGCTGTTGCTTTTAAATATATACACATATATAGAGACACACATATGCTGATATTTAAAAAATCATGGTGCTGATGTTAATGGTTGCAGCCTTATGCCCCTTACGAGCGACCAGCTTTAACTAAAGGTTACTTGTTTCCACTTGACAAGAAGCCTGCTCGCTTACCTGTAAGCATTTTATTCATACTTTGTAAATGGTATATGATAATCATCATTCATGCTTAAGAATACTTGTTTGCTTATTCTATTAAAAGAGTATATAGTCTTAATCAGCTTACATGGTCTGATAAAATTTAGTTTCTTCTGGAGTGTTCTATTTTTAAGTTATGTTTTGCATTGGCGGTCTATTTCTTGATGTAGGTTGGTTCTCTGACTACTTACAGGGTTTTCATACTTGTGTTGGATCTGGAGGGGAAAGGCAAACTCCTGAATGGTATAAAGAGAAAGGAATAGAGGTACCCCTTTGTTTACCATTTCAGTGAGATATACATAAATACTGGCTGAATTCAAGCTAACTTCTTTAGTTCCTTTTGGGGTCTGTTTCTATGTCTATCTTTGACATATAAGACCAAATTTTGTTTTTTTGTGAAATATGATTAGCAAGCTCGCATTTCAGTTTGAAATGCCGACATACAATGAATTGTTATTGGCTTGTGTCACTGCAGCATCTTATTGTCTTAGTGGCTGCTGTGTCATACATAATATGTTCTTTCTCTTTTCTTCGTGTGTTTCTTGTTTAGATGTTGTATGGAGATCCAGTAACTGGTATTGATATCAAAAGACAAACACTTGCAACAAACTCTGGCAAGCTTCTTAAGTATGGAACCCTTATTATTGCTACAGGATGTACTGCATCAAGGTAAAGACTCACAATTAGCTCTACTTATCAATCACTGAGGCAGACACATAACACTACTGCACAAACCTTTTCTCGTGAAATATTTCTTGATTACATGTAAAATAAGGCCAATATATCTTGATTTCTCAATAATCTTCATTTCAGACTTCCAGAAAAAGTTGGGGGAAACTTACCTGGTGTACACTACATCAGGGATGTGGCAGATGCTGACTCGCTTATATTGTCGTTGGTAAATTTGCTTTTTAACATTCTCTTCCACTTTATTCTCAAAGCTTATAATGTCCTTATTTTTGCTCTTTTACCCATAAATTGGTTTTCATGGTGAACACTTCAGAAATTTGAATGATATTTACGAAAATTATGCAAGAGGTTGAGATGTTTAGCTTTTACTTAATTGAGTTGCAGCATTCTAAAGAAACTATAATTTTCAGTCTATCAGGGGAAATGCATGCATCTTTCACAGATTACTTAATATCAAGAGTATTGCAAGCAATTGCTTAATTCTTATGAGTGAAAATAATTTTCCTAAATTCTTACAGGAGAAGGCACAAAAGGTGGTTGTTGTTGGTGGTGGTTATATCGGCATGGAAGTTGCTGCAGCATGTGTCGGTTGGAAACTTGACACAACAGTATGAATTGTTGTTATTCTTGATGCCTTTCATTTCTGGTTCAACAACATTTTTTTTGTTGGCAGTTGCAGAGCATAAGACTTTGTCTATCCAAACAATTTTAATTTTCAGTTGTTTTTCACCCCTAAGCTTGCTTACTATGTATAAATGGCTCCATTCTGGACATGAAAGTTTACTTGCTGGAATTTTGATACAGATTCATACATTTCAATGTCGGATACTTGCTGATTATTTCACAATTTATCTGATTACGCATCTTTATGTAATCTGGAACAGATAATTTTTCCAGAGAATCATCTTTTGCAAAGGTTGTTTACTCCTTCACTAGCCCAGAGATATGAAGCATTGTACCAAGAGAATGGTGTCAAAATTTTGAAGGTATCCTATACTCTGTTTGGATGTCTCATGTAAGCACCTCTTACTGTTCAAAGCATCATCCACTGTGGAAATCTTGGTGGAGCCTTTTATGCTTTCCATTGAACCAGGAAAAGAGCAGCTCCGCTTGATTTAAACCTTAATATCTTATCTTTGTAATCAGGGCTTTTGATATCTTATCTTTGTCCAGGGTGCCTCTATACAAAACTTAGAAGCTGGCTCCAATGGCCATCTTGCTGCTATTAAACTTCAGGATGGTTCCACTATAGAAGCAGATACGGTAAGTTTCGAGCTTTATTTGCTGATGAATTAATAATTCCTATACCTTTTCATATTTTGGCATAGCTCTCTAGAGGGCTTATTCCTTATCGATGGGATGGCCTCTATCTCTTTCTTTCAGTCTAAGGGATCAAGTAGGAAATGATTTCTTATTCCTTTTACTCATTGTGCAGGCAATAATTGGTATTGGGGCAAAGCCAACTGTCAGTCCATTTGAAAGGGTTGGATTGAACAACAATATTGGTGGAATTCATGTAAGGATATGTCCACTGGTTTTCTTGCCTACAATTCTTGACCTAGAAACCTTGTGAACATTTGTACTTGTGTTAAACACGATATCGTGAAGATTGGACGTAATTCTTTTGTTGCATGTTTAATCTATTCCCAAAGGCTATGATGTGGTAAATATCATTCATTGTCTTTCTTAAATGCAATTGCATAGGAATTTCTCCAAATCATCTTGTAACCATTTTAAATGGACTGGTAATTTGGTTTCTGTCTGACTGAGCTTTTATATGTTGGACTTGAAATTCATGCATTCATCTCATATGATGAGAAGGTGGTCGTTTTAAGTTTCAACATAGAAATAACACAGAATCAGGGAAACATGCTGTGAGTTATAGCATGGCCTCAGTTCATAGTCATTACAAGTGGTTCCTAATTTATCTTCATAAGTGTTTTACATTCTTACAGTACCACATACAGCAACCGTTCATTTGAAACTTTATATCTCAGGTTGACGGTCTTTTTAGGACTAGCATACCCGGAATCTTTGCAATTGGAGATGTGGCAGCATTTCCCTTAAAGGTAAGAAAAAGCAGCAATCAGCTTTAATCTGCTCTCAAACTGTATGTGTTTATGTTTTACATAAACAGTTATACAATCGCATGGCACGAGTTGAACATGTAGACCATGCCCGACGATCCGCACAGCACTGTGTTAAAGCACTACTAAGTGCTCAGACTAGCACGTAAGTTGCTACCCATTCTGTGCTCATGACTTGTTCTGGCGCCTAATGATACTTATAGGTCATGTTAATATGGCTTTGTTGTTGATTATGTAACTATCTGTTGTCCAGATATGACTATCTCCCTTATTTCTACTCGAGAGTTTTTGAGTATGAAGGAAGCCCTAGAAAAGTATGGTGGCAGTTTTTTGGAGACAATGGTACCTAGTCTTACATTTTCTGAATAGTATATATTCTTACATTTTCTAAATGACTATTCCAGGACAAAATCATGCAATTTTAGAGGCTTTTGGGTATTGACTCTTATCTAACTTATTTGCCTTTATTGGCCAGTTGGAGAGACTATTGAAATTGGAAATTTTGATCCTAAAATTGCCACGTTCTGGATTGATTCTGGTAACACAATATGTTTCACGAGCCAAACCAAGCTTTACGTTTATGACATTAATATAGTTGTTAACTAAAGCTTTATCTAATGAAGACTTACTGCCACAGGTAAACTAAAAGGAGTCCTTGTTGAAAGTGGAAGTTCCGAGGTACCAACTTGGATCTATTGACAATTTAGCTGTTTTTTTTTTCAGTATGAGACTGATCCCAGAAAAAATCTTGATTTGCTTCATAACATTTTGGGCCATGACATCTCAGGAATTTCAATTGCTCCCTCAACTTGCAAGGAGCCAACCTATGGTTGATAAATCTAAGCTTGAGAAAGCACCTTCAGTTGAAGATGCATTAGAAATCGCCAGGACGTCCTTACGGATTTGAAACTGCAGTATAAATGAAATGATGAGGCCAGTCCTTTAAATGCATAGTCCATATGTAAATTCATATTCTAGCTCATTTTCATGCACGGGAACTTATGTGTAGCAGTTATTGCGTTTTGGTTTCTCAAATTTTCTTGGAATAATTGCACAATAATTTCGCTTTAGTCTTTGATGTATTGCTCATTTAGATGAAGATCATTTGGGGATTCTTGAGGTCCTAATTTGCAGATGTCTACGTAGAAATTTTAATTCATCACCTAAAGCGATTGTGTTTAAGCAATTTTCTACGAAACAGCGAGGAGAAATGGCTCCAGTATTTAATGCTGGAATTGTAAGGTTTCAATCCAACTTAAATTTATGCATTTAGTACCTTGACCGTAAGTGTCTATTAATTATCTGTCGTCATTTTTCATTATTTGGAGAAATCTAATTTTCAAGTTTATCCAACGCGATGATTTATGAAAAATTAAATAGGAACAGTTTTTAGCCGGCGCTAGCTCTCGGCAGCTATTGGTAGAGCGAATTTTCAAAAAGAAAATCGTATATGAACGGAGACTATCAAATCTTGAAAGTTTAATGCAGAAGCTGGATGACTAGCTTTCAAAGTCTAATTTGATAAATTTTGAATTCCGTGAAGAGAAAGGAATCTTAAACATGACATGGAGTTGCATCAGTTGATGACTCCAAGAAGAATTCTTGCATATGTTACTTGAATATACTGGAGCCTGCAGTAATTATCTGAATTTTGATACCATTCTTGTAAAGTATTTGTAATGTGAGAGGTAAATTTAGATAAGATATTTCACAAGGGTTTATTAGATCGAGTCATTTGTAAATCAACCCAGGTTTTAAATTCACAGAGACTCTCTCTTTACTTTTTAGGTGAAAGATTATCAAAAGTAAACTAGGGTCTTAAAATAGGTTTGGTTGGGGGGACTTGTATTGGTCTGAATGGTTCAATCCTTGTAGATACAGTTTCACTGATATTTGGTTTGACTTCAGTTGATTGAAATGTTTCAAGCATAGTCATCATGATCTGAGTTAATTTAGATAAATTTGCGAGTTACTCTGAGCCTTCTGAGGATTGTTCAGAAATTTCAAATTCTTCAAATGCTTGTTTTTCAAATTCTTCTGAATTCGATATTGATGCAAGAGTTGCAATAAACTTTTGTTGAGGAGCTTTATTTGTTCCGGTAAATAGAGAAGGTTGGGTTTTAGGTAATGATCAAGGGGAAGTTTTAATCTGCAAAGGTTTTGTCAATGTGTCAATAGGTTTAGTATATGAAGGTGACAGAGTACGAGTCCTTTCAAGTTTGGTCTTTGTAGGTTTGGTAGGCTTGGTGGTAAGATAAATATGTTGCCTAATTAAAGGATACTTCATTTTAAACAAATTTTCATAATAAGCAATAAGATGGGGGTAGATAATAGAAAAGTAGTAGAATAAGCTCCATAAACAGTCTTAGACTGTTTTGTTTGCATGTCTGCTTCCATTTTTTGAAGCACTTCTTTCACCCTTCAAAGTTCTTGTTCTTTGTTTGTGAAATCAGGTTCAAAATATTGCGTTTCAATATATTTTCTAAGATCTTCATCAAGTTTAATCATTTGATCTTTCAAAGATGGTTATAGTTTTTGGATCTTAGAAGAGACTAGCGTGCTTGAGTAGCCTGAGTCTATTGGTTACGTCCATGAAGATTGATATCTATTCAACCAAGAACTTTGCTTTGATACATGCCGTTAGGCGTATACAAATTAAACGCTTATTTACTTTCAATTTATCAATCACTATTAAACAACATAATATAGAGCAAATAAGAGTTGACCCATGAGAAAGTTAATTTTCTAAATTAGTTTACTAATTACAATACTTTTAAAAGAGACTATTACATCTTAATAATTTCAGTAACATGAGAAGAATTTATTAACAAAATATAAACATCATTAACACAATCACACAATATCTTTTTTTAACCACATTAGTACTATACAACATCAAAACTTAACAAAACAAACTTATAACATGTTATTAGAATAAGAATAAAATCCAGTTTTGTAATAAATGGTTATTTTGAGCACAATACATTAAGTTATATTCATATAACTAACTTTACATAGAAATATAAAAGAAATCCAAAAATAAAATAGTTATAATTATGGGAACCTATAAATTACGCTAAACTAATACCTAAATAAAAAAGGGGGTGTTTGATGTTTAAAAAGAATTAAATTAAATTTAGGAATCAAAGAAATAAAACATAAATCTAACCTAATATTTACAAATGAACAAAGCAAGTTTTATATTTTAGTTTAGTCAAGCAATTTTGATATATCCAAGATAATTCGAGACATTTATCAAATTAATTGTAGAAAAACAACCAGTTAGTTTCTACTTGTTTCTTTTTTTCTTAGAAATTGAACCAGCTCAACAAACCAAACATAAAGAAATGCAAACAACAACCAAAATTTGACGTCAAAATTCCAGCAATTCCATAAACATTAAATGCACCCAATAATCAATTGAATTAAATCAAAAATAATATCCTAAATAATCAAAACAATATGTCTAAAATAAAATTCAAAAATTAAACATAACTAAGTTTGGAAAATCATAAATAAGGAAAATAAAGGATTAGGAAAACTCATTAAAGTCTTCCACTTTCAGACCTTAGACCAGCCCTTTCTCTGTCTGAAACTAGTTTTGGAAGAGTTTCCCAAAACCCTGAACCAGCTTAAAATAGATGGAAATAGTTTCCCTATGACCCCAAGCACTCCTTGGAATGACACCTCACTTTAACTAGTTTTGGAAGAGTGTTATGCCTCTCAGAAACTCTCTTCATCCTAACTACTTGCTCATTATTTTCGTCCCTAGCTACTGTCTTTTATAAGCTCACGAAATAACTCCAAGTAATGCATTTTTTGGCTCTTTGATACTTCCTTCTTATCTCCTCCATTTTGAATGGGTTTGAATGAAGATAATGTTTATCTCTTCCAAGTACTTACCTTATTGTTGCGTTTTTCTGCTACATTTTCTCTTCGCTCCTACTTCTATTACGACGTGTTTTGTCCAACTGTTGCGTCCTTTTTTTGCCAACTTCTCCTGATGGTGTGTTTTTTCTTTGTTGTGCTTCTGTGTGTTTTGTTTTTATCTTGTAACATTTTTCTCCTCTTGATTGTTGTTTTGATGCCCTTCTCTGTCGACTTTTTTCCCCGACTGCTACGTTTTTCCTTGCTGTTTGCTTTTCTCTGCATTGTTTTATTTTACTGGATGCTGTTTTTTTGGTTTGGCTACCTGCATTTTGGTTTCCTTGGGCTTGCGTCTTGGTGTCTTTTGGATTACTGTGTTTTACTGCTTTTATTTCTTGTTGTGCTGTATGTTTCTTTCTCCATACTTCTTGGATTGTTTCTGTTGTGCGATTTGTTATTTGGCGTAGACTGTTGTTATGTCATTTCATTTGCCACTTGTCCTTTGTTGTGCATCATTTTGCCTTCCTGTGTTGTTTGTGTTGTTTTTTGTCTTCCTCTACTCTATTATGCGTTATGCTTCCTTGATGTTGTCATTTTCTTCTCCTAGTTGTCACATTCCACATGTTTTAAAACCCACAAGATTTTTAATATGATCTGGACACTATGGATTGTTTGCCTTCATACATTAAGGACCGTTTGCCTTTCATGGCCGATCTTCTACTTCAAGGTGTTTAGTATGATCTAGACAAGATCTCTTTTCTTATTATGTACATCTCATTTCCCTTGATGAAGTTATTATATATATTTACATATGATTGTCTATACTATATGTTGTTTTAAGCTTCTTTGAATCTCGAAGATAACATTTACGCCGAAGGAGGCGAGAGCGATGTCACAACAATCTATAAAGGATTAGGGAGATCGATTCTTTTGGAAAATTCTTCAATTCCACAAACCTCGTTTGAACATTCACGTATGCATTAATATCTAGTTTTAGTTCGTCTAATGGTTTTCTAATATGACATTATGAAAGTTCTTTATTGTTTGTGTTTTAGGTAAATATGTTCTTGCAAGTAGTTCATCTGGAGAGTTAGTCTTCCATATTAAGAATGGAAACTCATTCACTGTATCCTCTACAAGTTTAGTTATAGCGGAAACATTGTTGCAAGAAGGTGTTCAAAAGCCTACACCTGAGGGAAGAAGTATCACTATTTCAATTGGTGCGTTGGAACATGCCAGGACCCTTCTCAGGAATTCAGACATCAGGGATTCATTTACCTTTACCGACTCCCATGTCACATAGAATCAAAGAAAATAATTATATCATTGTGATTTATCGATGCAATACACTAGACTCAACTTTAAAGTTGATTTATCGTTGTATCTGTAAGAATTTGTCAAAAAACCTCCCTACTAGTTAGAGATCAACCTGCGTCCTATTGAATATGGGCTATTATTGTTCTTGTTTTACGACTTTAAGAATTGTTAACCTTCATTTTTCATCGTTTGTACTTGAATATGATATTCAACAAATCGCCTTATTTTCCATATATTGTGTAAAATATTGAATTCAAATTCTTATATTTGTAGAAAATTTGATAAACATGAATTTCAGGTAAAAATTTGGGACCAAAGAGACAATGTGAGGTAATGCGGTCCAAGTTTAGAGGCACATTCGGAGTTACTTATTGTGAAGGTGAATCGTCATAGTCTGCAGCTCCCACTGCCTCACCTCCTCCCCCTCCAGGGCCTACAGTTGCAGATGAGACATTACCAACTGCTCGTCATACTACACCATCCCCATTCCCAACTTATATATCATCCAATACTGCTTTATAGGATGGAGGAGACGTCCGCCAGCCTGGAGCTGAGGGACCTGATAGAAAAAAGTACATAATAATTGTCAATAATCTGTAAGTGAAATCATATTAATCACTATTTGTTTTTAATTAAGTTATAGGTTTATCAGTTTTTTCATTGTATAAATTTACATCTTATATTAGGTTGATTCCATCTGGACCGTGTTCCAGAAATATGACTTCTAAATTTAAAAAAAAGGTTGATCCTGAGGGTTATGTGTAGAAAAATATCTCTCAGGTCATAAAGGGATTTTACTTTCAAGAGTTTGAGGTACAATAAAGATTTATTTTCTTTTTATATTGATTTTTATAAACTAATTAAATAAATATTATTACATTATAGTAGTTTTAAAAAATTTTCTTCTTATTTAAGAAAGAATTTTTCTGAGATTTTAGTATCGACTCCATCATATATAGAATATGGGAGAGGCGAGCTCATACATATTATCGCGTCTTTATTGGTGTGATACACAAGCCTGATGTACGACCCCTTATATTTTGAAGCAAATATGGAGTCGTTGGCAGGAGTATTGGACATTACCTGAGGCGATGCCCATCTTAGGGCGTAACTCCACCAACAGAAGTGGAGGCCCGAGGGGAGAGAGTCTTCCCGTACATACGGAAGGATCAATAACCCACCATGAGCATGCACAGAGACTTGTAAGTATCTAAACTTGACACTTATATTGTAAATGTTTTACTTTGTTGTATTATAGATAATGATAATGGTATAAATGTTTGGTACCATATATGGCCATGTAGAGTGATTTTATTTGTTCAACAAGGGGAAAATATCATAAAAATAGATGAAACTCTGCCGAAGTTTTTATAAAATGTAGTTCACATCTAACAATTTAAGCTAAATATGCAGGAAATGTCTATGGGCATGAAGTCTACACCTACTCAGCTATTTTTGCACACTCACACGAAGAAGTATGACGGTGTAATATTCGTCAATAGCCGATGTAGAGAACTGAATGTATGTGAAATTAATACATCATTATTATTTTTTTAATAATAATCCCGTACTAATGTAAACATTACTTCCTAATAGGACCAAATACAGCAAATCATTCAACGACAGTCTTAGGAGGAACAACCTGTTGATGAGACTCAGACGTATTTTGATGCTATGTGTGGTAGGGACTGTCGTGGACAGATATTCGGGCTAGGTTCATTTACCAACATATGTTATTCGCAATCCTCCATGTCCAGTACAGTAACATCTACTAAACAAGCGCAAACCAATGAAATCACTGAGCTTCGGACCACAGTGTAGACATTGATGGAGCAAATGGCTTAACTGAGACAGGAGATGGAGCAGTTGAAGGGGAGAGATAGCATCTCAGAGCACCCGCCATCACCAGGACATTATGATTGTTATAGTCATTTGCTTTCAATTACAAAGACTTAATATGTACATTGTAATGGTTTTATTATCAAATAAGAAAATTTTAACTTTATATCATCAATCAACTTTCTGGTTAAACAAATTAAATATATAAACAAATAAATTTATTATGCACAAATAATTCATAACTGTTGAAATTTTGCATTTATCATAAGATTATTAAATTAAAATTAATATCAGGATTTTTAAAAACATTTCTTACTTTAAATCACCAACGGAATATATAATACCGCCGCAAAAAGCAATTTATTTATCGACGGAAACAATTAAATTGTCGATAAATTGTTCGATATTTACTGACCGTTCTTCTAATTCCGTCGGTAATATTGAGACCTTTGCGATTATCTTAACTACGGTTTACCGACGGAAATCCATCCATCGGTAAAATTTACCGACGAAAGGACACATAAAATGTTCATCATTAAAATTTCCTACAACCGTATTAACGATGCCTTTGTCCGTCATTTAATTCCATCGGTAATTGTTATTACCGACAGAATTCTTCAGTTTACTGTTGGTAATTTCTATCGATAAACCACATATTTCTTGTAGTGTGTTGCGTTGCGTTTTCTCCTTATTGCTTGTCCGTGTGTTGCCGTTTTGCTTCATGCTTCCAGTTACTGCATGCGTTGTTTTGGTCATTTGCTACTTCCATTTGTCTACATTTTGCTTCTTCTTTTAACAGCCTCTTGTCTTCATTTAATTCCCATAAAACACTTTGCAAGGACTACTGTTAATTCATGTAATTGCATGCAAGTTTCATACATGTGTTGTGATTAACTTTAAATCTTGTTTATGTTTTCATTTTTTTGTCTTCTTATCTTTTAATTTTCTTTTTCTTACTCCATAAAAGCAAGTAAGTATTAGTCTTCAAAAAATTACTCAAATACTGTGTTTTCGACTCACTTTAACTTCTTTACTTTTGAATTGTGCCTAAAATTATATATGAGTCAAATTGAGTATCTTGGGTAATTTAATGTCATTAATCGCTAAGTGCTATGAAATAATTAAACAATCAATTAAGAACATATCATCGGGCCAGACTTGGGCTTGAGTGGGCCCGAACTTGGTCCGACCCATTTCCATCCCTATGTAGCCCAGATCTTATGCTTTTTTTTAAATCAATTGTATTAAAAAGATGTATACTAATTCAAGTTTAATAAAGATAAGTTTATTCCATTTTAAGCACTATAGATTCGCACTATAGGAACGCTTTAAATTGACTAGTGCATATAGTTTAGGGAAAAGTGTTATATCTGTTGTAAAGCCAAAATTAAAATTTCAGAGTATTTGGAAGAAGAGAAATTTGGGAGAGGAGATTTCTTCTTATAAATTCATTCATATCTCTCTTACATCAAACCTTCTATTTATAGTACATTGCAACCACCTAATACACA
>JAOQMR010000212.1:22848856-22864788 GCA_027563865.1 Erythroxylum pelleterianum | reverse complement strand
CAAACCATCCTAATACACATGTGACCATCTACTCCATATGTGTAGGTAAAACCAAAACCAATAACGTACACTGACTATTAAATAGTGCATCTACAATTAGTGGCACACCATATTATTTATATCTTTTATAACAATATATAATATATTGTGGACTTTAGAGAAAGGTTAGATAGAAACAATCAAACCTAGGTCAAAATAAATTTTCCTTTTACTCAAGGTTTAAATGCTAAAGTGGAGGAAGGAGTGAATGTTGACATTATGTCCACTTAGCATAATCCTAAAATTAAATTTATTAGGTAATCAAACTCAAAGCTTTGGTGAAAAGGGGTATAAGTATAGAAACACTCATAGTCCTAAGGTAGAAATCTAGCAAACCTTCATAAAACTTTACCCTTTTCTTTGGCAAATCACATAAAACAGCCCCTGTGATATACTTGATTATTTATCTTAGCACCTGTGTTTTTAATTTGTTCACCCTAGCCCATGTGTTTTTCATTCTCATTCAAGATACCCCAATTAGGTATTTTCAGACAAATTTGCCCTTAGATTATTGAAATACATTTTTTAATCTCTTGATTCCAAGGGCAAATTTGTCCGAAAATACTCAATTGGGGTATCTTGAATGAGAATAAAAACACAGGGGCTAAGGTGAACGAATTAAAAACACAAGGGCTAAGATGAATAATCAAGTATATCACAGGGGCTCTTTTATGTGATTTGCCCTTTTCTTTACTACTACACTTAATCTACAAAATAGGAAAACTAGTAAAAAGTTTAGAAAAAGTGGTAAATTGCAAACAAAAAGTAAGTACAAAGTCATATGATTACGAATCTCACACTTAATTTATTAGGAAATTCATATTGAAAATAAATAAAACTACTTGAAATGCAAAATTTAAGACCTAATATTGGCTTGATCCAGTACGTCTTCAATAGTGTTATAGTTGTCGTTGACGTAAAGAGCATGCCCTAAGCTAAAAGGGATTAATAATGATAGAACAGATATAAATTATTATTATTATTATTATTATTATTATTATTATAGATACAAACTAGTAGAAAGAAAAATACAAGGATAAAATATATATAATTCAAAGAGCTTAAAATAGAAATACAAAACAGTATATTAAAATCTATTAATATATATCTATATATTATTAATTTATTATATCATGGAGTTGCCATTTATCTTATCAAAAGAAAGATGGGAAAATCTAGGAGGGAAAGAAACTATTACATCTTAAATTGTAGTAAAAGTTCAAAGGTCGATTACCTAGAAAAATATATAGATTAGGAGATCGAACATATGTTATTAAGATACTTCTTGCCTACGAGGTATTCTAGGAAGATCCTAATTATAGGAATGCGCCTTTAAGTCATCCACACCTAAACTAATCCTTGCTTGAGCCAAGTAGGTCCCTAGCAGAAGGCAAAACTCTGACCTCAAGTTTTAAACAACTACATATATGAGGGCAGGTTTGAACCCGTGATCTTACTTAAGTTAGAAGAACTCCTTACCAACTCACCTATACGACTATACCTCGGACTTCAATATTAAGAATCTTCATCGTACCGAAGGAAACGCTTCAATCAAAGAGTGACGCATAGCTAAATAATGGACAAGAAAACTCCCACCCTCATACTTCTGTGAGAACTTTTTTCAACAATTTAACATGTTATTTCCCTTTTCTTTCCCATTGTTTACATAACTTCCCTTAACATACCAAATTTAAGTCCTGCCTATTTTTTTTCCTACATGCATCATTTCCTATTTTATTTTTGGTCGTTTAGTTTAGTTTAGCATTTCATAGTCTTTTCATGTCATTTTGACGCCATCTCCCCCTTCTCTTATCCTATCATTTTCCTTTTTTCTTGCTTGATTTTGAGTTCAACTTTTGAGTCCATCTATTTTGCAATTTAGTTCTTCTTTCCCCTCACTACGATCGTTTCAATTCTTAAATTTCAATATTGAATATGTATTCCCAATTTTACCTTTTACAAGCTAGTTCCTTCGTACTTTAAAGGGACAATCAATTATAAAGAACCCAATTTTTTAAGTTTTCTTAATCCAATACTCATGCTTTTAAATTTTTCAGTTGAGCGGTCAACTTTTTAAAACTTTAATAGTTCAATCCAAATTTTTAGTTTCATTAGTAATTTGTCGATTTAGCTAAAAAAATCATTGTTGTTCATAATATGTAGGTGTCCACCTGAAAAAAATTCTCTTTATTTTAATTTAAATATGGCCACTATTTTTTCACATGGACATCTACATTTCCTAAACACAACAAAGATTCGTTAGTCAAATTAGCAAATCATTAAGGGAACTAATGTTTTGAACTGAACTGTTAAGGTTTTAAAGGGTTAGTTACTCAATTGAATATTTTGAGAGCTTGAATACTAGATTGAAAAATCACAAAAAATTAGATACTTTAGGATGGTTATCCCTACCTTAGAAATCAATTCCTTATGCATTTCCTTTCCAATTTTCAATCCTTTCTTTTTTTTGAGTTTGACTCCTAATAATTCAAAATTTTTAATTATGTCAAAATCCTTTTTATATAAGACTCCTTTTCTCCTTAAAACTAAATTTAATCATAAACAAATAAGTTAATCAAACATGACAAGAAAATTTAGCAAATGTGAAATTATACAATATAAAGATGTATAATATTTAGAAAACACATGATTGATTTCTTTATTTATTATATTTTTTTGGACAAAATTACTTACAAATCTATTAATAAAAAATAAATACTTACAAAATACGGTTCTAAATTTAAGTATAGTGTTATTAATAAATTAAATAATTTTTATTTTCAATAAATTTTCAAGGATAAAAAATATAAAAAAGAACTATTTAACTCTAAATTTCAAAAGATAAATAAATTAAAATCAGTTATACGTAATCATGTCTAAACAATCTTATAAACCAACGTCACCGCATGAAAACAAATATTAAAAAAATGGATGAAAGGGATGGGGTTTCTATTCTAGCCGCCATTGAATTAAAAATGTCGACTTTTTAAGTTGAAAGCAAAATAAATATCCCTCGTGTTGGACTTGAGCGGTTGAGCCTCATCAACCACTCCCTATTAATACAAAAAATAATACAAACATGCATAAAAAGAGTTCCTATCTATAAAACAGAGTTCACGTTTTTTTTTTCCATTTATAATCTATTATGGTTAGAGAAAATCATCCATTTCCATGTACAATGATTCTTCCTCTCTCTATCGCCTAAATAAAGGTTATTAGACAGGAAGAAGGTGCAGATGTTTTCTTCTTTACATTCATCAGAAGTTGCATCTCATCTTTATGATTAATAATGGGAATAACGTATTTGCAATCCCTTAAATCACTACTTTTCTCTTGTTTTTCATTTGGGGTTTATGTTTAATTATGGGAAGATTGAACTGCATTGCATTCTCTCCAGTTTGACTACATCTTGAGGAAATTTAAGCGTCAAAACTTCAAACTTGAATATTAAAAGGAAGAAAAGAAGATTCAAAGTCTCGAATGGTCATCACAAGAGTGTAACCAAGCGAAGGGCTTCAACGAAACATTAGAAGAAAAACCCGACAACAACCGCAGCCGCAACCGCACAATGGAATGAGTCTTGGTTTCAAAGTCCACGCTTTTACTCTTCCATTCCAAGTCCTTGGCTTTGTTTCCAGAAGGCTCTTAGGTTCTTATTATAAAACCATTTTGTTTGACTTATTCATACATCAAACCTGTGGTTTCCTTTTTTGACAAGGAATTTATCGTTTCCATTCATTTATTTGAACGGCCTTGGCTTTTCACTTGCGTGTGTTTGTTAGTATATCCTTTTCTTGTTCTCGGATTAGTTCAAAGACTTCCCAAGTCCAGGTCACAGCCTTTGAACCCTCCGCCAAAATGAAGGTGAGCTAAAGTTTCCTCCATCAAATTAGAGATATTAATTTGCTTTATATTTCCTATGTTTGTACGGTTTGTTCCGTTCTTACTTCTGGACTTGTCTCGACGTGATTTTCATTATGTCTAACCTTTCGCAACTTCCGTATCATTTACTGAAAGACTCTTAGTAAGATAATTTTTTATATTTATAATTTAATAACGGGATAGTCCTCTTACTAATTCTTCCAGAAATATGGATTTTTATCATGAAAGCCCAGAGGGTTTGGCTTTCCTAACTTTGGATTTGTGTTTCTTTCGTAGAAACTTGTTCTGAAACTGGACCTCCACGATGACAAGGAAAAGAAGAAAGCCATGAAAGCCGTCTCCACCCTTCCAGGTTTGCTGCTTTGTCCTCTTTTGAGTTACAACAGTTACTGTTCTGTTCCTCTGAAATTAAATTTTGAATTTGTTTTCTCGGATTTTGAACATTAAAACCTTTTTCAAGGAGTGAAGACTCCATACAAGTCTAGTTGTTTTGATTGTTCAATGATTGTCAAGGACCAGTTTTTGGTCTCAAGGGTTGATAATGTTCTTAGGATAAGTTGTTTACTCTGTTTCGTATTGCTGCTATATGTGCAGGTATAGACTCTATTTCCGTGGACATGAAGGACAGAAAACTGACGGTGGTCGGCGACGTGGATCCGGTAACCGTGGTGAGCAAGTTAAGGAAATCATGGGTGACAGAGATTGTAACAGTTGGGCCAGCAAAAGAGGAAAAGAAAGAAGACAAAAAAGAAGAAGGCAAAAAGGAGGAGAAAAAGGACCCAAATGAGCAGATTGCTGAGCTTGTGAAAGCTTATAAGGCCTACAATCCTAACATGACTCAGTACTACCATGTGGTGAGTGCTGAAGAGAACCCAAATTCCTGTGTCATATGCTGATTATCGGACAAGTATGCAGTTCAGTAGTGTAGGAAATGTTGGTGATGGAACTTAATTAAGCTCTAAAGGAAATGTTCACTCGATTTGTACTATTTAAATGATGGAGGGGGCTCAATAGTGTTCATAGTCTGGAAGATGTGTAGGGTATAGAGATAATGTGCAAAATTTTGGATTTCAGAAGGTATTTGCATCGCTTAATAAGATATAGCACCAGTGGATCTTTGCGCCATTTTCTTTTCAATCTTCCTCGTTTATTAGAAGTAGGATACCAATGCCATACCCTCCAGGCACTGTGTTATTAAATCGTTCCAAAACTGAACATTATGTTAACACTGTTAATTCATCAACATTATCATCTATTATGTTAAATTTTTATAAAAATTACATTGAATTATTCTTAACAGTTATACAATTTTAAGGCTTCTAGAGTAGTAAAAACTCAAGATAATTAAACATAATAGTATTTAACAAATGACCTGTAGAGAGTTAAGTTTATTCTTTTGATTCGTTATTCGCACTGCACAACAGTTGGTAGGGAACGACAAGGAAAAGTGATCCATCAGGAAATGAAAGTTACCGTTTTAAATTACTAACAATTACAATTATTTGAGGGTTCATTTTACCTGGAGGAAGGAAACAACACGGTTGGTCGGTCGTGTTAGGCTCAGGCTCAAACATAGAGCGACATGTGGGCTGATCGGTCCATTCATAAGGGAAGACCTAAATCTAGCAGGTATTTCTTATATAAGGTACTACCTCATCATAATACAAGTACGACATTAGAACCCTGATATTCTCTATTCGTAGCCACACAAACCCTAGCCAAAAGACTAACTTGAGCATCGAAGGGGCCTGCCGGCAATCAACCTCCGGCGTGCCTTTTATTGTTTTGCAGGCATTCTCTAGCTAAAAGCACTCAGACTTATGGATCTAAACAATGGCGTCCAGTCCCATCAAGTTCAGACTGAACCATAACATAAAAGATAAAACTACTTGCCTAAATCTTGCGTGTTTTGACTCTGGCTGAGCTGAGTTGGACAGACAAAAAGGAAATACCATTGCGTTGAGTTTAATATTGCCTGATAATGTCATCCAACTGAATCATGTCATCCTCATCAGATATGTTAGTCCACCAAAATTCTAACTACTCTGCTTTATTTAACCGAACTCGTACAAATTTCCACGTCATTTGCCCGCTTAATAACGTTAAATATCAATTAGTAATTACTTTGTGGGAAGGATACCGACGACCGACCACCAACTTTATTTAACTAGTTATGTTAGATGACATCAGTCATCCTTATTTTGCAGATCTTCTGTCTCACTATGTTTCATCCTCTCTGTTTCTTTCATTCCCATTTTTTTATTGTGCAATTTGTAGCTAAGTGGGGATGACATTGAGTAGGAACAGAGGAGATAGAACAAAGGATCTCTTTCAGTATCGATTAGTTATACATCGTGGCATCAGTCCAAAGATAAAGCTTATAGATGCTCCTATACCATTTTCTTCAGTTGGAAGAGTAACATGACTGAATTTTTTGTCTTGTAAGAAAAAATTCTTGACTTCTCTTGAAGCAGTCCATTTTAGTACTTCTCTACTTGCAGAAAGTTTGTTCTGGAACCTGATGGGAAATAATTTATAATGGAACAACACGAATGCACGCATGGCTTGGTTCTTCCTTATTGTGGAGCTACTACAATTTCAATCAGAATCTAAGCTACAAGAAGGTATTGTGGAAATCGGGTTAATCTTCATCGATAATAACAAATTTACCTTGAGTACTATTGTCTAACTGGGTTAATCTTCATCGATAATAACAAATTTACCTTGAGTACTATTGTCTAACTGAATAGAGTGTGAACGATTCTTAGAAAAAACTAATGATATCACGAATGGTTTCACTTAAAATTCAATCTCTTAAACAAAATTTTCCTAGATATGTAATTTAATAACACAATAATCAACCAATTATGCTTACTTCTTCAATTTTTTGGGGTGTTTAACAAGACAAAGAGACCCTCCTTTTATAGCTTAAAGAGCTGTCCCATTGTTATGTTTCTCCGATATAGGATTTGAACATGTGCCAAAAAGTCACAGAAGGATAATCATTGAAGAACCTATATATATAAAACTTTGAGTTTGAACATGTTCTACACTTGTTATATATGTATAAAAAAACTTATACAGCTTGATGCCTGAATCCTTACACGATACAGTTGAATGACCCACGCTCAAAAGCTGAACATCTTTTCACAAATGAAAAAATGCCAAAAATAAGCGCACTAAAAAAAGAAATGAGAGATACATGAACAACAATAGAATCCCATACATGAAAATTCTTTATTTTGTCAATTGGGCTATGGTAATGGTAATTTCTATGGAAATGTAGCCTGTAGCCTCAAGAGAGAAAAGTTATTTAGGACGGAACCAGAGGTTAAGAACTCCGGATTGAACCCAAAAAGAAATGAAGGAAAGAAGGAAAGAATCATACTTGATAAAACCCCTATTTTAAGTTCTTGCTTGAACGAGAGGCGACTGAGGGATAGGAGAGTGAGGAGACATAACGAAATCATCGTAAATTCGAGACGAGAAGCTGAGCTTGAGGCTGCCTTGCCAACAGAGTTTCTTGACAGGCTTTTTGGCCTCCTTGTTTTGAAGCACAAATGTCCTAATCCTTGTCAAAGCAACTTCCACAGTTTCGTCATCAATGTTAGCAAAGCAAACCCTGAACCAACCTGGCTCCGAGCAATGAAACGACGAACCTGGCGAGACATTGAGCTTTACTTCATTAATTATGACTCGCCACAGAGCCATCTCACCGTCGAACGACTGTTCTTTGAGCAATCTCCTTAAATTCATCCACACGAACAGACCAGCACTGCTGCCCTTCAGGCATGTAATGCCTACTCGTGCAAGTCCCTCCGTTAGCAATTTGTGCCTGGAGGCTAGCCTATTTTTGCTCTCCCTAATGAATCTTTCCACAAACTCATCATCCGACAACATCGAAGCTATTAGGTGTTGTGTTTGTGAGGAGACCAAACCGAAGCTGGACATCTTGCGTGCACAATTCACCACAGCGTCATTATAAGAATAGACAATTCCAACTCTAAATCCTGGGAACCCCATGTCCTTGGATAGACTGTAAACAATGTGAATTAGATCAAGATTGCATTCCCTACCCTCTTCCTGTATTATCTCCGAGACGCTCACAAAATCGGTTTCGCTGAAAACAGTGGCAGCGTAGATCTCGTCACACACTAAATGGATGTTCTTATCGTTAATGAAGTCAACTATACTTTTTAGTGTTTCTCTGTCCAGTATTCTTCCTAATGGATTTGATGGATTTGTTATGAGCAAGCCCTTTACTCTGATGTTGTTCATTTGTGCCATTTCATAGGCAGATTCCAATGCCTCTCTTGTGACCTCGAAATTGTTAGAGCTTTCGCACTCCACTGGTACGAGTTGAATCCCAGTTCTCCATCTCAAATCTCGATCAAACCTGCAGTATAATAATACTATCAGTTTTAGGTTGTTTTTCCAAGAAAATTAGCTAGCTGCATAAGTTTTATTTATTAGAAAATGGTCACGAGTTGAGAATCAAATCAAAGCTAGACTCTAGATTGTTGTCTTTGTGTCGGAATATTTAGGAAGCCAACCAAGTAATCGAGGAAGGTATGCCCCATGTTCCTCAACTTGGAATTCCATTCTCCTCCAGACACGGTAGTAGTAATGCTGTGAGAAAATCTTAGTTGTAGACTTTTAGTATACTAGTGCAACTTGTTCCGTGGTCACGAAGAATACAGGTTGGTCTGACTACTACAGATCGCCATATGACTTTCCTACCTTAATAACTCAAGTTGTTTACATCTACTTAAAAGTCAGAGGTTTTAAATTATAACCACATGATACTAAAAGTACCATTATTAAATTAGATACAAGGAACTTGACTTTGATAGCTTACCCTGGGTAATAAGGAGTAGGTACCAAAAAAGCATCGCCGGGATCGGCCAAGCAGAAGATTATCATCTCATTAGCTCCGGTAGCTCCTCCACCCATAACAATTCGGTCAGGGTCGAATACAACTTTGTCTCCTCTTACTTTCCCCATAAACTTTGCTACAGCCTGCAAAGATTAAATGGAGATATTCACTTTTAGTGACATTTTTGGTTTCACAGAAGTTGAGTAAAGAAGATAGATCTTTTGAGTTCTTACGTTTCTAAATTCTGCCAAGCCATGGTAATCCTGAAAGATTGCTACATCCCTGAACTCATGTACTCCTTCAGCAGTGCAAATGGAAGCATGTGGGTTGAGTTTGAGCCACTCTTGGACCAAATCAAAGCAGAGCTACATATATATCACAAGCAACAAAAAATCAGCAATTGTGCTCCGGCCTCTTACAAGGTAGCTAATCATTCTACAGAAGCATAAACTAGTTACCTGATTCTCTGCAAGACCCATCTGAATCACTCCATTTGGATTCTTTGTGGCATGGAAAGGATTTTTATCATAAGCCTTCCAGCCATCGAAATATGGGGAATCTTCGCCATGCCCGTTGCCCGTGGCTATCTTAGACAGTAGCTGATTGTTTAACTTGAACTCCATTTCTTCTGGAAAACGATTCCTTTGCAATTAATTCACACTTTAGAATGTAGAGCTACAGAAAGTATATTTAGATGCGAATTATGCTTTTGGAGGGTGTCGTAATCGCTTGCTTGCTCTGTGTGGCTACGCAATCGTGGGGCTGAATAGGATCTGGAACAAGTAAGAAATTAAGGTTAGGATATGAGCTTCGGCAGAGGTGGTTTTGACTATTTATAGTGGAAGTTTGTGGTCGTCTTTGTTTACTAACCTTTTCTTTTTTCAATGCTGAATGAGGGTTCCATGAAAGAACGTAGAAATTTGGTAGGTTCGGTAGCGAAATAAATAAAATTAGCGATTCTGGTCGACAGAAAATTCGAATTCTTAGCAAATGTATCTATATAATGCTCAGGTTACTTATAAAATAGTAAATCTCTTTTTTTTTTTTTTGACTCTCTTATCAAAGATAAAAAATCGTATAATATATTTGCAGGTGCTGTTCAGGTTATAACAAAGCATACCTAACGCTTTTGAATCTAGTTTCTGTTCAAGAACCAACTTTCTAAATTCTAACATCAGAAACATCTATAATACAACTATCTTATCACAATTCAAGATTCTACAATGTTTTTTAATGTTATGGTTATCCTGTATTTATCTATATTAAGACTTCAAGAAATAGCATTTCCCTTCTTCACACTAATTTTATGTTTTTATCACTTGAATAGCGGCGTTAAAAGGTAAAAGAAAGAAATAAACATAATTTGAAACAGATATAGAAAGATTTAAATTGAAATATAATTTGAAGGCATAGGAATACATTTTTCAGGCTATTAATTTAATTATTTTGAAAATTATTCTTTGAAGAAGATGCATTAAATAAAGAAAACAAAATATCAAGGTTTTCCTAAATGAAACATGCACAACCTTAAAATATTTTATTTGTGATTATCTTCTCTCTATAGCACTATTTTGCAAAAATTAATGAAAATCATGAAATAATGATAGCAGGCTAGCTACTCTTGAAAGGAATTCATGACTAATCAATGAAATTTTGTTGTAAAACTTTTTAAGTATTGAATGTATTATTATACACATTGTATAAGTATAACCCCCAGAATACCAACTAATACATTTAGTACTTAATATAGTACCTTATTAGATGGTAGAAACTTTAATTGCTTCATTCATACGTCTCTGTAAGTGAGGTTACTACTTGTATATGACACCAAATTATGCAAATTAATGGGGTAACTAATTCTGAAGTTGGAATATCTAAATTAGTGTGTCAAGCATTTTGGTTGGGGTATATTGCAACATGGGATGACTATAAAGCTAGCAATAAGCATGGTTAGGTAGAGCTAAGTTAGTAGACCCCGTGCATCACATAATTTCAGTTTGCACCGTCTTGAACACATCCTTGATGAGGATATATGATTCCCTCGGTGGTTTAAGGGTTATGTCAAGGTTTGATATCTAATCATATTTGCTACATAATTTGTAAGCAATTACGTAGATATACGCGTTTGTGTGTGGAAAGAGTGCTCTGCGTGGGTTGTCATGTGACCCAGCAGACGATTCTGCCTTCACTCCTTTACTCAACTAATACTTGATACTCCCATATGGATAAATTGCTGTCTTAGTTAGTTGTTCTGTTCCATCGATTGCTTCAAGTTTAGCTACTAAGGTCCAACATTTTGCTTTTGTGGACCTGTGAAATTATTGGCAACCCTTTTTGTCATAGGAATAACTATCGGCCGATGGGGCAATGCAACTACTTAATTATTAATAGGGCAAGAAATACTAACATATTATTAATCAGTTAAATTAAGTGTTGATATTAACTTAAGGCATTTTTGCTTTTTTTCCCCCTGCATTTGCATATAAATGGTTCTGGTACTGTATAATATAAAACTAGCATTTGCATAGGTTGACTAATTAGTATAGATAAGATAAATGTCTAAGAGAAAGAATTTATATTAATTAAATTTGTTTCTTCGACTCAGGACATTGATACGACGAAACTTCGTATGAAACAGAAATTCGTGACGGTGGTTCATCCACAAAAGAGAAAAAAGACAAATGGGCGATGATTTAAGGGAAAGAGTTCATGTTTGGTATTACTCTTAAATGCAAAATGCCAGGAAGAAGGAGGAGTTGACGTAGGTGCACACGGGAGGGGACCAATACTGCTCCGTCTCATTGGAACTGGACCTACACCAAATACGGTCTTTCATGACAGATTAGGTTACAGGTCACACGTTTTATTATTAACCAACAAAGATACCAAGGATGGATGATAGGATTTCTTTGAATTGTTTTCTTTTATCCTTTTATTTATAGGATGATGAATTTTAATTTAAATTATTTATTAATATAAATAATTTATTTTTCCGAACATCTCAAATCAGTAAGATAAGAGATCACTATAACTGCTTAAAAAATTTAGTTGCATATTTTTATACTCTATATCTTATTTTATAAAAAAACATATAGTTCTTAAAATTCGCCCAGTGTCTACTGAGCTGGATAGGATCACGATCAACGACAAACGTAAGCCGAGTTGGGTCCACTAGGAATTTGCAAAATGCCAAAATTCGATTTGTCCAGTAACTTACAATTCAAAAGGCTATAAATGAGTCAACACCGTTTCCTCATAAAGTTATTTGATTATTCATATTCTTATTAATTGACTTTTTAGTGTGTTGACACCTAACTACTGTGTTGGCTACGGTTAGACGATTCCGGAGACTTACTTCTTCGGATTGCCTAAAGGTATAGAAAATAACCTTATATGAGGAATCATAGTTAACTTGTCAAATGCATGTGGGTGGCTGTGGCTGATTCCTAAGACCACAACCGTTGAAGCCACCAAGATGACTGATTGGACCGCTTGTTTATGTTCCAGTTCCAGTTGAATCTCATCTCTTTTCAACATTCATTTGGTCATAAGTTGGAATTCTTGGACGTGACCAAGTTGAGAATTGCAACCTTCCTTTATTTCATAAGCTCAATGATCTGATCTGTTATGGCAAGCCACTTAACCATATTGATTGGATTATTTGCTACATTTTTGATGAATGATTATTGCCTTGTTTAACATGTGGAGTTTTTGTTATGCTCTTCCATTCCAAGAACAACATATATAAGGTCAAGGCAACTTGTTTAGAGCAGACATAGTAGGTTTCAAGGTTTCTGGCTTGGAACCACTTGCAGCCGAATTTGGAATATAGGGTGTGGTCTTTCGATTGCCAAAGTTTTACCAACACCCAACAGCTGCATTTACTAACATAATGTCTTATTAGAAGTTGGCTGAGATCAGACCGTGATTTACCTCCCTCACGACTCTGTCGGGCCGAAGCGTGGGGGCACCTAGGGTGGGCGATTCCACCTTTTGAGATCAAGGATACTATTCCGTAAGAGGCAAGCAAAGAAGAAGAAACAGTGTGAAAATTGAATGAGAAATTAAGACATGAGAAAGTTAAGGCGGAGAGCAAAGCTCAGATGCAAAATAACTCTGGTCAAGTCATGATGGTTTCAAATTTACGAAAACTGAGTTTGACCGCAAATATTCAACCTTAAATAAAAAAAGAACAGGCTTTGTTTCACAGCCCCTTCCTCTTTGAAGACATCACAAATTCAAGGTCTGCTGGTAAACTTTAAGATGCAGACAGTCATTCCTTGAGTTATTATACATTTGAATCAAAGATATACGCTTCAATGTTTTCTCGGCTGGCTTTTAACCTTCCTTACAACCTAAAAGCTCTTCTTTTATTTTTTATTATCAGAACAATATTAGAACTTTTATATTTTATTCATCTTATAACACCGTATTTAATATATTGATTAGAGTAACAAGGCCCAGAAGCTTATGCCAAACTCAAATTTCTAGTTCGTAGCTTGTGAGTTGTGAGGGACTCGTATTGGGTCAAGTTGGACTTCTCAATGGGAACTGTATTCTCCTCCTCAACACTTGCGCCACCAGTCCTCCTTTTGTATTCAAAGTACAAAGTCCAGAAGAAATCAAAGTCATCTCTGCTCAGGATCTTCACTTTATATTATTACCGTATTTCAGTTAGTTAGTAACATTGAGATTTTAATGTTTGACTGTGATCTCAGTAGGTTCTTGTAGTCTAAATCTAATTTCATAAATTATTATTATTACGAGATAATGTTTTGTGTTGGAGTTAAGGATAAAATACAGAAACAGATTCAACGCTTTTAAGAGAGAGAACAGAGGAAAATATGAAGATGAACGATAAGAAAACTTGTTATGCAAAAGGATGATATTATTCATGAATAATTTCTACATTTATACTACTGAGATCAACAGAAAAGCAGACATCGACGCTAACACGATTAGAAAAACAACAACTAAAGTAGTGCTTGAGAGCACGTTTACAGATCCTAAAGACTTGATCTACTCTGTTTTGCCTCAAAAGAGATAAGACCTTGAATAAATAAATAAATAACACATGGGAATCACGCGAGAGTTTAAAGTCCAATAAGCAAATATCTAACACTCTTCCTTGCTTTTGGCGCTACAAACTCCAATCTTCTGCCTTAGAAATTCAAACTTGCTGACTAGAAGTGGTTTTGTGACCAGGTCTGCTAACTGATCTTCGGATTTTCAGTAGACCAGAGTTACATCTCCATTTTGTTGCACCTCTCTTAAGAAGAATAGCTTGATATTGAAATGCTTTGTCTTTCTATGAAACACAGGATTGTGAGAAATTGCAATTGCAGCCTGATTGTCAACAAAAATCTCTGTACAATTCTCTTGCAGGGCCGGTCCTATGGTTTTAGAGGCCCAGGGCAAAAATAAATTTTTTTTGAAATGGGCCTCTTTTCATAAATTATAATTTTCGGAAACTTTAATTCATTACTCATCACTTAATTTTATTAGCTAATATTTAGTTTAGAGAGGGGCCCAAATTTTTTTTAAAAATGGGCCCCTTTTCATAAATTATAATTTTCGGAAAGTTTAATTCATTACTCATCACTTAATTTTATTAGCTAATATTTAGTTTAGAGAGGGGCCCAAAATTTTTTGTTTTGAAATGGACCCCTTTTCAAATTTTCGGAAAGTTTAATTCATTACTATCACTTAATTTTTTTTAGCTAATCTTTAGTTTAGAGAGGGGGCTTGGGGCCCCCTCTCATAGTGGGCCCTGGGCGGGTGCCCTGCTGACCCCTGCCCAGGGCCGGCCCTGTTCTCTTGCTCCATATTCAGATCACACAAAAGCTTTTTCAGCCATAAAGCTTGATTGACAGCTGCTGTTGCTGCAATAAATTCAGCTTCTGCTATGGATTGTGCAACAATCTCTTGTTTTTTTGAACACCATGAGAAAACACCTGAACTAAAACTGAAACAATATCCTGATGTACTTTTCATGTCATTAACTGAACCAGCCCAATCACTATCCGAAAATCCACATAGCTTGAAATTTTTGCTTTTTCCAAACTTGACACCATAATCAATTGTACCTTTGATATACCTTAACACCCTTTTTGCTGCAGTTAAATGCAACTCACTAGCATAATGCATAAACCGAGATAAGAAACTTACAACAAATAAGATGTCAGGCCTTGTTGAAGTGAGGTACATGAGGCAACCAATCAGGCTTCTATAATAGCTTTCATTAACTTTATCAGCTCCATCTTCCTTGCTCAACTTCTCCTTTTGATTTATTGGTGTGCTTACTGCTCTGCACTCCTCCATCTGAAATTTCTTCAAAATTTCTTTCGCATATTTTTTCTAGCAGATGAATACTTCATTATGACTTTGTTTAATTTCCATCCCAAGAAAGTAAGTCATGAGACCAAGATCTGTTATCTAAAAAACTTGCTTCATCTCCTGTTTGAATTCCTCAACCAGCAAACCATTGTTTCCTGTCACCAAGAGATCATCAACATAAAGTGATACAACAAGAACATCATTGTCATTACGTTTAACATAAAGAGTAGCCTTTGATAAGCTTTTAATGAAGCCCAGACTCTGTAAATGATCATCTATCCTGTTGTATCATGCTCTAGGTGCCTGTTTTAATCCGTAAAGATCCTTTTTTAGCAAGTAAACTTTATCTTCTTCTCCTTGTACCACAAATCCAACCGGCTGCTCTACATATATCTCCTCCTGCAACACACCATTCAAAAAAGCAGATTTGACATCTAATTGAAAAACTTTCTGACCTTTTTGTGCTGCCATGGCTAGCAACATTCTGATTGTGTCTAATCGAGCAACAGGAGCAAAGGTGTTGGAGTAATCAACACAAAAAAATCTGAGCATAGCCATTAACGACAAGCCTAGCTTTGTATTTGTTGATAGAGCTATCTACGTTAAGCTTTGTTCGAAACACCCACTTTACTCCAATGATTTTTCTATCCCTAGGTTTGTCAACTAATTCCCAAGTTTTATTTTTCTAAATCATTGACATCTCGTCTTCCATTGTTTTCTTTCATTTTGGATTTTTAAGCGCTTCTTCATGTCCAGCAGGCTCACAAACTGCCACGTTGCATTTCTGGTATATATCTGC
>JAOQMR010000212.1:22819776-22831144 GCA_027563865.1 Erythroxylum pelleterianum | reverse complement strand
TAGTTTTGTAGTTCATACGAGACTATTGCTAAATATATATCAATAAATCACTATATTTCCATCCATTTTCGTATCAATATTGAACTTCCTTGCTTTCTATTGTTATCTTTGTTGTTAATATGAACAGATGATCTTTGACCTTCCATTCTCAATTGCTTTACTTGTGATGAGATGCTAGGTAATCACTTCTCTTAGTTAAGACCTCATTAATAGTTTTTTGGTTTTCTTTTCTCATTAGAAAATGACTCCTACCACCTATCATCCTACTCACAGTCGGACTCTTCCACCACCAGATCAAGGTAAGGAAAAGATTTCCTATGCATATTTTGTTTTATTGGGCTTTGGTTATGATATGGAAATTTTGGCACTTTAAGCCCTCGTACATTAGATGACTATGAGGTAGGCCTGAAAGTTATCTCTCAGTTTTTGCTGCTCTGATTTGTATGTGCATATATTGCTGTATTTTCTCACTCTGTTTATAATTAAATGTTTCTCTTGGTTGGAGGAAAGCATATTGTGTTTGATCAATTTTATAGTATACATATTTCAGAATTGTGTAATGGATATGAAAATTTGGAACGAATGGAGATATTTAGCAAGCTAGAGGAGTGATGAGCAAGTTGCAATATTAAAATTGCATGTCTAATAAATTTTCTTCATGTCTTGTTGGATAGGAAGAAATTACTCATGGTAAATAATTTAAGATTCTTCAAGTAAGAAAATAATATGAGAGGAAAACTTAGGTTGAATATGAATGAAGTATCCTTTGATGACCAAGTTGACTATCTTGCCCTGAAATTACCAGCTTAACTTATGTACTTCCTGTTCCATCTCTTTGTTAGCTGTTATCTAGTCAAGTTCATGCAACTCCATAGCATGCATAATAGTGCAACCTTGATTGCAAAAGGTTAAAAAGGATAATTGTAGTAAACCTTGATGTTAAATTTATTCAGTTTCAAGAATGGGTCATATGATGCATCCAAAAGAGAAATAACTTGATAAAATTGTCTAAGGTTAATTGTAAAAAAAAACTCTAACTTTACTCAATTTTGCAATAGTAGCGTGAACTTTAAAAAGTGATACTAAAATATTCAAACTTTAACTTGTTTGCGAAAATAGCCTGACATTAAGTTCTCGGTTAACATTGTTGACATGGCATGTCATGTCAGATTTTTCTTATTCGTCACATGGCTGCCACATTACACAATGTTGCCGAGTAGGATATTTATTTTGTTAATGAAAAGTATGTTAAAACTAATTGACCTTAAAATTATTCAGGCACTGTTGCACCATTGATTCCAAAGCTTATGAATCCACTGATTCCTAAAACCGAGTCTTTAATAGAAATGGGTGCAAGAGAGATTCTGCAACAACTCATTCATGGTACAAGTCCTGCAAGTCCTCCTTTGATTGATGTTTTGGCTTCTGTTTTGAAACATAATGATAATAATATTTTACTCGTCGTACGAAGCAGAGGCCTATATAATGGGTCGAGTGATGTTGATTCCATTGCAAAGAGCATTTTAACAATCGGTTTGGTTTCATTGCTTTGTAGAAGTAAAAACACATTGAAAAATAGCAGGGAGGAGAAGGAAGCCTATTAGCTTTTCAATAAATGTGATACCACCATCTTACATGGTTGCCATGTTGCGAAAAGAAAAATCTAACATGCATATCACGTTAGCAACGTTAACAAAGAACTTATAAGTCAGGTTATTTTTGCAAAAAATTGAAAGTTCGAGTACTTTAATGTCACTTTTTAAAGTTCGGACTAATATTGTAAAATTGGGAATTTTGTTTTTACAATTACCCATTTTTCTAAGTTAAAGCCATTAAGAACTTCAATTAAGAATTGAATTTATTTTCTATAGATCATCTAGACAAAAATAGGAACATTGTTCACTTGAGATCAATCAAGTAGAACGTCTTAGCTTAAGGACATATTAAATTCTTCAGCACATGAAATTTAAAGGAATATAATATGAACAAATTTCAATGATGATATTGCATTTTGAGGTCAGTGGGATAACTTTCTGACAGCACTGGTTTTTGCATAGATCCTAACACAAGTGTACACTTGAGGTGGCATCAGGTTTGTAGTGTAATAAGGATATCTGGAAGCATACTAAAATGCATGTTGTTGGCATTGTGAAATGCATTTTGCAAAAGATTGTGCATAGAAAAGCTTTTGCATAGTTTAGCAAATAATCAGCCGTAACTTTGTTCGCTCTTATTGAGCACTTCATCCAGTGTGTCTGAAATGATATAGCATCAACTTTACTCACACTACTGAAACTTTGTTTGCAGTTATAACTACTGAAGCCAAAAATATTCTCCTGAGGAACTTCTATGAGCGAGCGGAGGACAAGGTTTGTAGTGAATTCGACGTCATCCAATTGGCTACTTAGTATTCATTAGAGCTTATTGGCGATTTTCTCTTCTTACAGTTGAGACTTAAGAGAGCTGCTTCAGAGCATCTAGTACCAGAGCATGGAAACAAGCACCCTAGGGCATCTCATTCATAAGAAACTTGAGTTGCTCGTATCAAATTCATGAATTCAACTGTTGGTGTATATATAAGTCATATCCCACATGCGTTTGGTTTAGTTAAAAGGTATTGCTTATTGTTAAGAAAAGTGTAAAGCCATTCGGTTAGATTTTGTATGTACAAAAAGAGGTTACATCTGGGTGATGATATATCAAAGTCTTAATATTTTAGTTAACTGGCAAGTTGTGGAGCTTTGGTTGCAAGTCTTGTCTGTGCTTGCTACTTGCTAGGTACTTCTTACCAAAATTGAGCTTATTACTATGCACATTGACGTTTTCCACTTCATTATTTCTTGCAATTCAAAGTTAGAATTTTGGTCAGAGGCAGCGGGTGCTAGTAACACAAGAGTTGGTTTGTAGCAGCCACAGAGAGAAAATGAGATTGTATTATAGTCATTTTGCGTAGAAAATAGGACATTCATCTCCCATAATCAAAAGTCACGCACTTGCTGCGCTTGCGAGTTCAGGTATACGACATAAAAAGTATTATCAGATCTTGCATCTAACATATTTCTTATTTATCTATAAAACCCATTTTCCCTGAGCTAAAAGATGGAGTCTAGTAGTTGCTGGTCCATTAAACAAGAAGCTTACGCTTCTCTTTTTGGGTCAGACTTGATCAGCTTCTCCCTCGAAAATTGGAATTATTTTGGAGACTTCCTCACCAGATCATAATTTTAGGTCAACATTTTCCGATTAAGAATTCTTGGCATAGTCAATGACAGTGTGCTCAAAAAATTGGCTTTGAATTCAACACAAGAAATTAGTTTTGTTTTCTTCGATGCTATAATTAAGTTATATTACATAATAATTTACAGTGTATATTAAAAACTAGAATAATAGAGTATATACCACATACAAATTACAAACATAAGCTCTGTTTTAAGCCAAACATTTCAATATGTTTATTCTTTAGCATAATTAAAACGGTCAATCTAGTTGTGCTCTACCAACTCCCAAGAAACGATAAACAAAAGGCATCAGAATCGACCCTCCGTGGATAGTCCCACGTTTTAAACAAACAAAAGCGGAAAGCCAACCACCAGAAATAAAAAGCAATTAATAACACAAAACTCACTCGGTGTCACCACACAGCACAGGCCATTCCTTCCTTGGCAGAGAGACCTCGAGAGATGGCTATGTCCACCAACATATACACCACATTTTCGCCAGTTACCACCAGCAGCAAGACCCACAGCGCCAAGGCCACCCTCTCGGTCCCTCCCATATGCACCATTAGACGTCCCACCTTCCACCTACAATCGGCCCTTTCTCTACGGAGAACGCCCAAGTTTTCGATTACGGCTTCTGCGTCCACCGCCGTACAAGCAGACCAAACGACAACTTCTAGTAAAGCGTCAAAGTCTCTGCCTTTCAGGGTGGGTCACGGGTTCGATCTCCACAGGTTGGAGCCTGGGTATCCTTTGATCATTGGTGGGATTGATGTGCCCCATGAGAGAGGCTGCGAGGCTCATTCTGATGGTATTTTTGTTTTCCTCTGATTCTTATTTGGGTTTCTGGTTGATTTTTGTCTTTTAAAAACTGACCTGTTCAGAATTTATAATCTTTGTTCTTGTCCGATTTTTGTACTTGATCATGAAGTGGACTACAAAGAGTAGTTCTTTTCTAAACTTTTTTGCTCAATTTAAAACAAAGCAACTTTGGCTTCTCAGGAATTGCTTGAATCTGACTTGGTCTCTAAGATAAGAAATTTAGGATCCAAAAAATTAGGCTTCTGATTATTTCTTTGTACGAGTTTCTGTGGGAGATAATTGGAAGTTAGACCTTTTTTCTTTCTTTCTTTCATGGAGTTGTTATTGACCTTGGCAGGTGATGTGTTACTGCACTGTGTTGTGGATGCAATATTGGGGGCACTAGGGCTCCCTGATATCGGACAGATTTTCCCTGATAACGATCCGAAGTGGAAAGGAGCACCGTCATCCGTATTTATCAAAGAAGCTGTGAGTTATTTGTTTGATCCATTTATGGGAAACTTAAAGATTTTAACTCCATTCCGAATTGTCAACCTAGCTTCCTGATTGATACTTCCCGCATTTGGTAGTGGCCAATTATGCAATGGATGAAACCAAGTCTTTACCTGCTATTCTGTTCCAATGTTTTGATCTGAAACTCTTATTATTCATGTTAGCGTTGAAGGATCACTAGAATGTTCTTAGTCTCTGGCATTATGGAAGACAAAGATACTTCATATATGTGCTTCTCTGTTGACTTACAAACAATTATGTGGAACTACTGCAGCCTTCTCTAGTTTGAACTGGAAACTTCGCAGGACATGGGTGCAATTTGTCATAGGAGTTCCTTTTCTGTAAATTCATGGCCCACAAAAACATATAATGCTTCTACCTGTGGTTTTAGTAATTCAAGTTCTATAGTTGTTATTGAAAAGGTTGCGTAAGTAATTATGATGTTACTTGTCATGTAAATGTTTAACTCATGTGCTTTCTTGTCCAGTCTGTCTTTAAGAAGGCTCCTTTTTAGTGTTATAGTAGTCATCTCTGGGTGCAAGGAAAGCCTTTGGGGTCGCAACCTGAATGGTTTAGCTAAAATCATGGGGGGAAAAGTTACTTGCTGAAGGATATGATAGTATTCAATTTCATGCAGGCTCCTCTTTGTTGGACATATGAGGGGTTTATCATGCTGTTGCATTGTCTTTATGCGAGCTACTTGTGAATTTTCTTCTTCTTTATTCCCAAAAATCTTACTAGAAATTATAATTTAAGCAGATATACCTTGTTCAATCAATGTGACATGTGCTTGATTTCAGGTGAGACTCATGCACGAAGCTGGATATGAGATCGGAAATTTAGATGCGACCTTGATACTTCAAAAACCAAAACTCAGCCCATTCAAGGAGATTATCAGAAACAATTTGTCTGAGTTGCTCGGAGCAGACCCTTCTGTCGTAAATCTGAAAGCAAAAACTCATGAGAAGGTTGATAGTCTTGGCGAGAACAGAAGTATCGCTGCACACACTGTTATTCTTCTCATGAAGAAGTAAATTGGTCATAGAAGCTCAAGTTTTGATTCTGGAGATTGTCCTTTAATCTTGTATAATATTACAAAAAGAACTGAGCTTGGAAGTTGCAATTGATAACTATTTATTTCACTCTATATTGACATCTTTCGTAAAGACACCAAGATGATTGTAAAGTCAGTATCTGTCGTACGATTGTAGCTAAATACTAGTATCTTGTGCACGATTAGTTGCTAAGATGTTGGCAATTTTATGTTACTTGTACTGTATTCGCTACTTTTGGAATAAACATTTCTTTCTGCAGTGGAACGTAGTTCAAGTCAAATGTTATACGGAGCATTTATGTCTGCCACGAACCTCCCCATGGTTGAAATTTACGTTTTGGAGCACAAAAATATGTTGTAAAGATTCATATAAATAATTTTAGCATACTTGCTGCTTTATTCTTCACGTTAAAAAGAACTTTGTGGACTGAACTATGTTACCAAGATATCATTTTGTTGCTTCCCCGCATAAATTGTAAATTGTAAAGTTGAAACTTGAAACTTGAAAGAACGCCAGCAATCTTTTATGAGTGACGCCTTTCCCTGCTGTAAATAATGACTTTATTTCAAAACATGAAAATTATCTGACCAGTAATTATGTTTATTTGAACTCTTGGGAGATAACAAGAGAAAACCTTTCTTAGGTAGATGCATTTTCATTTATAAACCCTCTTATAAGAGCTTGGGACAGTCGAGATTTTACCTGTAGGTGAAAAACTAGTTAAGCCTTCAATGATGAGGTGGGCCCGCTTGGCCCGTCTGTGTGGTGGTGTGCCAGTTGGACCCTCAGAGAGGTGTGCCCGCTTAGCCCGTCCACGAAGTTTTCTCAAATCCAAAAAAAAAATTCATTTATAAAACTATATGGTGATATTTTTTCCCTTTCGAATATTTGGGCTATGATATGTTGTGTCCACCTATGTCATTTACACTTCAAGATAGAAAGTGATCAAAGAAGAATTAAGATAACAATAATAAAGCGAAAAAATAAACATGGAGTTTTTTTAAAACAAATAATTTATAATTTTAATTTAGATTAAAATGTCAGGACTCAATTCAAAAACCTTAACATGTGCAATAGTAACATCAATTACTTTAGCTATTCAAACAAAGCCTTTCAAATGTTTTGCTCTGTAAATCATATATTAAATTCCCAAATTAACAAAACTAAAGTGTTAGTGAAACTAGATTAAATGTGACTCATAAATTAATATTCATGTACTAAATAATCCTAATTCGACTGAATTTTAACACGCTCTTGGTATACTATATAAATACAAGAGAAATATACCTTTTAAATTATTCTAATACAATACTAACAAGAGTCTCCTTTCTTGACATAAGCAAGGATGAATTCTTGTAACCCTAATGAACTTGAAAACCTAAAAGGAAAGAGAAGAGAATTTGTACTATCTTAGTAAATGAGGAACCATACATATATTTGTATAAGGATAAATCTTAAGTTACCAAATTTGATTAAAATATGCAGTAAAGACATACAAAAATATACGATAAAGCATATTACACTATGAAATAAAAGATATACTAAACTATGTATTAGACATACAAAAATATACGATAAAGCGTATTACACTATGAAATAAAAGATATACTAAAATATGTATTAGGGCATGCAAAATTAAGTTATAAGACATACAAAATACAACCATATGAGATGAAAGAAACAGTAGAATCTTTCATGACAAGGAGCTTCCTCATGATCAATTCAGTAAGCAGGTAATACAAGGCATCAAGCTCAAATCAAAAGACACAAACATAAATTTTATGGAATGTCTAGTTTCCTCTTTTGTCTTAGTCCTTGTAATGACTAAAGACAATTCTTATTCTTAAAAAAATGTAAGAAATCTTATTAAATTAAGCAATCAATCATTTTAATTATACAACAAAACAAAGTACATATACTGACATAACATACTAAAATATGCAAGCTATATAACATTAAAGTTATATAATATTTAAATGATAATTAGACATCACAATGTCTAGAACATATTAGACATATGTGTAACATGAAATTTAGATCATAGGTTTCACATAATTAATGCATGGTAATAAGAAACCAAGATGGAACAATAAAACTCTCGTTTAAATTCAATGGTGAATATAGAAAAATAATAAAAATATTTTTGTAATCTCAATATTATACATATATCTATTCTACTTATTATAGTTATTGGAACCATCATAACTACAATTTCACATGTCATGAAATACAATTTAATGTACAATATAAAGTAATCCATCATAACCAACCAATATAAAAAAGGCCACATTATATCTTGAAGCTTATCACTAACTTATATTTTCCTCAAACTTTTATCTCATCCATACATTTTTACAGTCAAATATGAATTTTATTTAAAAAATAACTTATAAATTAGATTAATTTTTTAAATTTTATATTAGAATTAAGCATAAATATAAGTTCAAAAGTTAATAAATCTTAATATGGTAAAATCAATACCACATTTAAACAATAGAAACTATAACTCTTCATACTTGAAAGTATAATTAGATATAGGCATGTAACAACACATCGTACAATAATATATATTTAGTTGTAGGAAGAAAAATAATTATTATAAATATTACTCAAAAAGAATCATCTAATAAAAAACTAATAAAATTAAAAAGTTTGGTGACATAATAATTAATTTATTATTATTGACCTAATGGGTATCCAAAAAGAGGGTAGGTTGTAACTTTAATTTTAAAAACCTATAATGACAAATAATGGAACACTTGATTTGCAAAAAAAATTAATAGTCCAAACAATAATAAAAATCATAAATAATATCACAAATATGTATATAGTACCTAATATATGATGTTATAAAATAAGAGATAACAGGCAATACAAAAATATTATTAATCTCTTTGAATCAATAATCTTTCAATTTCAAGTCTTCAATCAACATATACTACAAGTGTCTAATCAATATATACTATAACAAGAATTCTCTTAAATGTAAATTATATAACAAAACCAATAATAGTGCACAAGAGAAAAATATAATAACTAAAGAGATAAGAAAAGACATGAAAACGATGATTTATAGTAATTCAATCATCAATGATTTTTGTCTAGATTCCAAAGTCCAATTGAGAATTTTGAATCCATTATTTGCTTTGTTTTGAAAGGTGAAGAGAAAATTCCTATAACTTATCCTTTTACTTAAAGATTTCCCACTCTAACAAATAGTGTGCCAATTCAAATAAAAAGTTTGAGCATTTGAAGTTATTTTAATTATGATTTGGGTGCATTGGTCAACAAAGATATATTAGTGATCGACCAATATAAGTTAAATTATAACAAAATAGATCAAGACTATATAGCTAATATAGGTCGACCAATATATTGTTATAGTCAACCAATATCCCAACAAGAAACATATTAATTGACCAATGGACAGTAGTGGTCAACAAATATTCTAACAATTAAAAAATCTATGCATTTAATGTATTTTAGTTGACCAATATGCAACAGTAGTCGTCCAATGTATAGTATATAGTTGTTTGTAATGATTTGTTCTTGGTTCCAATGGCTAGTTTAACTTCAAAGCATACAAATCTATTATTTTTTTATTAGTTTAGACATTAAAAATATTTGGGTATTCTATAAACATATTCCAAGAAGTTTTTCAAAGATTGTGTGAGCATTCATTGTTGCATTTTTTTAAATAAGTGAACCTTTAAGTTACAAAGTGATCAAGCAAGGTCTTTTAGATTGTAATTCATTTATGAGTGGGGTTAATTTTTACATTTAAGAAAGATTATAAGAAGAGTTACTCTTCACTCTTGAAAAACACAAAATTATTGTAAGAAGGTTCATCTTTGTCTTGTTGAAATAACATACTTGTTAGAATTCTATGAAGTATTTTAGCGAGTGAATGTAGGCAAGGGTTGTTTGTCCAACCACTATAAATTGGTCTGTCTTTCTTCTTCAATGTACTCTTTAAATTATTTTTTGAGTGTGTGATTGATTTAAATTAAATCTATTTCTTTATTGGATCATATATTGATCCTTATTTAATTGAATTTATTAAACAAAAAATTGTTAAAATTCACTAACACTCAATTCATCCCCCCTCTTACATGCATCATATCTTATGCCTACCATCTGGAGTTTTGTTCACTTAACAATGGGTTTTTTGGCAGCATAAGTCCCCGTGGTTTTAATTTTCGGCATAAGTTTCCCTGTGGTTGTAATTTCGGCAGAAAAGGTCCCTGTGGTTTCAAATAAGGTTAGGATGAGTCCTTATAACCTGCTATAGCAGGTTCACTCGGTTACTCCCTCTTTCAATGACATGTGTCAATTAGTCATTGGTTGAAAAATAATTTCTTAACCCATGAAAAATCCTTAGATCACCGTATACTACTCCACCTTGTATCGCCGTATGGATTAGCAGGTTCAGATTTGTTTGCGCGCGCCCACACCGTATACTACTCGAGCCTGGATCGTCCTCGTCCACCATTTCTTCCACGCCGCGCCAACACCGTGTAGTAGTCGAGCCACCGTCGTCGTCATCGTCCACCATTTCCAAGTTATTTCTTCCACCATTTCTTGTTCGTTTTTTGTGCGTTTTTGTGTGTTGTGTTTTGGGTTTTATTTCTGCTTGGAATTTTTTTCTTAAATGGTTTGTTTATGGTCAGTTTTTGGGTTGTTTGCGTTGAAATGTTGTTTGTTTGTGTTTGTATGTGAGGAGAAAGGGAAAAGATAGCTTATCTGTTGTTAGTTAGGGTTTAGTTTCTGAAGCCTATAAGGTGTATGATGAAAGTCCTCTTTTGTATTTAGAACAAGGTTTTGACAGTGAATGAATTTACTTTTTCACACATGCTTTCAGTGTTCTATTTTTAGTGTTAAAGCAGTGAAGAATTTCATAAGGGAAGGGAAATGGTAGATTTGAAGTTAAGACCTTATCGACATAAATTGTTAGCCAACAAGATAAATGAGAAGCTTTCTCCTTGATATTTTGGTCCTTATCCAGTCCTAAGAAGATTGGGCATATAACCTACAAGTTGGACCTTTCCAACACCACCTCCATACATCATATTTTCCATTTGTCACAACTGAAAAGTGTCACTGGAGATTTTTCAATTTGTCGACCACTGCTAGAAGGCTTAATGGTGGAACCTAAAGAGGTATAGGGCACTAGAATAGGTGTTGATGGCTTGGAATTACTTATTAACTGGAAACAATTATCAGAATTTAAAGCCACATGGGAACCAAACTCTAATCAAAAAGAAATTTACATACTTCCACCTTGAAAAATAATTTCATAAGGGGTTTTGTTACTATTAATGTTATCATGGTTTGTGTTTTAGTGACAACAACTATAAAGAAATGTTAATGTTGTTGGAGTGTTGGCGCGACTTGAGTGTTCTGTTTTTTGCGTTCAAAACATTCAAGAAATTTACCTAATGTTGTCCTACTGTCAATGTTATTTGAATGTTATATTTTTAGTCTCCAAAACATTGAAGAAATTTACCTAATGTTGTCCTACCTAAAGCCTCACTTTGTTTGTGGTCGTTTAATATAAGTGAGAGTATGGATTCAAACCAATATGTACTTGTACCTCCTCACGGAGAACATGAAATTGTTGTACAATTCAAGTACGGGGGGAGATTTGTAAGAAAACCGAAACTGCAATATGTTGGAGGGAAAAAGAAAATTATGTTAGTTGGGGTTGAGAAGTTAAATTGGTTGGAATTACAAAGAATTGTGAAAGAAGAGCTTGGAGTTAGAAAGTATAGTAAGTTGCAG
>JAOQMR010000212.1:22801004-22818781 GCA_027563865.1 Erythroxylum pelleterianum | reverse complement strand
TGCATATATGAAAGGAATACCTCATAATATATTATTAACAAATCATAATGTTAATACATGAATCACAAATGTTTATTTGCCTAGGGCACACTACTAACATTATGTTAGTTAGCTTAAACGTTTATAAAATGAGTATGTATATTTGCTGAAGCCTGAAACGTGAATGAGAAACTAGGGTGTGCCGCATGTCTTGCTTTTACATATTTGATGATCAATATTTCATAAGATGTTTTTTAAATGATTTTTTAGATAGAAAGATCATTGAAAATGTGTCTAAAAATAGTACAGAAAATTCTTGGAAAGATGAGATGCGTATGCTCTATTTTCACTATTATTGCGTGAATCTCTTTGGGTGTTTTAGAGATGAACTAAAATCAGTCTAGAGTTAAGGAAAAAGGACTAATGTGATGTCGTGATATGGGAAGAATTAAAATGATAATTTAGAGATGAAATGAAGGTGTTGATGAAGATGAAGAAATGCAGAAAATACGAGGAATGTGTGTTTAATATGTTCAGTTTTGATGTTTGTGATTAATCACAAATTTTAGATTGTTTGTGATTGAGTTGAGCTGAAATGGAAGTAGGAATGAAGAGAAAATAAAAAAAGACATAAGTTAGAATTGATGGATTTAGTAAACGAGATGAAGAAGAGATGAAAAACCTACAGTTTCGTAAAAATATGGAGAAGAATGTCTATCATGATCATGCACAAACACGATCGTGATAGATAGGGAACATCAAAGGAGCTGTATGATCTTGTAGAAGCATGATCGTGAAAGAGAGGAACCCTCAGTGGACTTGCACGATCAGGCACACGCACGATCTTGATAGAAAGGATTATCTGGGAGTTGGACGATCGTGCACAAACACGATCGTGACTGAAGGAAGAAAATAGACAGTGCATGATTGTGACAGAGAGGAAGAGTCATGCAGTGCACGATCGTGCTTGAATTAGCAGGAAGAGCACAATCGTGCACAAGCACGATCGTGACAGTGAATGTATAATGCCTTTTGATAGGTTTTGACACCCTTCACTATTTTGGCCATAACTTCTTTTCTAGACCTCCAATTGACTTGAAATTAGGACCACGAACTCCTCACACATTTTTTTTCTTCTTCACAAAATTTCATGGCCATCTGAATTCATTAGGAATGGATTTATAATGATTGATTGATGAATTTAGGATGAAAATTATGAAGTGTGTTGGAATTTGTTAAATGGAGTGATTTCACTAAACAGGCATCAGTATTTTAGCTATATCTTGATCTGTAGACCCCTAAATGGAATTATTGTTGATTTCAATTAAACTAGAGACATATTGCTACAAATTTCATGAAGGAATCGAATTTTAATTATATCTCTAAGAGTTTCAAATTTTGACTCGAAGTTTAGTACTGAGTACTATTGCGGTTTGAGAATAGTTTGAAGTATTTTGAGTATAGTTTGCAGAATACTGAACTGAATTGTATGAACATAGTGTCATTAGAAACTTAAGGCATATAGGAACATTTGTTTATAGAAGGTTTTGCCTAAATACCTTAATTCTTTGTCATAAGGACCATGCAAAATTAGCCCGAAAAATCTACTTTGAGAAAAAGCTGGAATGATTGATTGAGTGATGAACTTAGAATATACTTGTATTGTTGAGGTGTAAATCTAAGTTCAAATTAGACATATATGAGTTTTGAAATATGAATAATAATGTGATGTGAATAAAGGAAACATACTCGGGATCGTCATTGAGCATGCATTTTATATAATCCATATATACATATGTGTACAAATAAGTACTTATATAATTGTGCAAAGTTGTGATATGTGTAAGTGTATGTTGCATGTTATAGAAGAGCATTTAGAGCAACAATATTAGACATCGCTGGGACTTTGAGGTAATAGCTGTCTGGAGCAAACTATGAGTAGCCTAGATGGTCTCACTCGATTAATTGTTTGTTTTAAATTATGTATTAAATGATTATGTAAATGTGATTGTGATTGTGTTGATTCCATACATTGAATGTCCGAGGCATTTGATGCATGAATAAGATATTGGAAGTGTTCCTTGTATGTGAATCTGACAGAAATAAGTGTGCTCAACATTTTTGTTGAATGTCAGACTAAGGTCCGATAAGAAATGTGTATCTGAATGTAATAATGAAATCAAGTGACTGATTGAAAATATATGAATGTGATGAATTTCATTAGATGAATACATGAAAGATAAAGATAGTTGTGACTGGAGTTGCTAGTAAAAAAAGTTTAAAGCTTAAAATGTGATAAGATCCTCTAGCTCAGTTGTAATTATTCCTGATATCCATTAAGGGATATGGGACAATACCTGAACAAGCCCAGTATTCACAAGGGATATGGGTCAGTAAAATGGCACTCGGTTATAACAAAGTAATAAATGAAAGTGAGTCTCATGAGCGTTGCATATGTAAGTTTGAATGATTGGAATGTATTATTGAATTGTGTTCAATAAGAAAGTGAAAATTGTGAACAAAGTATTATATGATGCTACATGATGATAAATGAAATGATGTGAAAGATGTGATTGTATGAGTTGATATGTTATATGGTATGAGTGAACCATCAAAAATCGTTAACTCACTGAGTTCGCAAATCTTACCAAAATTGCAACGTTGATATTTTAGGTTCAAGAGAGGATACTAGTGACAGAGATATTGTAGAAGAAGTATAGTTCTTGTACTTTTAGATCGAAGAAATAGCTCAAAGGTTGATTAGCTAAGATTGAAGGACTTAGATAGAAATTTTGTTTAATTCCTCATGTATGTAGCGTGTTAGGTATACAGAGATGTAAATTCTGATTATTTTTGATGATGTACATATATGGATGTTTTGTAAAGCTACAATGTACATATTCGGTTTTATGAAATGAAATGAAGAATTTTGGGTTTTCGAATATTGTGGCATTTTTGTATAAATGATGATGTCATGATTAAGTTAGTGTCATGACTGCTCTAACATGCCATTATCATAGGTTAGGTACTTGAATGTCCTTAGGATGTTCTGATATATACTCTATAGTAGTAGGGTATTACACTTAGTATAGTGTAAATAATATATTTTTTAGAAACGATAATAATCATTTTTGTTTTGAATTCCAATATCCTTGAAATGAGCTTTAACATGTTCTTCGAAATTCTAATATTATATAGTTCTTTTCAATTAAATTTTGTTTACGATTCAATGTAACTTAATTTTAAAATCTTGATTTTTAAAAAAACACTAATTTACTCTAAATTACTATTAGATTATATGTCAAACATACTATTCATATGTAATATTTACCAAAATGATAATGTAAGTGTAATACAAATGATCTATAAAGGAATAAATCTATCTTAAATAAATCTCAATATTTCATTTTAGCATCTATTCACAAAATAATTCTTAGAGACAAAGTTTACTAATAATGTTGCTTCACTTGAGGAAATTAGTTCAAGATGATGTTTCTTGTAAAATTGGCAATGGAATCTAAACTCTTTATGGTTCGACAATTGGTCTAGTCAAGGCTCTCTTATTAACCTCATAGTCTCATTGATGATCTCTCTCACTATTCCTCTCCATACTAAGCTCAGTTCCTTCATCAATGGTAACTCTTGGATGCTCCCTGATAGCCTTACTCATCTGCAGCCTCACAATTCTCCAATTCCATCCAGATCTGATACGTTTTATTGGAAGGATCAACCTACTTCCAGAATAACAAATAAGCTCTCTATGGATCTAATCAGATAGAGGAATCCAAAAGTTGATTGGAATAGAATCATTTGGAACAAAGTTCTACCCCACAAGGTTTCCTTTCTTTTATGGTTCATCATCAAGAATAGACTCAATACTACTGACATACTATCTTATCCCAACCTAAACAAATGCTTCCCACTATGTTTAGTACACAATGAATCCAAAGATCGCTTGTTCTTCATGTGCTTAGCAGCTAGGCACATTTGGGATCTAGTGAAATAGAAATGCCTATAGCTTGGTTTAGATAACTTCATCTCTAACATAATTCACTAGCTATCTACATAGTTTTATGTCCTTAAGACTGACAAGCAGATCTACTTAATAGGTATAGGGCTCTATGTGCAAACTATATGGAAAAAAAGAAATACTAGAAGGTTTAAGTTCAAACACAAATCAATTGAATCACCTAGCAATGAAGTTATCAATGTGACTAGAGAACTTATTATTATGAAGAACATTGCATCAGATTGTAGTTCCAAATTACTTCTTTCTTTAAATATCTAACTGATGTATTCTAATAGATTGGAAACTATGTAGGTAAAATCGATGTCTGCTCTTTTGAGTTGAAGAGTACCTCCCTTGAACCTCATTTTGGGCTTGTAAGTTTCATTGTTTACTAATTTATTACCTTTTCCTTTTCAAGAAAAACAATGTTAGAATTAATGTAAAAGATATATAGATTTAATCATAGAGTAAAAATTTGTAATTATAGTTATTATATTACTTGGAGCTGGAGTGAGGTTTCCATGGACCTCCTTAGACACCTTGATCCACCTGCGTATTTCCCCAATAGCTCCTTACCTGACCGCCTAGAATGGTTAGCTAGCCCAACCAAGCGATATACCAATGTGTCAGCCTATCATTTTTGGTGACCTCCTTTACCAAATGTTCCTTGGTACAAGCTGGTATGGTCCAAATACAGTAAACCTCGATGCTCCTTTAACTTATGGCTTGCTTTCCTGCAGAAGCTTCAAACCCGGGACAAACTTTCATACCTCTATATTCCTAACCACTACTCCCTGTGCCTCTCAGCAAATGAATCCATAGACTACTTATTTTTTAAATGCCCATTCTCTAAAACTATTTGGTACTTGCCCACTTTCAACCAGTCTAACCTCTCAGCTATCCTTTCCTGGTTTAGAACTATTTCCTATACCAGAGTATCAACCATAATTCACTTCCCTCTTCTGCTTTCTACCACTATTTACCATATATGGACTGAACGTAATGCCAGAACTTTCAAGAATGAAGTCATGGCTGAGGAGAGAGTGTACCTCGGAGTAATCTCCCATGTTAGGGAACTTCTCAGCCTATACACCGAGAGGAGGTAATTTTATAATTTGGTTCTTCACTTACTTTTGCAGGTTAATTGCTCAGTCATTTCTAGGTCACAGCATGCGTGGTTCTCATTGGATAGGCCATGTCTTGCCATGCCTACCCTCATAGGCTCAACACAGTCACTTATTGGCGACAACTTTCTCCTTGGCCATCTAGGGGCTAAGGTTGTTCTTTTCACTTCAATATCTCTTTGGCTTGCTTCTTCTGGGCTTAAAAATTTTTAGTTAGGCTTCCCACTTGGATTATAGATGCTTGGGTATTATTTGGTAGCGTTCTTTGTGTTTCTAATGTTGAATGGCTGTAGGATTACTTCTTCCATAGCTACAGAAATTCCTATGTTTTATCTTGGATTGTCCTGAGGCTAGTTGCTATATTTTGGCTAGTCGTGCCTTCTGTGGTACTTGGATGTGAACTCTTTGTACATATTTTTGTTTTATTTATTAATTTTTCTGATTTACCAAGAAAAAGTTATTATATAAAAACCTTGATATAAGGGTTAACTTATAAATTTTAAAATGTTAAACAAATATTTAAATTTTCATAAAAATATTAAGAGACAACTCATATAGTTTCCTCAAAATGATCTCCTATTGTTTATCATAGAATAAAAGGTCAAATAAATTACTCTTATTTAAATCATGATCACTCGGGTTAACTTATAAATTTTAAAATGTTAAACAATTATTTAAATTTTCATAAAAATATTAAGAGACAACTCATATAGTTTCCTCAAAATGATCTCCTATTGTTTGTCATAGAATAAAAGGTCAAATAAATTACTCTCATTTAAACCATGATCACTCATTTTTATGTTTCACTTTAAAATTAAAAAGATAAAGTACTTGTTAATGCTTCGAGATGAACACCCAACCTCCGTTCAATACGGTGATTCAAATTAGTCCACATAAAATATTATTTTATAGAAAACAATAATGGTCGTGATATACGCCTCTGATTCTAATTTTGGAGCAAAGGTGTAGAAGTTTGTCTTCACACAACTTGTGTCTGTGTTGAATCCAGCAGAAAATTTTGAACGAATAGTCAAAGGAATGTAAAGTCTTCAAATATCTTGCATCCCATATTTTGTTTTTCAAAAGGAAGCCAGTTTCTCCTCAGTAGAAAACCACCACCATACCGTGTTGATATGGTAAGCTCCTAAATATCCAGAATAGGAGGTGGAAAGCTAATTGCTGCAGAGTTGCGTGCCTACCCTCTATACTATATGGTCTATTTCTTCGTAGGCAGTACAGGAATTCAAGGAAAAGACAGGAGGAAATTTGGTGGATAGGAAAGAAAAATGAATATTGTGTCGGTACGAAGGCAACTGGAAAATTGCTTGCATTAATCTAGCGGCTGACTTCTACGCAATAACCCCGGATACGGCGTCACGCATTGTCCTTTCAGTCGCCCATATTCCGCGTAAGCGACATCAACTTCTTGCAACTTGCTGCACTGACTTTGACCCATTCTCTTTTCCTTCTTCCTGACTAAGGATAATTCCCTCTCTCGGGACTAATTGTAATCTGCAACTAGATATTGGAGGCTGTAAGACAAATTATTTTATTTAATTATGCTTTTGATTCAAAGCTAAAAACGTCAAGTGTTTGTACATTTTGATGCTAAATTTACTGGGCTACAAAAACCATCAAAATATGAAGATATCTCTCAAGTCTTCATATATTTGAATTTACTTATAATTAATTTGGGCATGTTGCAGCTAGCAACCATCTTTTATGAAGTCCTATCATCACTATATATATATTTATTTATTTATTTACGTTGTGATATTTATTTTTAAAATTTAGTTAATAGTTTTATCGTTAATAACATTGAAAACTAAATAATAAATACAAAAGTGAGGTATATTATATAAGCTAGAAAAGAGACAAAAATAAAACTCAAAACAAATTGTGCGGGTGCGGCTTATAATTAGTAAAATGTTTTCCTTAAGTATAAAATTGTGTTTCCCAAGTGTGAAAGTGTATATGATTCAGAATCTTTGACAGCTTCTAATTTAAACGAAAGATACTTGCGACAAAATTCGAGAAATTTAGAATAATATTATTTGAAAGACGAACTTGATTTGCTGATAAGAAGTAAACATATTTTATTACAGGTCAAAAACATGGAATCAGCCGTTAATTATGGTTGAGCTGGTCGTGCTAGGCTCAAGCCTATTCCTAGAACGGCATGCGGGTCGATCGGCCCATCCTTAGATGATGACCCAACCCCAGCAGGTATTTGTTATATAAGATCACTACCTCATCATGATGCAGATATGATACTAGAACCTTTAACACTCTTTATTTATAGCCGCTACAGCGATTACCAAAGAATTGACTTTGACATCGGAGGGGATGATCAGCGATCAATCTCTGGTGTGCCTTTATTATTTTTGCAGGTATTGCTTGGCTAAAGCTAACTGAACTCATGAATCCAAACAATAGCGTCCAGCCTCAGTAAAATCAGACTTAACCAAATTATATAATTTTTCTGATCAGAACAGTTACTTCCGTGATATTCCAGTGTCTATTTTTTTCAAGTACAAGTCGCGTCGAATGCAACTATATTCTATCTGTTTTCTGCCTTGTTTAAACGTTTAGGGTCTCGAACCAGTACTAATTAACTATTCACGTCAGGAATGAAATTAAAAGCAGGGATGTGGGAGTTGATTTTAGATTATCAAAGATTCCTGATTTCATTTAAGAAGGCCCCTAATTCCTTAGGGTGCGTAGGGGGACCAATTTAAAAACTTATTCTTGTGGTCATACGTAGCCATACACTACGAAGTAGGGGTGTGGGGGTCATATTCTTTGGAAGCATATATTACCGTACCCATATATGGTATATGGGTTCCGTTTATCCATTCCCTTTTAAAATCTCCTAACCCAAGTCAACTCTTTTCAGAAATATTCGAAATGGTAGCAAGTGCTTCGAACGATATCGATATTTTTATTGATATTTCTTATGACTTATCAAAGTGTATAAATATAAAGAAACTTCTTACTTGATGAATTTAATAAATCTTTTTCTAACAATTTTAACTGACAAAATTTTGCATCAATTTAAGAGTAATTGAATAGTAGATAACTATACTCTTATAAATCGTTAGATAATGAGTTTATAAAAATGATGATATTTACTTTAAGATATTTTAATTGGTCCACAAGATTATTATTTTCATAGATTTACTATCACAGATGAAAATTTTTAATAATATGCTCCTAATGAATGTACGAATTCGATATGGATTAGTTTAGTAGATCCATCAAGTTTTTATAGAATTACGTATTTTAGGCTCATTTAAGATATTCAATTACTCGAGAAGGGTGTTCTATGTGTTTATAATTCAATATTTTGTTTGTTTTGCTTTAATTGTTTAATACTGAATTTTAGCATCATGCATAATCCTAAGTGTTAGTAGTGGGTAAGAATTTGGACCAACGAATTTTTTATTTGCTTGTGGCCGTGTGTACTTGTGATTTTCAAACCTTTATTAATAATCCTTGGTTAGTCTCCTAAGGTATTTTAGAGTCATTTAGGGATTTTTCTTCTTTAGCTTGTATTAAGCTTTGGGATAGGAGTGGTGGCTTTGACTACCAATAATAGAGCAAGGGCTAATCCTTAGGTGAGTTTTGGGTCCTAGAGAAAAAAAGATGACATATTATAGATGGATTCTTAGAACATTAGGACCTTTATAAGGAAGTCTCTGGAATTAGTGGAGATTTTAGATAAATGTAAGATTCATATAGTATGCATCTAAGAGACAAAGTGGAGAGGGGCCAACACAAAAGAGATTAATGGGTTCAAACTTTGTTGCTTGGAGTGTTCAAGACGGCAGAATGAGGTAGTCATCTTGGTTGATAAGGAAGTTATAAGTCATGTTATGGGAGTAAAGAGGAGTAATGATAGGATTATGAATACAAAGGTTATGGTGAAAGGTGTTGTACTCAATATGGCATATGTCTATGCTCCTCAAGTAATTTTGGACGAACGAATTAAATGCCAACTCTTTAAAGAATTAGATGAGGTGATTTAGCAGATCCCCTCGACAAGAAAGTTATTCTAGAAAAAGACTTTAATGGTCATACAGGGGCAACCTCGGACAAGTATCCATAAAATAAAGGAGGTCTCGAGAATGGAGATAGAAATGATAGTAGGACGACTTTCTTGGATCTTGCGATAGCATTTGGGTTAATAATAATCAATTCTTTTTTCAAGAAAAACAAAGGACACTTGGTGACTTTTAAAAGAAGAATCACTAAAAATCAAATTGACTACTTCTTTTCAAGCAGAAGCGATCAATCTAAGTGCAATGACTATAAGGTGATATTACATGTTTGCTCGCAAACTCACCATAGATTGTTAGCTTTGGATCTTAAATTAAGGGATGGAGGAAGGAGCGAATTCCTAAGGGGTATACTAGAGTCAAATAGTGGAATCTAAAAGGGGACATGACTTAACTTAGGAACAAAGTAATATTCGGAGATGAATGGAAATTGGAAGAAGATGTTAGCCAAATGTGGAGAGAGTAGAAAATCTTTTAAGGAATATAGATAAAGAGATCTTGGAGGTTTATAAAGAGCCTAGGGTAGTAAGATGGAGTCCTAGTGGTGGAATGAAAATTTACAAGAAAAGGTTAAAATCAAGAAGGGAAGCTATAAAGCTCTATTTGATATCACCACAGAGTTAGAGAAAGTAACTCATAGAGTAATGCACAAATTGGCTAAAAAAAGATGCAAAAAAGACAATCTCAGTAGTTAAAAGCAGACCTTACAAAAAATTGGACCAAAGATTAGAAACTAAAGATAGAGAAAAAGACATTTTTAAGTTTGCAAGAGCTTGGAAAAGGAAAATGAGTGACTTAAATCAAGTTCGTTGTATGGGAAATGAAGTAAGATGAGCACTCATAGCTTAAAATGAAATTAATAGAAGATGGAAAAGATACTTCTATCGCCTTTTTAATGATGGCATAGTGTACAACATATCTGTAGGTTATTTTAGTACATCCAAGAGGTTTCATAACTTGACTCATTACAGGTAGAATACAAGGGAAGAAATTAAAAGAGCTTTCAGGGAGATAAAAAAATATAAGGCCAGTAAGGCCCAATGAGTTACCCATAGAGGTGTGGAAGAGCCTAGGCAAAGAGGGTATTACTTGGCTAGTCAAGCTTTTTAATGTGATCCTTAAGTCCACCAAAATGTTGGATGAGTGGAAACTCAGTATAGAACAAAGGGGACATCTAAAATTGTAACAATTATAGAGGCATCAAACTAATTAGTCACACCATGAAGTTGTGAGAAAAGGTAATTAAGAAAAGAGTGAGTAACAATGCTCATATCTTGAAGAACTAAATTGGCTTCATGTCAGGAAGATCTACGACAGAGGCTTTACACTTCCTAAGAAGATTAATGGAATATTACAGGGAAAGATAGAGTAATCTACACTTAGTTTTTATTGATTTAAAGAAGGATTATGACAGGGTACCTAGGGAAATCATGTGAAGGTTTTTATAGGTTAAGGGAGTTCCTTTAACCCATATAAGAGTTATTATGGATATGTATGAAGGGATAAAGACCAAAGCAAGGATGATAGGAGGAGATAAAGAAAATTTTTCTATCAATATTGGGCTACACCAAGACTCCTCTTTAAACCCATTTTTATTTACATTAGTGAAGGATGAGCTCACCAAGAATATTCAAAGAGATGTGCCTTAGTATATATTGTTTATTGACGATATTGTCTTAGTGGGTGAGACAAAAAGGGTGCAATGTCAGGCTAAAATGTACATTAGAGTTGAAGGGTTTTAAATTGAGTAAGAATAAGACTACATACTTAGAATGTAACTTTTCGGGCCAAAGGGTGACTTCTGATGTGGAGACAAAGATTGGTTTAGAAGTTATACCGTAAAAAGAGTGTTTTAAATACCTTCTATCATCTTTCAAAAATATAAGCCAATATAGATTTGTCCCTCACGGGATATTTTACGAGGAATAGGTAAGTAGGTCAGCCAGGTAGATGCCATAGAGGAGAAAGCCAATAGAGGATAAAATATAGCAAAAAATATCATAACCAAGGCCTCAACATATTTAATAATAGATGAACAATTATATCAAAGGTCCTTCACCTTATTGTATTTAAGATGCACTTTTAAAATTCAAATATAACATTTTCACAAGGAAATTTGTAAAGGGGAATGTAAAGCTCGTAATGGGAGATAACTATTAGCCTATAGGATTTCAAGGCAAGGACACTTCAAGATTTCAATTTTCATAGATGGCTAAGAGTTTGTAAGAAATTATGACAAGTTCTAAAGGTACTCAAACCTGCACCATTCACTTATTACTAACCATGTTATAGGTGTCATTGCAAGATTTTGACCCATAATAAGGCAACTCAAATTCCTTTTTATTATAGTTACTTGTTTCATAATGTAGGTAGAAATAGAACCCCTAGCTAGTATAATAAAGAAGGTAGTCATAAACTTCTTAAGAGAAATATTATAAGTGGCTATAAAGTCCCTTAATAGTAATCACGAACAATGAAACCCAATTTAATAGCAGGGGCTTAAGGGACTTTTGTGAAGAATTGCAAATTAAACATTGCTTTAGGTCCTTTGCATATAGACCAAGGTAATGAAGGCCACAAATAGGAAAGTATTGAAAGGGCTAGAATCCAAAGATAAAGATATAAAAGGCACTTGGGTTGAAAAGATCTCTAACATTTGGGTATACCGTGAGCATATCAAATAATACCTAAAAACTCCCTTTAACCTAATATTTAGTGTTAAATCACTAATTCTTATAAAGTTTAAATTGCTAAGTCTAAGGGTACAATTGTACAAATCTCATGATAAAGAACAAATTTGTTCTAAACTCAACTTAGTTAAAGAGTAAATGGATTTTGTGACTATAAAAAGTGAAGCATGCGAATAAAGGATTTGTAGCTGAATATTCATAAGATAAAAAAGCAAACCATTATTGTGAGAATTAGTCTCGTTAAAATTAGAATTCTTAGAAAGAAAACACTTTTAAGACAATCTATCTCCATATTAGTTTGAATCATACTGTATTTGAGATACTATCACATGCCTAGAAATTATAAATATGAATGACTTGACAAATTAAAAATGTTTCTTGTTTGGACCTTAACCCATTTGAAAATGAATTATTGTTAGGATAAATTCCAAAAATCTTCTATGTATAAGTACATAATCATCAATAAAATATCTATATTTGTTTTCCATACAATTGAAATCCAATAACTATAAACAAGAATAATTATAGGCATAGAAGCTTTAGGTCTATGATCACGATTTTTTTGATATGTGTACATTTTAATATTTTAACCTCAATATTTCGCAAGCATATGAGTCATTCGCGTAGTATCTAAGGTGTCAATCCCACAAGGAGGATTAATTTAATCCTAAACTCTAAGGCCGAAACTAATTGCAGAAATTCAACTGTAACTAAGCTAAAACAACAATGCGATTCAATAAACCAATTCAACTCAAGAATTAATCATGAAATATCAACAAATCAACAAACTACAATGCACGTACCAAAAATCAACCTAAGAAACTACCAATTGAGAGAAAGGGGAAATTTTTGCCTATCTTCAGCACTAACCTAATTAATTATAAAATGTCGGATTATTTGTCCTGGTCTATCCTAAGGTTGATTACCACCTCTCGAGTTATAACCAAAAGTCCTAAATTATAAACCCTAATCTGATTATGGAAAATTGTAATTTCTCAATTTACAATTTATCCAAACTCAAATTAGATATGAATTTTTCCACTAAACTAACAAAACCTATATGAGATCTCTCATCACATAATTACCGATTTGATTGATTTCTCATTCTTATTAAATTACCTAACTCTCGTTAGCCTAATTTAATTATTTTTCATCGGTTCCCTCTCTCGGTCTGTTATCGAATTATGCAATCTTAGAAATCAATCTCAATCAATCCAAATATCATAAAATAATCAAATTTTTATTAAATCAAAGATAATAATAACTCGAAGGTGAGTTTAGACATCCTCAACATTCATAAATCATATCTCAACAGCTTCACAAATTCTATACATTAATAAAATTGAAAATACACCAGAAACAAGATCGGAATGGATGATGGAGGCAGTAACGTCGGGAAACCTCCTGTTTAGGGAAGTACTTCGCGTCGACTTCTTATCCATGTCTATCTTCCTTCTTCTCTTTCTCAATTTCTCAATGAACTCTCTCTAGGGTTTCTTAATGGTAGCTGATGCAAAAGCTCTTTCTCCTTTTTTTCTTCTTATTCTTTATATATCTTTTATGTTTTGGGCAGCCCTTGGGTTTTTTCATGGTTGAAAAGGTCTGAAAAATCCCTCGAAACTTGATTTTTCTGAGTGTCTGCGCATTTGTCTGACGCAAGCCACGATTGTGGGCCATATTTGACCCTTCTGTCAAGATCGTGGCAAATGGGCCACGGTCGTGGGCCGTGTCTTGGCCCTTTGTCAAGATCCTAGCAATTTGACCACGATTGTGGGCTGTCTCTAATGCTTCTGTCATGATCGTGGCAGCCACGATCGTGAGGTGTTGTTTTTGCCCGAATGTCTCTGAAACTTCTCCATTCTTCGATGTCGGCTTTGAAACACTAACAAACACATCAAGATACCTCAAAGATATAATAATTAAGCTCATAAACTTGTACTAACTCATAAAATACTCTTAAACACAATTAATTAACAAACTAACACAATTCTAACCTAAACACATGTTAAACGATTAAGTTAACAATTAAAAACATATCAAACTAAACCCTAAAACATGATGCAATTCACACTTATCAATTTTCCTCGCTCAAAAGAAAAATCTACAAGTATAAAAGTCATAGGCCAAAGAGAAACATCAGTGACATCTCATCAAAGATATGGAACTTCTCCTTCATTTGATCAAACTCAACCCTACATAATTTATTAAAGTAAAAGCATGTTTCGAAGTTCTTATTGAAATCATTATGCATGCAATTTAACAATTGAAGTCTTTTATATACTTAATTGAACTAAGTTCATATAAACTATGAAAGGGGGCATGGCTGCTATAAGTGATATACGTAAGGTTTCGATAGACTTGTTGGATAGAGGGGTATGACTCCTATAGTTTAAAGCCACAAATCTTACATTCTTATAGCTACCTGATCTAGAACTACTAAAATTACTAAACTAACTGTTTACGATACTCTTATCATCTCTGGTATTCTCTAATAACTTAGCAAAGAAAAAGTACACATGAATTTACTCTTTGTAAAATTCAAGTTGCGTTAATCATCTTAATGTTGGAATTCTCTCAAAGAGACATGTTGATAGTCAAAGATATGATTGATTTCTCTCTCCAACAACTAAACATGGAAAAAAGTGAGCCATCGTTAACATTGAATCTCTTATATAGAAAGATGGATAAAGATGTCAATAGGTCGGATCGGATCGAGGTGACCCATGGCCTAATGGGCCGGGATGGGTTTACTTGTAACCCGGCCCGATCCGACCATGGGCTGACCAACCCATGGCTTAACGGACCACGGGCGGGCCAAGCCAACTCGATCTGTCATTTTTTTAAGAAAAACTTCGGAAACATTGTCGTTTTGGAGGTAATGCTTGGGCCGCAGGCAGCCCGGTTAGGCCCGACTTATGGCCCACCAGACCTCGACTCGTAGCCCACCCGTGGCTTGTCAGTCTGGGCCAAAATCGGATTAAGCTAGGCCGGACAAGTCGAATTCTTTTTGACATCTCTAAAGATGGACAACTATGAATCGTTAGAGTCAACAATTGAGATTGAGTGACACTTTAGCCTATCAAGTCGAAATATATCTACCAAACTTGATATAAATTCAATCTACGTCATCCATAAAAGAAAATTTATTACAAAGGGAACTACTAAATTAGCCCAACACTTTAGAAAACAAAACTCCTTGCGCATCTCTGCGGAGAAGCTCCTTGATGCCTATTGGTGGCTCCTGAAGGATATGTAAGCCTGGACGAAGAAGGTCGGTGATGGTTGCCAAGCTGTCAGCGCACTGATTTCCTTCTCGGAAGACATGCTAGAAATGAACCTCCTAAACCCGTTGAACAAGCTCCCATATACCTGACACCAAAAAATTAATTAACCTTAGTTAGCACAATATGAGGGTCGGAGAGAATATTAAGGACCTCGAGAGAGTCCACTTTGGGAACCACCCTATGATACCCTAACTCCCAGGCAGTATAAGACTTGAGAACGCCCCAGAAAATTTAAATCTTGATAGAGAATAACATTTTTTTTAAAAGTGATCTCCTATTGAGTTAATATTAATGCCAGTGTTATCGATAATAAGGTCGGTATAAACACCAAATGTTTGATCTCTAACACAAATATCATGCACTAGAAAATGTTTATATATGAAATTAACCTAAAATATAATTATACGCATGTCTAAACTAGACTGGGTAAAAGGAGGCATAAAGAGGAAATTATGGAGAGAGTTCACACAGCCGACTGATGGAGTAGCAGTCACAAGGAAAGGGTGATAATAGCTCCAAATTATGGGTCATCGTTACAAACGCTTTTGACTTTTTAACAAAGTCAAATCAATGGAAATGTAAACCCCAAAGAAGGCCGTGCATCAGCCACTGTACACACATCAGCTCACGTTTCCAACGCGTATATATATATTAAGTCTAACCAGCCTTTAATTTATCTTCTCAAATCTCAATATCCACGCTCCACTTCTCCACTCAAATCTCCCATCAAACTTTTTAATGTCTCTCTGCATCTTCAAAAGTGGCGTTAAATTTTGATAATTGCATGGAGGATTGGGACTTACAAGCCGTGGTAAGAGGCTTCAGTTGTGAAGACATTCTGGACAACCCACCGTCACTGTTTGCTCCTTTGAGGTTTAATCACGATGAGCTTCTCAAACTCCCAAAAGGTTTAGAAATGACAACTGATAATGATTTAGTTGGGCTTCAAGGGTTCTATAACTCTTTCTACACTGTCTTGCACCAACCCCTGTCTCCAAAAACCATGTCTTGTACTACTACTTCCATTTTGGCACCAATAGAAGTGAAAGAGCCACGAAAGGTGCCGAGAGACCAGCATCCTCTTCTTGAACCCGTTGATACTTCTGGAAGTGACTCTGTCGTTCGCGCAGTCAAATCAAGAAAAAGGTAATTGACTCGTACTAGCTTTTCAGTGCTAATTGATGGGGCTACAGAAACGATTTAAGTAATTGGTAATATACAAATAAAATACCGTGCTTTCAAATATATCAGTAGGAAGAATCAGAACAAAAAGATCGTTCAGCAGGTGACAGCAGATGGTCTGTCGTCTGATATGTGGGCTTGGCGTAAATATGGGCAGAAACCTATCAAGGGATCTCCCTATCCAAGGTAAATCTCTCTCTTTGAACCAGGGATTTAAATTGCTACACCATTGCAATTATGCCTTGAAAAGTCTATTTTTATTTCCAGCGACCATTATTTTGGAATATTATTTCAATTTTTATGTTGTTTTGACCTTACATACTTGATTATTGAAGTGGTTTTTAACCTTAAATTTGGTGAACATGAAACAGGAGCTACTACAGATGTAGCAGTTTGAAAGGATGTTTGGCAAGAAAACAGGTGGAAAGAAGCAGGTCGAATCCATCAGTATTCATCATAACTTACTCGGCGGAGCACAGCCACGCCCATCCTACTCGCAGGAGTGCACTTGCTGGCATCACCCGTGCCAAGAACTATATTCCCAAAGAACCCACGCCCCGTGAGCAAGACTCGAAGACCCTAAATGAAGAACAATATCCCTCAAGTCCGAAATTGGAACTGGTTCCTTCTCCCCAAACCCCTTCAACGGCTTTCCTTGAAGACGAGCCTTTACAACGTGTGAGCATTAAAAATGAACAACAGCAACATCCAACATTGGAAGAAGATCCATTTGATAAGGCTTTCGATATGCTATCTGACATGGCATTCGGCGCAGAATTATTTACAACCTTAGAAGATTTTGAAGGATTCTTTTCGGATGAGTTTGCAAATTTAGGTCCATAACCTCTTGTTCATCAATCTGCGGGAAGTTTCGGGACAACAGGCCGACAATTCGGCGTTCAATTTACAATCTTCTTAGAGCAGTTCTGTAATTTCGGCTTTGTAGGAGTACAATAGTCCCATTTTTCAATTAATTCTTTCAAGATATCAAACACGTCCGGGGTAGAATTTGTATGTTTGTAACTAGTAGAAACTGAACCTTGTAAGTTGTTCCATTTTCAAAATTGGAACGGTTATTAGTTATCATGATCGTAAAATAGTAAAAATTATTATTTTAATAAAATAAAAAATAGTTGAGTTCAAAATGTATTAAGCTATAAGGTGAAAAAGCTTTCTGTTATAGGTCAAAAGGGAAAACGCACCGTATCATCTATACCGTATGTTAGTTGTTATTGCAGATTTTATTAGTAGGAAAGACACGTGTTTATTGATCCGTATAAAAGGGATGATTCAGTTATCAGTTGAGAGTATAAGGTAGGGCCGCAAGAATGTGTAAATCGTGTATTATATGTTTCTCAGGACAGTTCTGTTTCTTAAAGAACAAAGCCATAAGCTGTGGACGAAGGCAAGGAGGGGATATTTTGGGACAGACCACCAACATACTCCCAACA
>JAOQMR010000212.1:22784029-22800904 GCA_027563865.1 Erythroxylum pelleterianum | reverse complement strand
TTCTTCTAATAACAACTATTATCATTCTATAGCAAATGCCTTCAATAATAATTCATGTTTATTCTTTTAGTAGGCTAAATTGAGTGGAATAATTCCATCATGGTACTCTACCTTTCAGATATACTCCATGCAGTTATTTGCATTATGTTATACCGGTTATAACATCCATCTATCATATTGTCATCAAAGTTTATGAGGTATTAATCAAATCAAAATGCCTTCAGATTTTTCCATCTATAAGATATTGACATATCTCTAAAACTTGGTCCCCAAATCCTTAACAAGGATCAATAGAAAAATTGCATAATGGACAACAACTTTCCTATTTAACTTTGAGAAATCTTCTAAAAATAACCTATGTCCCAGAAATATGATTCATTAACAATTTACTATCAATTATACTAAAGGATGTAAATTCTACTCAGAAGAAAATATAAATGTAAGAAAAGCAAGTAATTGGCTATATATCGTGACAACCTAATAAGATTAGGACTTTAACCATACAATTGGTTACTCCTACTATTTTATTCGAAATAATAACCCTCACTACAATTTGGAAAGATTACTCTAATCTTTCTAGCGTATGAGGATCTCATTTAAATTTAGTTGGTTTTGAGTAACTTAACAAACCTAAACTTAAATTAAGTAGAAAACATCCTTATCAATCATATCTCATGTAACTCCTAGGTCTATTAGGTGACAAATCTTGTCAAAATATATCTTATATGTTATTCCTAACCCTACCTATAAATTTAGATGATCATGAGTCACCCATCCAAATTACAAAAATTTAGTTAAATTGGACCTATTACTTTTAGATAGAACCTATTTGAGTTAAAGAGATCTTGAGTCTCTCAACAAGCCTTATAATAAACAAAAAATCTAGTTTTATTGTTAAATAATGAAACGCAACAATCACATTCTCACTATACACTTATTATTTTAATGAGGGATTTAATTTTATTTAACTCATCAAATACCAAATTATATAATATATTGTGTTATGTAGAGATTGATATCCTAACTAATTAGAAAATATTTCCTTAGTAAATTAGGAAAATAATATTAAAGAAATATCATTTTTTCTCAATTAATAAATTAAAGCACCTATTTCAAATTTAATTAAGAAAATATCTTTTATGATAAATCAAGAAACTTATTACTCATAGATAAAGAATCAATTTTTAAATAAATAGAATAATAATTATCAAAAAATAATAATTTAATTTATCTCAATCAAATTGAAATAAATAAATTTAATTAAGAAGCATTTTTTATTTACTTAAGAAAACACCTTTCTTAATTTTAAGGAGTCTAATTAATTAATTTCAATATACTTGAAATATAACTAATTTTAGTTTTAGAAACAAATTTTCTAAAATTTTAGTTAGAAATTAATTTAATTATTAATCCTGATCAATTTAAGAAAAATAATTATTATAATTATGGAATTGATTTTGAGATTTTAAAAACATTTTAAATCTTATTTCAAAATAAGTCTTAGAATACTATATTCCAAACCAAGGATAATTTTATCTATCTTTGGATTACTTTAATTGAAAAGCCAAAACATACCTTATTCTAATACTAGAATAAGCTTATCATTATACCCAAATATTTTTTTTTTCTGAACTAGAAATACCTTATTCCTGAATCCTGACCCTATGCACAAACACCCATTATTATAGTCCTAGAATAGTTTTATCCTTATTGCCACCCATCTTCATCTTAGAAACACGAATTAAAAGGATGAAATGCTAGCCGCCCTTCGTTGTTTCCACCACCTTCTTCAAGTATGTAGCCGCTACCACTGCTATTTATGGAAATACTTATGTTTTAAAAATCAGAATAGACGACAAATGGGTTAAAGAAAATATTTAAGGTTTAAAGACTCAACTAGTACTAAATCGATATAAAACTAGTATATAATAAATAAAAAATAAAAATTATAAGAATAAGTAAAAGTATGGTATGGAATAAAATACTTTATTGAAATAAAAATTTACTAATAATGCTTATTAATATATAATAACTAATAATAAATCTAATAATTTAAATTAAGAATAAGAATAAGAATAAAAATAAAAAGAAAAATTGTATTTCTATATTATCATTTATTTAAAGTAAAGACTTATAAAAATTGAAGTATGCATAAAGAAAGTCAATGAAAATGACTCTAACTTTATTCTAACTTCCTTTTTAATGTCCTTGAAGCATATTTCTTTATAAATTAAATAATATTATTAAACAAATTCATGATAAAAATAATAATTATTTTTTAACAATAATAATTTATAAAATTTCAATTAAATTTTAAATAGATAAATAAAGAGCCTAAATTTTAACAAATATAATTTATTAGTGAGATTAAAAAATTTAATATTTTTAAGGATAAAAATAATAATTCATTTTTAACAATATTAAATTTTAAAAAGATTAATTAAAATGTAAAGAGGTAAACAAAGAATATAAAATTTGAAGAATATAATTTATTAGTTAGATTGTTTGAGAGACTTGAAAAGGGAAAACAATAAATTTATTGAAATGTAGAAAAAAATATGAAAAGACTTTTAAAGCTAATAAAAAATCAAAGAAAGAAGTATATCTTGTCTTGGGAAAGAGGAAGCTTGTGAATTGCCAAACTAATACATAAGTAGATTCTCAAGAAAAACCGTAAAATAACAACATTTATGTTCTCTTTTTCTGTGTTATTTATTTTTTCAAAATTTTGGTTATTCATTGTTCAAGAAAACCAGCTGGTTTATACTATAATTAGTCAGTTTTTCCTTATAGGAAGTTTACAAACACAAACCGAACTGAAAATCAAGCCTTTTCGTATTTGTTTTGGTCGTTCGGTCCCCTCTTTAAATCCTTGGCTCTACCTCTGATCATTCATCACTCTCCAGCATATGTCGTAATTGAGCTACTGCTACCTAGAGGCATGAGGCATCTCCTCTAATGATGTTACTCGTTAGCCCCAACCTGTCTCCTGACCATAAACCTAATCTAAAACACAACTCTACCATTGTCAACCTCCTTCTCTAGCTACAACTCACCCATAAATACAACCACAATTTCCATAATTGCATAAACCATGTGGCTACCATTTAGACCATCTCCAATTATTATACATAGCAGCCATCACCTATCATAACATCTTTCACAAAACCACAAAACCAAACCAAGAGGAATAACCTATAATAATCACGCAAAAACTGCACATCTAGCACCACTTTTCCATAAACCCTATCCTGAGCTGTGGGGTTTTGAGTATTTTTAAATTTAAATGGAGGTTGATGTTTAAGGTTCTTAATTTGGAATTTTAAAATTCAAGACTAGTAACAATCAAATATTTTAATCAAGTTACAGAATTAAGATAGATCTAATACCATTATTGAAAAATCAAGGTAGGATCTGATCCTACGTGCGGCATAATAATTACGAAATATTTTCATATAATTTCCTAAATTCCAAGATCACTTAAAAATTTTGTAATAAATTTAGCATATAAAGCATAATAAAAGTCTGAATCATAATTCATACTTTATTGTGAAGCTTGATGTATTCTATCATATCCCTTAAACTGTTTTAGCAATTGATTCATCTCAACCACTGTAATTGTATGGTATCCATAAAAAGTATTCAGGGAATTCTAAAACTATTATAGAGATAATTAGGAAAGAAGTGCTATATCTTTTGGAGCCTAAGCTTATTTATAATAGGTTATGATATTTTAGTAATTTAATTAAAATAAAATTATATTTCAATTAGAATTATAATTAATTCTAATTAAAAACCACTTGTGCCAAACTAAGATCCAATATCTTATATTGATCCTTATTTATTAAATACCTTATATTTAATAATAAAATTTCTAAAACTTTACTATAAAATCTAGCTTAATTAAAACACTTTTTTTTTCAACGCAAATTTTTGTGTGTGACCGATTATGTTATAAAATATCATGGAAATTGATATAATTTATAACCCTGAATCATATTCAAGACTAGATAAATTAAACTCCATCAACAATATCTTTAATTATCTATTGGAAGATCCATATATCAAAATTGATATCTTGCAATGCTTTATGGTCACTTAAATATTTAAGAATGTTAGAGTAGTTTTGACTTACTTTTTTGTATATAATTTTTCTATATAATTCAATTCTATCATCATATAATGTTTTGATTAGACATAAAGCATATAACTAATGTCTACTCTACTTAAGTCCAATCATTTTTTATTAGACATAAAGCATATAATTAATGTCTACTCTACTTGAGTCCAGTTATTTTAGATCTCTACCATTAAAATTTGATTTTTTAATGGTATTGGTAAACTATTTTACAAAGTTATTCTGCTTTGGCCAAAAATTTGTCATTTCAATAGTAATTGAAAACAACGGAAATTCTCACTAATCATTTTAGGACGATGAATGATATATTGATCACTTAACTATCTTCGTATAGTTTATGTTGTATCCAATAACTACTGATTAAACTATCTTTGACTAGAATATGGATAAGTAGTATCAAAACATAGTCATCTCTATGTGAGATAATGATCTCAAGTCAAATGATAATCTTATATAATTATCACAATGAGATATACAAGTAATGTCATAAATAGAATTCTCGTATAGAGTCAATTTAGTGAACTTGTTCTTTAATAAGCATCTACTGTTTATCTATACTTTAGTATATAAAATCAACGAATTTCTTTATAAGGAAAAATATAATTTATGTTAGTCTTTTTACATTTTATTAATATTCAATCTTAATAGAACAATAAATAGGAACAATTAAAGGATAATACATAAATAAACTATAAATCTTATAATTATAATCTTATTATGATTTTGTTTACAATAAATAGTTATCACATGGACTTTATAATATACATCTGAATATGTGTAATATAAAGAATATCTTTAAATAATTATATCACTAAAATACAAATAATAGATTGGTTGTGGAGCATAATCTAATAGACAAGCTATTATATGTTCCAATTCAATTTAATTTTGATAATGTGTATTTATATAGTTCTATCCTTTTCAAATAGGCTTTTCTAACATAGTACTCATTTTGATTAAAAGGAATAAAGAAAGGACATACTTTTGGATGTTACGAGGAAGACAATTTTCACTTATCATTTTGTGGCTCCTTTGTAATCTTAAAATAATTAATATGGTTAAAAATAAATTTTGATGGGAGGTCTCCGTCCATTTCAAACAGTAAGAATGAACACCTACGATCAATTTTGATATTTAAAACATGGTACTTGATATTAATGATTTTAAAATTAAACCAGACCAGATCGATCGATTCAACCAGAATATCTGTGAGCCAACTTAATTTTCAGTCGGATTTATGTTTATAACCCATTTGAGACAAAATCGGTCAATTTTCATGAGAAAAATCGACAAATTTTCTTTAAAATCGGCCATAAAGAATCTGTAATATTTTGAGCACGTGGGACGAGCTTCACTTTTGGAAAAACCAGCTTGTCAGTTACACGTAGGCCTCGCTTCACTTTTGTACGTCCTTAAAAAGTTTTGGCGTCTGTTAATATATGATTAATGCAAATTGGAGAGTTGTAAAAAGGTTGAGATTTTAATTTTTAACTGGTATATATCAATTTTTTCAATATTTTTTTAAGGTGACTCCCACAATCTAAATAAAAGTTTTGATTTAAATTGCTATTGTTAAAAATAAGTTAATATTTTTATCTTTAAAAAAATACTAAATTTAATTAATCTCACTAATAAATTATATTTGTCAAAATTTATATTATATATTTATCTCATTATACTTTAATTGAAAAATTTTAAACTATTATTGGCTAAAACTAATTCTTATTTTTGTTATGAATTTGTTTAATAAATTAAATTCTTAATTAGAATATATAAGTAATTTTGCTTAAGATAATTTAAGAATATGTTAAAAAATAATATTAAAACTATAAAGAAGTATGATTAAAGGAATCATTTCTATTGACTTTCTTTGAACATACTTTACTTTTATGAGTTATTCAAATGATAACATAGAAATACAATTTTTATGTTTATTATTATTTTAAATTTTATGTTAGATTCAATCTTACTTTAAATTATTATATTTATATTTATTTTTTATTTTTATTTATTATATTCCAATTTTTATAGCGGATTAATATTAGTTAAACCTTTAAACCTTAAACTTTTTTTTAACCAGTTCGATATCTAATCAAATTTTTAAAACACTGAATATATCAATATTGAATTCACTCGCCTCATTTTTCAACTTTGTTCATTTTAAAATTTACTAGAGTAGTTTACCAAATTTGTCAAGCCAAAAGTAAATCAACTGTATTTATTTGCCATTTTTTACTTTTTCAAAAAAAAAATCATTTGCCTCATAGGTAAAAGTTGCAGCTCTAAGTTTACTATTGTATCCTTTTCTAGTCATCTTAATCACATCTAACGGAATATCTTCAAAGCCACAAAATTAAGAAAAAGTAATATATAATTTTTTGTGTGGAAATTGTAACATAATGTTAGCAAAGGAAAGTTCTAAGCATGTTCTTTGCGTCAGTTAACAAGAAGCATAACATATATAATAATTATTAAGATTTAAGAGTTAACTAATGCATTCCCATAAGTTGAGACTTTGTTCTTTCACTTGAGAACATGAGAATGACCGGCTTTGGCAGCTCTACGTACCCTCAGTTTAATCAACAACTTTCCTGGACGTAGCAACCTCCAATAATGATGAACATTCTGGTTTGCTTTCACCTAGCAAAGCAGCCACCGAACCCACAAAGGCGGCATTCATATATGTAGTAGGTTCAGCATGAGAGTACTCTGACCTCGAATCTTTGTACTGGTCATTAGAATCAGGTCCACCAACAATGGCACCCGCATGTGTGTTGGGGTTTGATTTGCTGGAGTAGTAATAGTTTGAGTAACCATCACTGCAACTCACCTTTGCTCGGTGCTCGTGGATGGACGGTATTGATGAACCTCTGTGATGTAGTTGGGTGGGGTATTTGGTCCCAAAGCCCACCATATAAGACATGTTCATCGGGTTGTTCCCCAGAATATAGTCCACCTGAAAACCGTTTGAATAGAATTAGAACCAAGCACAAGAGATGGATTATAGGTCCTTTTTTCTGGTTGTCTTAGTCAGTGTATGTTATTGTACGTTTCGTGGGCTATACCTGTGATTTAGCGAAGGCTTTAATTTTGGGGGCGGTGAATTTTGCGGAGCCGCATTGGAGGTTACTACCATGAGCTGAAGTCAGTGTTTTAGAGTAGATGAACATAAGCATGCTGGAGCTTGTGACATATTGCAAATTAGCACTATCCCTTGTGTAAAGAAGTCCACCTGCAAAGAGTTAGTACCGAGGACGTTGATCAATTGGTCTTAAAAATCCGGACAATAGAATTTCTTTCTTTGATAGAATGGTCAAAATATATCCTTCTTAAGTAGCAGATGTTAAATCAATCTTCGGAAAAATAATTAGCAAGTGTCAAGGATTGAAGAAAAACATGCTTGATTACAATGACATATACCACGAGTTGTCCTAATTTGTACAGAGCTGCTTCCGGGCAACAAAGAACAAAAGAATGATTCTGCATCTGTCTTGAATTTGGCCAAATCCTTCTTCCCGCCGTAGAATTCCTGCAGAGAAGTTGAATGAACGTGCCTTTCAGGCTGTCAAGATAAAATAAAAAGTGGACTCAGTAGATTGAACCTTTGACAGTAATGTCTGAGCTCCAGCATATTTGTTGTCCCAACTGAACTCAGACACAGCTTGGCTCCAGCGTTGATTGGTCAGGACATAGCTCAAGTACTTGTTTTCTCCACTTGCCTTGTATAGCCAAGTAGCAGCCCACAAAAGCTCATCCTTGAGCAATCATAACACTTTTATCAGAAACTCTACCTGAAGTCCACCTACACATAATTAACTCTAATCCTTGCTTGATGTAAATTCCTGTCTTTTTTACCTGGTATCCTGAATAAGAGCAGTAGAAAGGGCAAGATGCTTTGTATGGTGCCCTGTACTTGTCAGCCAGATCAAATAGCTGGGAGCGTAGACATCCATATGGCCAAACGTTTATAAAAACAAAACTTACTGGGAAAAATTGAACTAATAAAAAAAAGATTTGGGCTCACTGATTGTGCATGTCGTAGTAGCCTTTCAGAATAGCTAGAGTCGACAGATTTTAAGGCAATGGAAGCAGCTGAAAGAGCAGCAGCAGCCTCAGCAGCCGCCTCAGTGCCTGGTGAAGAAGCAGTAATCTTATAGAGAGTGCGAGGTGTGTCCATATCTTCCGGCCGTTCCCAGCACTGGTGATCTGCATTTCCATCTCCCACCTAGGAGATAAGAAAATTCAACACAGTTGCTATTGAATCCAACTGATAGGAGAGTAAGTTACATACTGTACCTGGGTATAAAATGTAGTGGATGAAGTATGAGATTGTAAAATGAAGTCAGTGCCCCAGCGTATGGCATTATGGAGGTAATCCAGCTGGTTCACATTAGAAATTTCTTTTTCAAACTCAATTGCACTCCAACTTAACAAACTAACAGTAAATGCCATTGGCCATCCGAATTTGACGTTGTCACCGGCGTCATAGTAGCCTCCCTTCAAATTCACCTGTCAAAAACATAACTACATTTTAGATACCTACATACTTGCATGCTCCTGAATATAAAGACAGTCAGCTCAGCTGTACTCTTGAGTTGGGTATTCCGAAATCAATTTTAAGCCTAAGAAAGAAGAAATATTTGTAATTAAGCTTACATTGTCATGTTTGCCATCTGAGAGACCAGAGTCTCCCCTCCATGTTACTCGTTGATTTACTGGCAATTTCCCCGAACGTTGCCCTTCAAAAAACAAGATTGCGTTGCTAAGAGCGTCTTCGTAGTTAGAAGCTGTCAAGCATAACCCTTCGTTTTCAGTGCCTAGTCCTCGTAGCCTATTTCCACAAGCTAAGAGTATTATTACAAGACCCCATCTGTATCCCATTGTAACTTAACTGCATCCTTATGTTTGGACTGACTGACTGGTATTTATATTACTATTTGGCTAGCTCTGATGTTCTTGAAATTAAGTCATCATTCTCATAGTGGTGCATATATAGACAGTACATTTAGAGATCAAAGGGGAGGATAAAACAAGATATGAGATCAAAGCGGAATGTAGATTGCGTGACGGGTATATGCAAGTGTGGCCAAGGAATAAATTTGAATGGAATCAGAAAGATTGTATAATATTTTCCCTTTGTTAAGAATAAGATACTAGCACCCACTCCTCAACGTCATTAGCAACCTCCATTCCCATATTGCAAACTATATCTACTCCTTTGTGCGTCCGGATGAACTTCCGCTTTCATGTTTCCGAAATGGGATTATAAATTTTAAATTCCTGAAACATCTGTTTTTACGTCAATGTCGTTTAGTTTACTTGTAGGATTAATAGAATATGGGAAGACAAGGACGAGGAGACTTTTAGCCAATCCATATATAGATAATAGTTTACAACAATATGAAATATAACAATAGAATTGGAATTTTCTGCTTAGCACCTTAGAAGCAGTAGGCCTTTCGCAGAGGTTCATTGTTTGGGTTCGGGAACGTATCACGTCCCCCTCCTATTCTATTTTGGTCAATGGGTCTCCCACTCGTTTCTTCAAAAGAAAATTTGGCTTACGACAGGGGGATCCGTTATCGCTTTTCCTTTTCATTATTTGTATGGAAGTGTTTTCTAGGAATTGGAGACTAGAAACTGATCACTCTCCCCAGTTTAAATATCATTGGCGATGTCAAGGCCTAAAGCTTAACCATCTTCTCTTCGCGGATGATCTTTTAATGTTCAGCCACGGGGATTTGATTTCTGCTCAACTTTTGCTTGACTCCTTGCATACCTCCTCTATGTACTCTGGGTTGGAAATGAATATCTCTAAAAGTAAGTTTTACTTGTCCCCGGATGTCAGTCACTTAAGCCATAGGATGCAACTAGTATCGAGTCTTCAGCAAGGTTCTCTCCCCTTTACGTATCTTGGTGTTCCTCTCATTACCGGTCATCTTTTTAGGAGGGATTGTGCTTCAATTATTAATAGAATAGACAATAGGATCAATCTTTGGACCCATAAGAGTCTTTCTTATGCAGGTCGACTCCAATTGGTTATCTCAGTCCTTTCTTCCTTCCATGTCTACTGGTCCTCTCATTTTATTCTTCCCTCTTCAATCCTTAAGGACATAGAGGCCAAACTTAGGAATTCTTTGTGGGCGGAAAAGTTAGACTCTAAGTCTCAGGCTCGGGTGAAGTGGAGTGACATTTGTCGTCCTAAAAAGGAAGGAGGCTTAGGAGTAAAACACTTGACTACTTGGAACCAAGTTCTGTTAGGCAAACGGATTTGGTTTTTGTTTGAGGATCGGGAAGCTCTTTGGGTGAAATGGGTTCATACCATTATTTTACGTAGGCATAATTTCTGGAGTGCTCAACCTACCTATAATGGCTCTTGGAGTTGGAGGAAGATTTTAGCAGTCCGGGACAAGTTGTGTTCTCAATTTAGAATTAGGATTGGAAATGGTATATCAACTCGTTTTTGGCAGATCCTTGGCACCCGAGTGGCATCCTGTAGACCTTCTCTACTCCGGGGGAGATCAATGGCTCGGAGCTCCCACTCACCGCACATGTTTCAAATGTGATCCGTAATAGTACTTGGAGCTGGAGTGAGTTTTCATTGGACCTTCTTCGACATCTGGCCCCTCCCTCATATTCCCCCAACACCTCCTTACTGGATTGTCTGGAATGGATAGCTAGCCCAACCAAGCGTTATACCAATCTGTCAGCCTACCAATTTTTGCGTCCTCCTTTACTGGTCGTCCCTTGGTACAAATTGGTTTGGGCCAAATATAATCAACCTCGATGCTCATTTACCTTATGGCTTACTTTCTTACAGAAGCTCCCAACCCGGGATAAACTTACTTTCCTCTACATTCCTAACCACTGCTCTCTGTGCCTTAGAGCAAATGAATCTATTGATCATCTTTTCTTTGACTGCCCTTTTTCTAAAGCTATTTGGGCTCATTGCCTTTCCTATTTTAACTTGCCCAGCTTGAACCTGTCTTCCCTTTCCACTATTCTTCCCTGGATCTTAACTGTTCCCCAATTCAGAGCTTCAGTCAGCACTCTCTTTCCTCTACTTCTCTCCACCACTGTTTACCACATTTGGACCGAACGTAATGCCAGAACCTTTAGGAATGAAGCCTTGGATGAGGAGCGCGTGCTTGCAGGAGTTATCTCCCATGTTAGGGTACTGCTCAGCCTACACACTGAGAGGAGGCAATATGTGTTTATTCCTTTCTTTTACAGACTTGTTTTCTCAGATCTCAGCTTTCGAGGTTCTATTCGGAGAGTCCCAGCTTGCCATGCCAACCCTTGGCGGTGCAGTGCATTTCAGCTTGGCCATTTAGGGCCCATGCCTACGCAGTTCTTTATTTTATCTTCCGCCTTTGCCTTTGCTTGTTAGCTCGGGGTTGGATTATTTTAGTTTGTCTTCTACTTGCCTTTATTTGCTCGTGCTTTGGTGTAATTTCTAAGTGTTGTTGTTCTTTTGTTGGGTGATTTTTGGGTGCTTCTTCCTGTGCTGCAGCGTTCCTTTTATTTGTTGGGGCACCCTGAGGCTCTTCTAGTTTAGTTTTATCAGCTTCGTTTGTGAACTTTTTCTTTACATATTTGGTTTTTAATTTAATTTATTTATCTGATTTACCAAAAAAAAAATAGAAAGATCAATACATTAATATGAAATTTAATTTCTGAGAAACATTATATGTTACATTTAAACTCAACATATATGTACGAAATAACAACGATACAATATGAGCGGTCAAAATAGAATTGATTTTCTACAAAAATGTTTTTAAAATACCAAAAATTATCTAAAGACAAGGTTAAATGACTAAAACCTAAACTGGAGCCCATAAGCTGTAAGTTAAACTTTGCAATAACTTATGAAATCTAATATAAAAAAGTAAAATATGTCACTATTAATTTTGAAGAACTCTGGTTATAAATATTTAAATATCAAATACAAATTGCCTCAACACACTCTCAGCCCGTGGCTATTCTATTACTAATATATTCCTAACGTATAGTTATTCTTTTGTTTGATTAAAAATAACGTACGGAATAATTAATCATAGGTTTAATATTCATACACTATCAGAAATAGCTAAAGATACCTTTTCCTATCTTTACCTTTTCCGTGAAACATGGAATACGTAAAGACAATCTTTTTCCTCATTATTATTATTATTATTGTTATTGTTGTTGTTATTATCAATAATCTTCTTCTTCTTCTTCTTCTTCTTCTTCTTCTTCTTCTTCTTATTATTATTATTATTATCATCTTCGTTACTATTATTATTTGTATTATTACTGTTTTTGTTATTATTATTAATTTTCTTCTTCTTCTTCTTCTTCTTCTTCTTCTTCTTCTTCTTCTTCTTCTTCTTCTTATTATTATTATTATTATTAATTTATTATTATTGTTTATTAATCTTCTTCTTCTTTTTCTTCTTCTTCTTCTTCTTCTTCTTCTTCTTCTTCTTATTATTATTATTATTATTGTTATTATTATTATGAGAAAATTAATAATAATAAAGAAATTAATAATACGAAAAATAAAAAATGTTAGTAGAGACTATAATGGATATTTTGTTTTTTAGTTATTTTTTTATCATCTCAAATTTATTTTTTAAAACCAAACATTAGCATACACCATCTTTAGAAATTCTTAGGAATAAACTAAACTGAGCAATACCAATTTTATTATGTTCTTCTTCTATTATATTCCTAAAAATAGTTATTTTATTTTTTATTAGTCCAGTAGATCAACTGAACACCCTCTTAGTATACTCTCTAACGTTGGCTTGCACTGGAATTTGGACGTCCCAGCACTTGGAGGTGCTTGGTTGCGTGTAATGAGATAAACATGACGCATCTCTTTCCTTTGTTTGCTCTACATAAAATTAATGTGCAGTTCATCATGTGGAAATTTTGTCACTTTTAAAAATGTAATCATCATTACTTTGTTTCCTTCCTTGTTGTATGTAGAGGAAGTTAGAAAGATTAAGACGTGATAATTTATCATTTTATAGTTTAGTCATTGATTTTCTACTAATTATCAATAGAATAAAAAGTATCATCAGACTCTTTTATCTTAGAACAACTCTGAATAGTTTGCAGAGATACATCAAAAGGGTCTTTTAATAAAGAAGAAATAAGACTATGTACTATTAGATCGTATTTTAACAGAATTCTCAGCAGATGTTGTTTTTATTGTTGTAATATCGAATTAACATACGGAAAAGCAACAATTCAAAAGCAGTTCCTTACCACAACAACCATATTCAAGATTAGATATGGAAGTTTCATCCAATGTGGTGACTCCTTGAGGGACTACGTGAGATCAAACCGTGATTCAATTCTCCAGCGGTGGTCGGGTCTGCAACTGGGGGCCCTTAGGGTTGGGGATCAACCTTTTGAGTCCAAGATTAGGTATGGAAGTGAAAAATACGTCCATATGCATGTGCATGTGCCACTGTGTGCATCTGCTATAGCTATAATTTATTGCCGTTGAGTTGGACATCTACACGCAAGTCCCATTGTGGTTTTTTTCATTCTCTTTCTTTCTCATTTGCGTTTTTAGACCTTTATCTAATAGGAGCAACAAAAGATGCATACTATGTTCTGCAGATCATACATCAATCCTAACACGCATCCAAACATCATTACATATTCACACGCGTCTATCATTAATAAAATTGAAGAATTTCCATCTTATTCACGAAAAGAATTTACAAAGATATGTATAAAGAAAAATTGGCTCTTGATTTCATGCCACGATCGATAGAATATCAGCATAGTTGATTCTGTACTTAAAAGTTGAACGGTATCTTTCAATTGTGATGTCTATTTAATTAAAATTATCCTCTAAATATATATTCCCGTAAATCTAATTGATTTGTTTTATGTTATATAAGTTACATTACTATTGTTTTGAATCAGTTTATTCAAGCCACTTGTATATATATATTACTACATTACTTTTGTCAGTTTATTTAAGCCACTTGTATATGTTGGTTCTGATCTCCAAATAAGGAAATATAAGATAAATTACACCTATTTCTTTAATAATACATAAATAAATAAGTAAAACATATTCAATACTAGAATATTAATCAAACTGTATATTAGAATATCCCATAAATAAAGCTTATTTAATTACTTATGCACATTATCTAATAAAGACTTAAAGTCGAGTTGATCTTTCCAACAAGAAATTTTTTAGAAGATCATTATAAAAATCAAATACAAAGATGATAAAAGTTTACTGCGTTGTTTAAGTATTATATATCATCGACACTTCTTTCTTTCTTTGGTTGGTGGGGACTCATTGTGGCCGTACATTCATCCCCATGCTCATGCTTAATTCCTTACCGTTCCTCAGATCAGAAGAGATGTATTAATTATAAGCTGCTTTTCCCTAAGTTAATATTAAGACTAGACCACTTGGAAAATAGGCTTAGGGTGTGGCGCATGATATTGATCGAACGTGTATCTGCACCACTAAACAACAGGAGATCATCTGCGAATGTAACATGGGTGAGCTGAACTTCAGCGCATTTGTGGTGATATTTAAAATGTCCATTATGAGTCGTAAAGGACATGGTTAATCTAGAACAAGCCATCCATTACGATTGTAAAAAGATAAGGGGTTGTCTTATTCCTTTTGAGTTATTTAAGCGCTTAGTGGGTGTGCCATTCATAAGAATACAAATCGAGGAAGTTTGGATAACATTCACAATCTAATTGACCAAGACCACAGGAACGTCCATAGCTGCGAAGCATATCCGAATAAATCTCCAACTTACTGTATCATTTGCTTTATAAAAGTTGATTTTCTTCACACAGCTTTGCACTCTTCTCCCTTTTGAGTAGTCTTTTAACAACTCTTGGAGCATTAAGATATTATCCCCAATACTTCTATTGGGAATGAAAGCAGCTTGTGTATGGTGAATGATCTCCTTGAGCACAAGTTTCATTCTGTCCATTAGAAGCTTAGCTATGACTTTGTATACGGTATTACAATACGAAATTGTTCGAAAATTGCCCATGTGGATAGGGTGTTTCTTCTTACGTACTAAACACACAAAGGTTTTGTTAACTTCAGGCAGCATTTTCCCTGATGAGAAGTACTCTAGGATGGTTTCAGTGAAAAGAGCCCCAGTTATTTCAAAGTGTCCTGCAGGACCTGGTGCTTTTGAAGGCTGCATTCTAAATACTATTGCCTTAATCTCCCGTTCAGGGAATGGTCTGATCATTGCCTCTTTCAATTCCCTTCGAATTGATCCAGCAAGGATTTTTTTCCATATTTTTCGTAGGTAGTTCATACATATCTGGACCCATCAGTTGTGAGTAAAACTTCCTGGCCAATTTCAGAAGATCTTCTTGATCTGAATAAAGCTGACCCCTTTCGCCTTGTAGCTGGATTATTTTGTTGCAGTTTGTTCTTGCTGTAATAGTTGAATAAAAGTATTTGGAGTTCGAGTCTCTGTCCCTCAGCCAATTCAGTCAAGCTTTTTGCTTAAGTATCAAGTTTTGTAAGTTTAGCTCCTATTGGTATGCTTTTAGCCTAAGAAGCACAGACACGGACACGGACACGGACACGGACACGGGACACAGGACACGACACGGATACGGACACGGGGACACACCAACTGTTAAAATTTGGTGGACACGGACACAGCGTATATATATATTATAAAATTTAAAATTAAGAAAAAAAATCAGAATTCATGATATGATATATATTGATTGATGTATTTCAAGACTTCCAACATCTTGATAATTCATACATATTTGATACTTTATAAGTCCCTCTCAAAAAACATGGAGCATATATTCTATGGAGAATATATTCCATTAAGCAATATCCGAGCGGTCTCCATATGTGTCCGAGCTGTGCCCACCATGTGTCAGTAGGTATCCAACACGGACACGTGTCCGACACACAGACACGACTCTATTTTGTCGTGTCCGTGCTACATAGCTTTTAGCAGATTCAATTCATTTACCTTCATTTGATTGTTTGGTGGTGAATTATAGCAGGCCATTTGAGCTAGCTTCAATATATCTTTGAGCTCTGTTATGTTCTGTGCTTTGCCCCTTACGAACATCTTAACAGCATCTCGGGCCATCTCAAGCTTCTGCATCAATTGGAACACTTTAAACCTAGATATTGGTTGTTGCCAAACTTCATTTATGATCTCCTAAAAGCCCTCCATCTCAATAATACCATTGAAAAACCTGAAGGGAGCTCTAAGTTTCCTGCTTTCTAATAAGCCATGAATATACAGGTAAGAGTGATCCGAACATAAGTTCTCACCAAAGTGCACTCTAGATTAAGGGAACTTAAGAAACCATGCTGGGATGCCAACACTTGACCAAGTTTTTTACGGATGTGCATTGAATTCTGTTGATAATTTGTCAATGTAAATAATCTATCTGTAACACTGATATCAAGCAACTCAACATGTTGGTTAGTTCCTTAGTGTTGGCTACTGTTAGACCCCGATCCCTTTTTCCTTAGTAAATAGGTTTGTTTAAATAGGTTTGCAATTTAAATTGTCTTTTGGTTAGTATGAAATTAGGGTTTTATTAGATTTCCTATTGGCTAGAATAATTTGGGAATTTTAAATTGAAGGTATATTTTAATAAGGTGTTAGATTTTAAAAGGAGGTAGGGTAAATTAGGAAGTGCATATATTTAATTATAAGGCTTAAGATAAAGAAAATGGGCTTTTAGCCTTTAAG
>JAOQMR010000212.1:22770819-22783929 GCA_027563865.1 Erythroxylum pelleterianum | reverse complement strand
AAGATCAAGAAATAAGAAGAAAGAAGCAGTTATCAAGAAGCGGTTGAAGACGAAGGCTATAAATACGAGTCGGAGTCGAAGACTGTAGAAGTTAGAGATTTTCGAAAGAGTTAGTGAGATTCAAAAAGCTAGAAATTTCATTGTGCTAAACATAGAGCTATTTTTATTTGTAACAAAGCTCAAAACATCTTTCAGTTGAAAGAGGAAAAGCAAATAGCCTGAAGAGGCTATGTGTGAAAGAATACTTGTTGTCAGAGACTTGAAGAGGCTCGGAATCAAAGAATACTTGTAACTTTGCGAAGTATAGTGAAATCTCAGAAAGATCTCTGAGGACTGGACGTAGCCCACGGTTTGGGGTGAACCAGTATAAATCTGCCGTGTCGACTCTCTCTCAACTCTTAACTACTACTCTTACTATTTCATTCAAGCATTTAGAAAATAAGTTGCAAATACTTCATACTACTGTATTTCAATAGTTTGAGAAAAAGCAAGTTTTAAAGAAATACTTAGAAAGGGGATCATCGAAAAAGAATACACAATTCAACCCCGTGCATTTGTATATCGAGTATTAAGTCTATATTAACGTATGATTTACTTCAATTGGTATCAGAGCTCGGTGTCTAAGACCACCGTAACAAAGTGTGGATAAAGATCCATGGCAGAATCACACATATACATAGCTGAAGGTGCCTCTGTCACTAGACCTCCTGCGTTCAATAGAGAAGACTATCATTACTAGAAAGATAGAATGCGACTCTTCATCGAATCTACTCATATCGATCTTTGGGATATAATAGAAAATGGACCATGCACACCGGTAGATGAAGAAGGAAATCCTATTCCACGAATCTGATGGTCTGTAGATCAAAAGGCGAGATTCCAAATGAACTCAAAGGCCAAGCTCTTTTTGAGTTGTGCCTTAAGCAGAAGTGAGTTCGATAAAGTTCACGGATGCGATACTGCGAAGGAGATGTGGGATACGCTATCCATCGCACACGAAGGCACAAATCAAGTAAAGGAGTCTAAGATAAGCATTCTTGTACACTATTATGAGCTGTTCAAGATGAAGGACGAAGATTCTATCGATCAGATGTTTGGAAGATTTCAAACAATTATCGATGGACTGAAAGCTCTCGGAAGAACTTACAACAACCAAGATCACGTTCGAAAGATCTTAAGAAATCTACCAAAGAGATGGAGACCAAAAGTTACAGCTGTACAAGAAGCCAAGGATTTGAGCGTACTGAAGCTTGATGAATTGCTTGGATCCCTAAAGATACATGAAGTCGAACTCGATGCTGAAGGCAAGCCCAGACAGGATAAATCGATAACATTGAAGGTCGGACAAAAGAATCACTAGAATCAAAGGAAGAAGAATTCATCATCAAAAGCATTAAAGACTGAGGAAGTCCAAGACGATGACTCCAGTAAATCAGATTAAGAGTCAAGCGAAGAAGATGATGAGTTATCCTTTATCTCGAAGAAGATCAGACGCATGTGGAAGAAAAAGGCTAAAGGAAATCCCTCCTTAAAGAAGAATAGCAAAGACGATGGGAAAATTGAGAAGACATTCGTCATATTCTATGAGTGCAATAAACCGGGACATTACAAGTCAGAATGTCCATTACTGAAAAGAAAGCCAAAGAAAAGTAGAGAAGGCAAGAAAATCATGATGGCAACTTGGGAAGATCTAGATTCGCCTGAATCAGATACTGACTCAGAGACATCGGAACAAGCAAATATTTGCCTAGTAGCCGAAGAAGAAAGTGATGAGGAGGTAACTTCAAAATTTAGTGAATTACAAGATGCATACTCAAAACTATTAGAAGATTCTCATGCAATTCTAAAGCAGTATAAACTATTAAAGAAAAAGTACATAGAAAGTCTGAAAAATACACAAGAGTTAGAAAGAGAGAACGTCTGCTTAAAGAAGCAAGTAGACGAGATAAAGAAAAAGGGAGTTGTAGATAGATCTGAAGAGATCAATTAGCTGAAGCTAAGAATTAACAGCCTTTAAGCTAATCTAGCGACATTTACTGAGAGTATAAGTAAAATGAAAGACATTTTAGGGAAGTATAGACACCCTAGTGATAAAACTAGATTAGGCTTTACTAAAAACCATATTCAACAGAAAAAGAAGTCGGTTCCTCATAAAAAGAAATTTCATCAGTTACATTATCATCAGAAATCTCATCAGTTGCATCATCATCGTAATATGACATATGCTAGAACTAACCCCAAAGATGTTGGACCCCGAACTTTTGGTGGAAATTAGAAATTGATAAGTGCATATTTGTCTAATATTTATGTTTTAATTATTCCTCTTATTGATTTAATTATTGGGACTTAATTTGATTTAATATTTCCTTGTAGGGCATTATAATATTCGCATGATGTGGGAAATTAAGAGGAAAACAACAACTAATTTAGGCAATAGTGGGCTAAGGGTTTGGAAACGTTGAAGCACACACAAGTCGACTTGCACACTACGACATACATGTCTGTTTAACGGACAAACACTGGACAAGGTGATCAATTCCACCCGAGAATGTCCGTTAAACGGACATGTTCACGTATTGGACAACAAATCCAAGCCTTCTTTCACTTCTTGCCCAATGCTTTCATCTTCCAACCAAACACCAAATACACTTCTAATCTTTCCAAAAAACAATCCTTCAACAACAACACAACTTCAAGGCCATTCATAACCCAACCCACATGCATTAAACTTCCAAAGTCAACTCACCCACATGCATTAACTCTCGACTCATCCGCTCCCTCCTCTCTAAACAGAGGGTCAGGTGCAACCGATCCTTGCATAATTCCTCGGGTCCTTTTACGAGGCGGCATCTCGGTCCTTCAATAGAAACACTCACTATTAGCTCACATTCTACATGTATGCATGATATGCATGTCACTTAATGCAAATAATCAATTTAAAATGCAATCAATTTATCACGTAACACACTAATGCATAGCACAACTCATCCTAAGCCTAGGACTCTTAAAAGCCTAAGCTCTGATACCAAAAGATGTTGGATCTCGTTCCCGAAGCCCAACCATGGTGTTGGACCACGTTCCCGGAACCTAACAATCCGAACCCAAAAATCGGAAAGCGCTAGCGGGATCCTATAGGGTTATCCCAACGAACCCTAAACTAAATAAGACAACGAGAGACAGCTTCGAAAGCAGTCAAAAACGCAAAATATTAAGGCTGACCCGAGGATGTCCGTTAAACGGACATGCATGTCCATTTGATGTATGTCCATTAAACAGACATCAAATGGCCAAACTGCCCAAACTCTCCCAAGAAGGTCCGTTAAACGGACATGCATATCCGTTTAACGGACACACGCTGGGCGAAAACCCCAAACGGACCTTCATGTTCGTTTAACGGACATGGGCTGGGCAAAGGGGTTAAGACATCCGAGAAGGTCCGTTAAACGGACATACATGTCTATTTAACAGACAAACACTGGACAAGGTGATCAATTCCACCCGAGAGTATCCGTTAAACAGACATATATGTCCGTTTAATGGACACGCATTGGACAACAAATTTGGCCTTCTTTCACTTCTTGCCCAATGCTTTCATCTTCCAACCAAACACCAAATACACTTTTAATCTTTCCAAAAAACAATCCTTTAACAACAACACAACTTCAAGGCCATTCATAACCCAACCCACATGCATTAAACTTCCAAACTCAACTCACCCACAATTAACAATCACAAACCAAAATATATTCAATTACACACCTTCAACATACACTCACTTTGAAACTCATATATTCATATAAAAGGAAACTTTCCAAGATTTCATTTCATTTGCAAATCCAAATGAAGTTCATACATAGCTTTAAAATACATATCGACATTCCATCAAAACCTTACACAAGATTCAAAATACACTTGATGCACAATGTTCAATATGCTATTAAAGCTATTCAAAAGCCTATCTATTGACTAAAACTACTCTCTCGGGTTCGTCCAAATGCCCTGCAAGGATTCACTGGTCTTCTTGGTCTGCACCTGAGGGGAGGGAAAAACATGGGCTGAGCTTCACAGCTTAGTGGCTAAAATATTTCTAGCCATTGGCTTCGAGCCACACAACAATCCAAATATATATATATGCATAACCAAGTACATAAGCATATATCTCACAATGACAATTCAACTATCATAATTCAATGCACATTTCATAAATCAACACATTCCGGATGTAATTCAATTCAAAGTACCACCTAACATATCATAATGCAAATGCACATCAAATGGTTCGAGGGTTCCGTGAACAAAACGATGAAACCGAAGTTTGCATCGTGAACCAAACGAGTCCATTTCGAATCTCGTGGGCCACAAGCGGGCTGCCTGGAGAAGACATTATGTCAACGTCGACGTGACTACAAAACGGTTTCCTCTCACCCAAACACACTCAAATTCCATGATTCAATCATCCATTCATATACAAAATGTCATGCTTCAATTCAATGGCATGATATTCATATCAAAATGTCAAGCATTGTAAATGCATAACATGTCAAAATTACAATTCAATGGTTTTGTCATGAACATATACATCATGATGAAATGTCAACATAAAAACAATTCATACAAGACATTTAGCACATAATTCACACATCATACATTTTGCTCATCTCACACAACAACTAGAAATAATTTTACCCCCCTTATACTTGCAAAATTACAAAATCAATGGCTTCCTTCCTCTTGCTCTTGGATAGCCTCTTGATTGCCTATACACAAACAAAATTCCACTTAAAATGGAAAATCCCCAAATTTCCCTTAATATAAACCCTAATCAAAAATCAACCTAATCTATCCATAAATCAAATGGGTTAGAAAACTCTAACCCTAGCTTAGACCCAAAACTCTAAGGAATCCATCATCTTCTTCTTTCTCACAAACTTACTTCTCTCTCTAGAATCTCTTCAATGCAACCCTAACCCATTTCCTAACTAAAACAAGAAGAAGATGGAAAAACATACCTTGAAGCCTTGATTTTCTCCTCCTTCCCACGATTTTTTCCCCCTTTTCTCTTGGATTTTCGACTTCTTCTTCTCCTTTCTTCTCCTCCTTCACGACTTCTCCTTCTTTCTTCTCCTTATCTCCTTGTTTTCCACAACAATGCTTCTCCCTCTCTTCTAATTTTTGTCTTCTTATTCCTCTTTGATTTCCAATTATGCCCTTCACTTACCATGTCTTCCCCAAATTGCCCTTGGTTGGCTTTTAATGGCTCTAATTAGCTTAGTTGGATTCTAACCTACTCCAACCCTTCCTTCATTTAATACAAGCCATCTACTACTAACTCTATTCTTTCATTTAATATAACCTACCACTAACTACTTAATCTAATATCCTAACCTCCAATAATACACTTATACTACATTAATCCCACTTCACCTAACACTTCATTCTAATTCAATTTCTAATCCTACATCCAAATCAAATTAAGGACCAATTCTAACATAAAAATTAAACCAAATAAATAAACATAAACAATCAATTAAACAATTAAACAAATTAGAAAGAAAACAAGGTCTAACAGCTAATTAATTGACAAATGGCAACAATGGTTATGTGACAAATGGACTAAGTAACTAAGTGACATATGGTCGCATATATACATGATGAATGGAGTACATACCTAAGGACAAATGTTAATCTAAGATAATGACACCTTGTACCTAGTTGAATTAAGAAAATGCTGGAAAAGTTTCTGATGAGTTCATTTTTCTTCCTTCTTCACTCTCTCTATCGAAACTTTATTCTATCTCATCTCTGTATTTTGGTTTAACTGTTGCTAAATTGCTTGCAGCATTTGCATAGTCTTCCAGGGGGTTTGTAGGTGTTACAGATAGAAAAATTCGAACTTATTCTTTCCTTATTTTATTTCTTTAACTATTTTTTATCCAATTATGTGTTTGATCCTAGATTTCTTAAGGTATTGGTTACTTTCTCTCAAGATCTAATAGAGCCTCACGATTCAAAAAACTTTTCCTAACATTTTCCATTATGCTATCTATTAGATAATTAAGTTCTCAGGCAATACCCCCTTTTGATCTCTCTCCAAATGATAGTTAACTCCATAATTATGAGACTTATTAAACTTCCAACTCTTGTTACACAATCTATATTGATTACTTTGACTCACTCTCTCGATTTATTTTCAAGTATAAGCATTCACAATTATCACAAACATCTAGAAATAAATTGAATTCAACAATGAATAAAGTCATAAAATAAATCTATAATAATTCCTAATCTGAAGTTTAGGACTCCATAAGCATGTTTAACATCAAGAAAATCATATTACGCATCAATACTAGTGAAATAAAGAACGGAAAAAGAATAGAAACTTTATTCTCTCCTTAATGTGTAAAGCTGGAATTTTTTGATGCTGTTCTTGATCTCTCCACTTTGATCCACTTTGATTCAATGGCTACTACAACTTTTCAGATTGTTTCACGTTCTTAAATAGTATTTCAAGGTCCTAGGTTTATTTCTAGGGTTTCCCCACTTCATTCGGTTCCAAATATATCCCCAAACCTTAAAAGATATGAAAAAGGTCGCACTTGAAAAGTGTATCATGATCATGCATTTGAAAATTTTCTCTCTGTCACGATTGTAATATGGGATTCACGATTGTGACTTGCTTCATTCAGCCTCCATCTTCTTCATTCTTTAATTTCCTGATTTCCATGACTAACAAACATATCAAACACTTCTAGAAACATAAAATTAAGATTTAGTTCTTGCTGTAAACTAAACAAACACTCAGACTACATACAAACATTATCAATAACATAATTCTAAGCCTATATATGTGATAACCATCTAATAAACACTTAAAAATACATTTAAAAATCTAGCAAAACATAGTATAATTTAAACTTTTTAAAGGGTGGTGGGGCCTGATAAGATACCTGTAGAGGTGTGGAAAAGCCAAGCTTTTTAATGTAATCCTCATGACAACCAAAATGTCTGATGAGTATTGACTTAGTATACTAATTCCTCTATACAAGAATAAAGAAAACATCTAAAGTTTTATCAACTATAGAGGTATCAAAATACATAGTCATACCATGAATTCATAGGAGAAGGTGATTGAGAATATAGTGAGAAAGGGTGCATCTATCTTAGAGAAACAATTTGTGTTCATGCCAGGAAGGTCTATGATAAAAGCTATACATCTTTTTATGAGATTGATGGAATATTATAGAGAAGGACAACATAACATTCATATGGTTTTTATTGACTGAAAGAAGGCTCATGAAATGGTACACAAATCATATAGAAGTGTTTGTAAGTTAAGGGAGTTCTTATAACCTATATATGAGTTATTGGGGGTATATATATGAAGTATAAAAAATATTGTAAAAATGATAAGAGGAGATGTAGGGAATTTCTCTATCAATATCGGGCTATATCAAATCTCCTCTTTGAGTCCCATTCTATTTGCAATAAAGATGGATGAGCTCTCTAATAATACTTAAGGAGAAGTGCCTTAGTGTACATTTTTGTCGATGACATTGTCACATTTTTATTGGTGACATTGTTTTAGTGGATAAGACAAAAGAGGATGTCATTGCTAAGTTAGAACTTTAAAGATATACACTAGATTTGAAAGGCTTTAAATTGAGCAAAACTAAGACTGAGTACTTGGTGTAACTTTTCAGGCTAAGATTGGTTAAGAAGTTATACTACAGAAAGAGTGTTTTAAGTATTTAGGATCTATCATCCAAATTAATAGAGACATCGATGAAGACATAGCTCACAATGATAGATCAGGGTGCCTTAAATGGAGGAGTACATCAAGAGTTTTATGTGACAAAAAGATAACACTCGAGCTCAAAGGTAAATTTTATCATTTAGTGATTAGGTTGGTCATGCTCTATGAGACAAAGTATTAGCCCATCAAATATGTGCATAATCACAAGTTAAGAGACACCTTGGAGTGACAATCTTATCAAATTAACCATATTGAAAGTTTATACACCACAATAAAAAACAAATTGGTTACAAGTTAATTAATCAAAATTAAGGCTATGGGACAAAACTTAAGAATTCAAACAAGAACAAAAAATTGACTAATCAAAAGTGGCATAACTTAAACTAAATGAAGCCTAGTTAACCTGAGAATGCCTAACAAACTCAAAATTAAGCCAAACAATTAATAGTTATGCAAAATAAAGAACCTAAAATTCAATTTTGGTATTTATTAATAAGTATTAATAATAATTTTATTATATCTTATTGAAAATAAATAATTAAATTTGTAAGAGATTTGTAAATTTTTATTTTTAAACTAATATGTATTTATTAAAATCATTTTAATTACTAGAATCAATTTTATTATCCATAATAAATATTTTTATTATAAAATAAATTTATTTAATATTAAAACTATTTGCTAAGGGATCGTTTGATTCTATTTCTGTTGTTTTGTTGTAGTTTTCAATTTTCGTTTCCAATTTTTTGTTTTTGTTTTTCTTTCAAATGAAAACAAAATTGTTAATGTTAATGTATTTAAGTTTTTATCACTAATAATAATTACATATTAGATAAAACTTAAAGATAAATTATTTTTAATTAAATAAATTTATTTAATCTCTTATATATTATTTATTAACAAAATTATTAATAAAATTATGTTATTTTAATAAATTAAATAATTTTAAAATAAAATGTTATTCATTAATTAATATTTATTTGAAATATATTTTAATTACTAAATCAAATTTTATTTGAATATTTATATATTTTAATTTAATTATATTTATTAATAATTATTAATAATTAATGACATAATTTAATTATAAAATTTAAATTATTCATAATTTTTATTAAAAAATAAAAATTAAATACTATATATTTAAATGATAGTAAATTAGATTATAAAAAACCAAAAACAAGAAATAAAAACTACTTTTTATAATTTTAATAATTTGTAAAAGCTGAAAAAAAATAAAAATTAAAAATTAAAAAAATAGAAACAAACACCCCCTAAAAAATTAATTTTGACAATCAATCTACAAATATAGCGCAGGATCTCAACGCAATCAAGTTGGAACATCCCACAGTTATAGGGCATAATTGCTTCCGCTCAAATTTCAAGCTTATTTTCTTTTGACGTCTCCATTTCTCACCGGACTGCAATAATTGTATCTCAACTATTTTTAAAGGTAACCTTTGTCAATTAACGCTCATTCAACTTTTTTATTTTAAAAAAAAAACACTTTTTTAGATCTTTATGTTTATGTATTTTAAGATGTTTATGCCTAAATATTTATTAAGTAATTATTAAATTTGAACATGATTTTATTATTCATGATAAATAAAAATAAAAAATTAAAACTATTTTTATGAATTTTAAAATCAAAACTATAAACAAAAATAAAATTTTAACCAGAAAAAATTCAAAAAATTAAATTTAAACTAAAGATTCAGGGATGATGACTATAGATAACTATCTCAAAACATCAAAAGCCAACGTGACTATTACAAAATCCAAAACAACAATTGCTAAACATCAAAGCTCAAAATCAAGGACAATCACTTAAACTTTGAATAGGCATAATAAGAAAACAAAGCTCTGACACTCAAACTCCAAAATCAATAAAATGAGCTTAATTTTGAGAAAATGTCGCCCGAAGCCTATAAGTCAACATAAACTTAACCTGACTCGGTTCGAATTTTCAGCCTCATTAGGACCCATTAACTTTTTCGGGCTTAAGTTTAGGTCTTATGGGTCCAGGCCAGGTAAGGCCTTTTCTCCCCCTAACCCTGAGTCCTTCATAGTTCATACTCGAGCCTATATACATGTTTTATAATAAGAAAATCTAAAACATGTGGTTGCTCTGCAACGCAACCGTCTAGCGAAATTGGGCACGCTCACTCTATAGAGCCAAATATATAACTTGGAGCAATTATCACATGCAATATGGGGGAATTCCAACGGTATGCAAATAGGTGGGTCAATCCACGGGACCATTTTCTGTGCAACGTACTTGTGTGTTCCTGTTCTTCGCAAGAAGTGCCTGACGGGCCGGTGAAAGGCCAGATGGAGGGGTTGTCAAATTTGATGGCTGTGTAGAAGGTTGAGCTTCTGAGGTAGGCTGAATCATGAGCTCTCTAAGAGCTGCAGAATAAGGTCTACCTGTCAGGCTTCCACGCATTCTCCCTGTTGGTCGCCAATTTTGCTCTGATGATAAGTCTACTAGACCATCAGCACCGGATGGTTGAGTCTGAACAACTGGAACATTAATCCTCTGCTCTATGATTGGCGACCTAATCATATTAGGATGATCAGGAAGTGGTGCTCCTACTCTGGTTGCTGGAATTTGAACTGAAACTACAGGAGGCTGTCTAGCCATTTGATTTGGTCGATGTGCAGCAATGACTCTAGGCTGCTGGCTGTGAGATGACGTAGTTCCCACTGCAACATTTGCCCCATGCTGAGCCTGAACTCGTTGAAGAGGATGAGTTGATCTAATAGTTGGTGACTGACCCCTGGATTGTGGCATGTGGAAAGCTTGCTGTTGGTACATATTCTGAGATCCAGATGATAGCCGTGAACCACCTGAGAATTGATTTGAAGTTTGTAGCACCTGTGGTTGAGCTGACTGACCCTGTACAAAACATTGAGTGAAAATCTTTCTAATAGGTATAATATTACATATATAAACTTTCTGGAGTGTTATTAAGATATTTTTTCAATAACTAGACAAACAAGATGCTCTTTACACTGAGTTAAACTCCTCAATGGCTTAACGGAATCTAAAGAATAAGAACTAACAATCTGGAAAAATATGGCACCTATATGAGCAAGTACGAATATGGAATATTAGAAGTTTTACATTGTACCCAATGTTTATGTAGTTACAAGGACAAGCACCCTTCACTGGAGTCGTGAGGGTTTTAATTTTCAGATTAAAGCTTTTTGTTTTATCTGCCACTAAGTTTATGTTGTTTCCCTTTTGAACTTTCAGTTTTCCCGTCTCCCCCAGATCACCCTTCTTAGAGACCACATGCACAGTGATTCAAAAAGATTGAATATGTCTCAAACCTGAGCCATTGGCTGACGCTGCAATGCAGGTGGATTCGTGTATGACATCTGGTGTGGATTCGTGTAAGAGGGAAACTGATGCTGTCTTGTATCACTAGAGGTTGTGTTGAAACCACTTGCAGTTGGTGCTGGCATTGTGACACCTAGAGAAGAAAGACTCGAGGCATTGGTGAATGAAGCAGCTAAAGTAGTTCTTGGTGGTGGAGTTGATGTTTGAGATGGAACTGGGAGAGCCTGAATAGCTACTGGAGTTCTGTTTATATGTCTGGGTATCTGTGATGACCCCGCATACTCGTTGAGAACAAGATTGCTATGAACCCCACTATTAGGAATGAGTGCAGGAGAGATGGCATCGCTTGATATATGTGATGTCATAGGGTAAGGCATGGACTGAGAGATGCCATCAAATATTTGTGCCCCTGTTCCGGTGGGTGAGGCCTCAGAACACGCATTCAAGAGACTTGCCCAAAAGTTATCATGTAGTTGAGTACCAATATTTTCATTAAAATTTGCATCGTTCATCAGAGATTTCATCGTTAAATCATTAGAAATGGGCTGATTTTGCAAAGAAGCCTGAGAAGGTTTCCGTTCTTCAATTTCTCTAAAGGCCACAGTGTCCATCTTGTCATTATCCACTGTAAGATCCAAAACAATTGGATCCCCCTCAGTCTTTTCTTTCTGACAATCAGAATATGTGCTGGGTGCCTTGTACATATCATCATCACCTTCCAAGACGGCTTTCCATGACCCATCATAAGACATTATCACATCAATAACATTGTCCCCTACTTCTTTGAGAACCTGTAAAATAGAAAACACAGAAGAGTTATTAGATATTGAATTCATGATTCTTATAGAACATAACTACAGAGATAATCCAATCAACAAACTACTTGCCTTAACCATGTTTTGATCTTTTCGAATATCAGTGTAGCATACATGTTGATTGCAATGTGGGCAGCGCCAAGATGGCTTTCTTGAATTTATCTTGACAAAGTTACTAAAATCAAAACACTAAAGCAAAAATAAATTCATGTCAATCAAATTACTAAAAAACAGAGAAAAGAGGAAATGTGAATTTTGATAGGCCAAATGATTAAAGCGGACAAAACTGCGATAGATTCATAAACAATTGTGTCTAAATTAAATCATAATTACAGAAAAATGATGAGTAACAAAGGAACATGTCAGCTTATTCCTTAAATTTAATTTAAGAATTCCATATACTGAATCACCAATCCAAATAACAAATTGAGCCCAAGTTATTACAATCAAGTTTATGTAAAGAGGATAATCAAACAACGAGAATGCTTTCTACTGCATTGGAGAACACAACAGAAAAAATAAAATAAAATGTGATTTGACATGAATCCTGAATAAAGTAACTAAAAAGCTTTAAAATGTTTTAAATTATATATACAATTCAGTCCAAGCCTCAAAATTGAACATGTGATTTAGATATGAGCATCAACTGAGTTTAAATTCTTAAGTTGGATGGCTTTTTTTAATATAATGTTGGATATTTAATGATTGAGACACTTCAAATTGAAGTTTGAATTTTCTCACAGATTTAAGTCTCGAATACTGTATGATGGCCTGTCCTTTGATCTTTATTTAAACCAACTTAATCATGAAGATAAAGGTGTATTAGAGAATTGGTATTGGCCCCCGGCACCAACTTCCAAATTTTGGTCAAATAGTTCAATGAAATGAAAATGATGAAGAAACATCAACCAACTTCCTACATTTAGTAAGGTGTTATAATACGTGGGACTCACCTGAAGATGTTTGCAAGAATGCCCTTTGATGGGAGTTCTGATTCGAGTACAGCTGTTTGAGATAAACAGCAGTCAATCAGGATGAGATTGGTTAACTTACCGACAGTTGGGGGTGAGTAGAAACATATCAAAACCAATTCAAATAAGGATGGTGCCTTAACAAATTTATTTCAGATTTATCATCAAATGGTCAAAAATTGCTAACATAAATAATCAAATAAACAGTATAACCAAGAACAAACA
>JAOQMR010000212.1:22724759-22740968 GCA_027563865.1 Erythroxylum pelleterianum | reverse complement strand
TCAAACTAAAACCTCAAATTAATTTACACATGCCTCATAATAAGTTAATCATCCTTATTACGAATCGGGGCCCAACAGTTAGCGTGCATTCCCGACTATAGCTAGATGTTTCTGGCGGCTGGTCATTTTTACCCTGGCTCTCCTTCCTCCATTTAATTATTGTTGTGGTCTTTTTCAATTAAAAGCAAGTGTATTTCCTACAAATTAGACAGGACCCATTATAAATGCAGATTAAGATAAACTAAACAATTTAGTAGGAAAAATATATATAAGACCCAATAATTAATCTAGAAATTAAGGAAAAATGCCATAAATTCTAATGATAAAAATGCCTCCAACACATTCATGGCTTTAATTACATTGAAGCCTTAAAATTTATTGAGAATGTCCTTAATAATAATTCCAAAAATGACCCCAAAAGCAAATAGGAAAAAGGCTTGACTCCATGCCAATTTTTGGTTCAATGTTGCAGTTGCATGTGGTTGTTCAGATGTTGGCAATAAAAATTGAAGCGGGATTAGTGAGGGTTCATCAGCGGTTGGAAGAATTTCGTCGTTTGGACGACTGGTCCTATTTCGATCCATGGAATAAGCAGTTTCTGCGTCAACCAAGGTCCGAAACCCCTTGAATCTAGCATTTGGAAAACCCTAAGTTACCAATTTTACGTCATCCCAATTGGTGAAAATTCCTACTTGACGTCCAACGAAAACAATATAGAAGTTGTACCTGCCCATATTATTCTTGTACCTATAAATGAATCATATCATAACCATTCATAAACGTACAGAAAATGTAAACATTAAATAATTTAAAACCCAACCATTCGTCATTGATAAACATGTGTACAAATACAGTCCAAAATATCTCATCTCATCAGTTAACATCACATGGTACTAGCACAAATAAGTTAAGTTCGACGCATAGTTACCATCATACATGTCCAAATAATAGTTGACATAAACATACAAATTAAGGACAGAGATAATAAAATCAATGATCCATATCTAACAAGCTTCGCACATAAGCCTGCGTTTGGGCTGCATTTGCACCCCATAAAAGATTCCCTGCATGAGGATTCCTTGAGAAGATGTGGAGAGCCCTAACAACCTCTTCGGTGGAGAAACCCAATCTCGCAAGCTTGTCACCTAGCTGGGGAATTTTTGTCCCCATGCTAATAGCATCTGTAATGATCTGTGCACTCCTGATACTGCAGTCAGCTGCACGGGCAAAGATGGCAGCAAGGCTTTCTAACACTTCACTGTCCCTGATCTTCCTTTTCCCTCTACTTTGTTGGTTCCCGTCTGTGTTGGTAGAGGAGACAACAGAACCAGTTACATGAGCAGAAGCAGTTGCAACGGGTGTATCTGCTGGAACTGGTTCAGACAATGGCTCATCATGAGGTGGTAAAGTTGCTGGTGCATCTCCTTCATTTTCATCAGCTGCAAACTGAGCAGCTGCATCCCCATGGTCAATTGCAACTGCACCTGTGGCTCTATCTTTCCTAAAGACATACTCAAGTCTAGGGTAAATTAGGAACGTCTTACTAAGAGTATAGTACTTATTAGGGTGTTTCTGGGAAAAATTCAAACATGTTTGTTAGCATGATACACAATGTCTAATACATTAACATGCGTGTATAAACAACCTACCCTCATCCATTCATCAAGCACTTGCTTACTGTCTACCTCGACACATTGCTTGCTTTCATTCCAACCAAATCCACTGCATTGCAACATATCATATGCTGTCTGATATTTTTCCTTAAGCCTCTTATGTTTATTTTGTATATGCCTCTTCTCAATTCCACACCCAGGAAACTTCTCTACCATCAGTCTAGCAAGCAATTGGAAAGTCCCAGGCTTAAAATGTCCATTATCGGTCCTATTTCCAGCAACAACTGCATCCTCCAAGAAGGTAACAAATGCGTCTATTTCATCATCTGTCCAAACCCGTGACATTACACCTAAACCATGCAATGTCATACCCCAAACCATGCCAAACCATTTCCATCAATGAGTAATTAACATGTGATTTGAAACTTGTTTAAATATGATGAAGACAATATAGAATTAAACGAAACATGTAATTAAGTACAAAGAAAACAAAGGAACAACAATTTCATGGTGTGTGCGCAAATACAGTTACAATTGAGAGTCAACATTATAAAGAGAAATTTAATCAATGCCTCGAATCAGTTACAATGAAAGCCAACTAAATTTAATCCCTCAATTCAATACAAACTGTTATTAAGTAAATTAAAGTCGACATTTTAGTGGTTTCTTCTCCATTCATCAAACATGTTGTTAGCTAATTTCTCTCTCCATTGACTCCATTCATTACTTGTCTCAACACGATCAAAAAATTCAGGTAACGGTGCATCTTCCCTAATTGGCATATCCTTAGGTTCAAGATCAGTAAATTCTTCTAGTATTCCTGCTGATTTCATGATATTGTACAATATTGTGTTCAACTACTGTCAAAAACTAGTGTACAATATTGTGTTCAGCTAATATAGGTAGTATAATGTATAGTGTCTTGTGCTATTGATCTTACATATATTTCTATGAAGACCTACTAAAAGATCCCATATTTCACCTTGCATAACAAAAACATGTTGTTTTTCAAGAACCTAATCGGCCTTTTCAATTTGTTTCACTAGACTAATTGATGTGGATGAGTCTATCACTAGACTAATTGAAGTGGATGCGTCTATCAATATGGTGATTTTTTCTATTTTCTAATTCCACTTTATTGTTTATATTTTCTTTTGCTAACTGATAAGTAGGTGGACTTATTATAGTTGATGAATTGAATGTAAAGTTCTTGCAGTTCTTGTCAAAGCAACAATCAATTCTGGATGTTTATTGATTAAAGAGTGAATGAGTGGCCATTTATTCATAGTCTGAAAATTATGAACAACTTTTCAACGGTTTTCACAGATATTTCAAATACAAAAGCACAAAGTTAACAGTTGAAGGAATTGAATTGGTTCTACTTTAACTACATTAGATTGTTGGCAATCTCTAAGAAGGTAGTACAAATAACTCTTTCAGGACAGATCGTAGTTTAACTTTTATGATATATGGCCTAAACTTTTGATTAACTAGTGTAGGTCCCTCTTTCCATTTCATAGCTTTGCATATATGTGACTTAAAGGAAATGTAGATGAACATATTCTGTGTCCCAGCTGAGATGGGACAGTATCAAAAATTTTTCATTCAGCCTTCCACCCTTTTTCATATTCTCAGTTACCTCAAGATGAAAACCAAATCAATACATTAGCATCTACACACAATTTTTATTGAGATATCAACTCCTTATGATCATTGATTATGCTTTACTCTTAGAGGTGACAGAATTTTGTTGCAAGTCTCATCAGATCACAAGTCTCTAGTATTGTTGGAGGTTCAAAGTGCTTTAACAGATGCAATTATTGGTGTTTTGGGATTGAAATTACTTACTGCTTTGCTAATGAATCTTATGCAAGTATCTTTAAAGTGAATAACTTACCATAAACTAAACAACAAACAGCTTGTTTATGTTCTAACTACCTACTTGCAGAAGGCATACTAGCATTTCACAAACATATAAGAATGTTTCAACTGCAAACCACTTCAAAAACTTTCATCATCAAACTACATACTTACAAACCCAATTTTATGCTGGACAGAAAACTCAATAGTATGTTGCATGATTTTAATATCATGCAATAAGACAATGATCACTCAAACATTCTAATTATTATTCTTAAAAAATGCAAATGCTTCACTTTCGTCATTCAGGTTTGTATACACAACATACACAAATGATATTTCAATATCAAGGTAAGATAAAGAAGAACTTACCACTTTGAGAAGAAGTCCTCAAATATCAACTTTTCGAATGCAAGAAGACTGATGTAGAACTAATGCAAGTAGCACACCTTGTAAGTGTAAATTTCAGTCATTGATACATTGACTCAAGTGGAATATAAATGGAAACTCACAAGCCCATGCACATTAGTTCAATTTCCTACAACTATCTACAGCTGAGATTAACATAAACAACAATGATGTTGCTGTTTCTGTAAAAGCAGATTAGAGGTAATAAAGTTCAACATGGCCTTTCACCGAATTCGGTTTTGTTGATGAAAAAACCACGAAACAAAACCTCATGCCTCACCCAATGCATACCCATCAACAAATCCGAATCCCTACCCCTTCCACACCCATCAATAACACACAAACATAACTCCAAACACATAGACCCATTCGAAACCCATTACCCATACAGAAAAACAAAACCGATGGATGAAAGAGTCTTACCCAGAAGAGAGAACAGAAAGCCAAACAGTGGGTTTGCTTCAAGGGAGAGTGACGTTTCTGGAGAAGACGATATGGAGGAACAAAAACTGAAAAATGAGAAAGTTGTCGCAAGGTGCTCTCGTGCACAGGGGAAAAAACAATTTACCTTTCACGACGGAGACGCAACAAAGTGAAAAAAGAGAGTTGCGAGGGAGGGTAGTTTCAGAGGGTAATTAACTACAACCAAAACAAGGAGGGAGGCTATTTCGATGGTTCACTGCGGAAAGGAAACAGAGACAGACGAAGGAGAGGTGGTTTGGTTTGGACATATGAGAGGGTATGTTGGTCATTTCCAATTCTTGTCCTCCGAACAAGAATTTCTGTATCTCAGTTTTGAGAGGAACAAAAATTTCTGTCCTTGTCCTCTAAGGACGGAACAAAATTTGGTGAAGACGGTAAGCAAACAGGTCGCAGGACAGAACTTTTGCGTCCTTGTCATCCTTCCTCACCCTCGAGGATGGTAACCAAACGCAGGGTAAGTGTGTAACCCTATACACATTGTCAGAGTTGTTGTCATCTTCAAGTTCCAACCCGTTAGGAACCTTGGCGGTGGCGATGGAAGAAAAAATGAAGACACAAAAGGGGCATCCACAACATCCACAAGTGGCGGTCAAGCGCAATCCAAAATACTGTGCTGCATTAGAATTTATATATATGAATAACTTATTGATAACATTAACAGGCTGTTATTATTATGTTCTCATTTCCTTGCTTGTTTGTGTTAGCTTTTTCCTTTGACCTCCTTGGACTATACCGTGTATTATTCTTTTATTATTAATCTATTTTCATTTTAAAAAAACATTAACAGGCTGTTTGGAAGAGGGTGAATTAATTGAATTCAATTCACTTGTTTGAAACCAAAAAAAAAAGTAATGAATTGAATTCCCACTCCATTTGTTAATTCAATTCACGGTATAACGTCGGACTAGGAGAAGTGATACAGAAGACGGGTGATCTGTCAACATCGTGGGTAGATGCAACTGTTGGGTTCAATTTGATAGATCACCCGTCTTCTGTATCACTTCTCCTAGTCCGACGGTCTTTCTCATCAATCTAAGGTCGTCTCTCTCACACCCACTGAAAAATGGATATCTTGAAAACTGACTCTCCTCTTTCCTGCCGTATCGTTCGCACCTTCTTGGATTTCCTTAGCTCTAGTATTACCTCTCTCTCTCTCTCTCTCTCTCTCTCTCTCTCTCTCTCTCTCTCTCTCTCTCTCTTTGTCTCTTCCCAATTCTTGATTCTTATCAGTTAGAACAAGCTGTCATTGTTTGCTGACGATGGTGATTTTGGTTATTTTGTATAGTGGAACATGCTACTGATGGGGTTGATACTGAAGGCTTAGAGGTTGCTAAGGAATGCTTGACTGAGGCCTTTTAGGCTTAACTTACCGCCCTCTCCTAATGCCTCTGTTGAACCCGGTTTGTTGGTGACAATATTTCGCGCATTGAAAGCCAATTATCAGCACAAGATTAGTTTTGATGGTGCCAAGATTGTTGTTGATGTTAATAAAAATTAATTAATTTACAAAAATTGAGTGATTAATTTATATGTGTTATGATACATTTTACAATAAATAATAAAAATAGCATATAAATGTGTCAGGGATAAATGTGTCATATGAAATAACTGAATTCAATTATAATCTTATTAGATTTGTTCCAAACAGTGTAATTGAATTCAATTCTATTATTACTGGATTTGTTTCAAACAGTGTAAATTGAATTCAATTCAATTTCATTAATGTAATTGAATTCAATTCGTTAATGAATTCAATTCGCTGTGTTCCAAACAGCCTGTAATAAGAATTAATAGGTAATTATGAAATCAATTTGTATTAGATATTCATTAGCTTTTGCTTGAATAACTTGGAGTTTTATCACTATTAGGATTTAGTATAGTACTTCACGATACATTCAGTTATATTTAGACTAATAATAAATTAAATAAAAATTAGTTTTTAAAAGTACATTTAGAATTATTTCTTTTAAATTAAAATCCCATGACATATACAATTTTACGTGGAATTTACAATTCACACAATAATGTTATGGTAGAGTTTGAACAAATGTTTAATATTATATTAGAAGATTATGGTAAAAATGATTTATATTTGGAAAATATTATACACGTTTTAAAATTACTCTAAAATTGTTAAAAAGTATATGAAATACGAAACAGTTCTTATCTTGTTCGATAAAATTTTATCCATATATTTATGTGAGACTCCTACAAATATGTATATAAAATCTCACAAAATAGGGTGAGAGTAGATCAATTGAAACAGATGACCTGTTCCAATGGATTACAACTCATAAAAGTTTTTTTTTTTTAAATTATGCTTTTGTATGTCTACATGTTATAGACTTAAGTTCGTATTACTTGAAATGAATTCTCATATGTACTTCAATTTGTAAGCTTCCTTGGCTACAGTTCCATTCATTTATTACTACTCTTTTGTGTGGATTTTCTCTTTTGCTCTTTTCAAGAGAAGCTATTACTTAGCGGAACAGTCTTCTGTTCCCCCACATAATTTCTCCTGTTTTTTTTTTAATCTCAATCTTTCAATACAATAATCGGATAGTTGAGAAAAAAAAACAGAGAGAATAGATCTTCGGAATAGAATATCTGCCCCCATTACTTAGCGATACAGTTGACTTGGTAAAGTAAGCTAAAGGATGTGCTACTATTTATCACACAATTCCCTCCTAAATAGTTTACTAATTGATTCTAAAGTCCTAGACAAAGTCTTTTCCCGGTACAATTATGAATGGGGCCAGGCCAGGCCACCGCCTGCAAAATCTTCAAATAGAACTTTCAATGGTCAACCTAAATTCCATAACCTGCATAAAATGGGGGGCGGTTGATGATGTCCACTGTTGTTTGCCTTAGTAGGCAAACTGGGTTGGATGTGTACATATCAGGGACGGCATTGATTGTGAGAAGGGCTGCTGGATGGCGATGTTGTGAGCGGTTGATTCCACTGCTGTTTGCCTTGGTAGGCAGACTGGGTTGGATGTGTACATATCAGGGACGGCATTGATTGTGAGAAGGGCTGATGGATGGCGATGTTATGACATTAAAGGGACATCTGTACTTTAGAGCAGGGATATTTTTCGCCCTGTGTAAGGTATTTTGACCATTTCTTTTTAAAATAGAGATCAAATTTCTTAACGCGAGTCTCAGAGACTAGAGGGGATGTAGCCCACATGGTAGAGCACTCGCCTCCCACATGGTAGAGCACTCCAAACAAATATTTACAGTCACCTAGGCTTTTCAATTTTTGTTGTTTTGTTGACAATAAATATAAAATCTTCACAAGGAAAGGACAGATAATTTCGTCGTTCAAAAGAAGAAGAAGAAAGAATTTTAGCAACAAAATTTAAGCAAACATTTGATCCAGTAACAATACCAAAGCCATAGCAAATCCAGGATCAAAACCCAGCTCTACAACCAGAAGAAAAACCTCTACCCCGAAAGAAATGCCATTAATGCTCGCTTCTTTTCGCTTGATTTCCGCCACTACCCTTCTCGATTCATCTAATATTTTGCATGATCGATACGTGTAAGACCCTTCAACCACGTAACAATGCCTCTTCTCTGACTTTCCTCGGAAAACTTGAGCTATTACGTTCTGTTTGGAATCTAGGAAGTTAATGTGTTTTCTTACATGCCAAATTGTGTTGCTTGATACTTGGTTTGTTGCACAAGCATCTCCTCCTCCATACACAAGCCAGCTATCCAGTGGTATGCCAAGCTTCTGGCAGAATTAACAACACATTTATTTTATTAAACATGATCAGAATCAACGGTATTTCTCTAAACACTACATACGTAGTTTATGGGTTTAAAAACAAACATGTTTCAGGCTTATTGACATCTACATAATCATTATCAATACGGTAGTGTCAGAAAAGCAACGATCAGTAACAGAATAATATTCAGAGACAGTCGCAGTTGTCGTATATTACCTTTCGACGACGCATGGTGAGGATAGATTTCCCTGATCCATCCATGAGAAGTAGTTCACTAGGACGATCAGTGTAACTGTCAACTCTGTAAACCAAGTCTCCATTGGAATTGATCACTGTAAAACCCTTGCAACTGATAACAAGTGACTTTCCCCACACAGTTAACCAAGTGGCGGTGCCATCGGTTTTGATCTCAGGTTCTTGACGCTCATGATGGACTGATCTTGACAAAGATTTAAAGGAAAATATCATCTTCCCCGACAACCTTGACTATGTACTCTTTGGTCTCTGTACATATATATATATATAATGAAAAAGGTTAGGATATTGTTTGGTTGTCAGAAGGGAGACATGTGCGCATGGGTGCGTGAGGGACTTGGTTTCCAATTCCAATGGAGTCTTGTGGAGTCATATATGATGGGATAAAGAAAATAATATAATTAAAGGTTTACAGAAAATTAAGTGTTGGATGACCTGACACGTGTGTTTGTTGAAAGGTCTTAAGATTCCAATTCTTCCTTTCTTTCATGTTGATGAGTTAGGTATGAGTGTTTTTCACAGCAAGAAACGATGGAAAAGTATAGAAACAAATGGGACGTAAGGTGGAATCTTAAGGCTGTTTATATTGGATTTTCTGTCAAATATTTCTTGTTTTGCTTACAGCATTTTACAACCCTCTAAAGTCTAAAGCCTAGAAATAACGAAATGACTGTCCGTACAATATTGGAGAGAGTTGGGAGTTCGAAGACAGATCTTCTGTCTAATATTACTCTGTCTTATAAAATCTCAGTCATTTATTTTGCGAGACTCACGTAAGACCAATATAAATAAATGATTGGGATATATTAGACACAATAAAACACCATAATATTAGAAGAAGATCTGAACTCGTTGGAATGACATTCAGAAACGATGTTATTGACTTTTAGATTCTAAAGGTCCACATGTGTTATAGGGCAGGGGATCCTCTGTCCCCTACCCTGGCCTTGCTTTGGCCCCTGGCCCTCAGGGGCCAAAGGATCTGGCCCGTGTTATAATAAATAACAAGAAGTTGTTTCGTTGTATTATTTGCTTTCTAAAATATTCTTCTGATATGTATTTTACTTATAGAGATCCCTATAATTTATCCTTTTATTTGTTATTAAGTTCTTTGACCTATATCAAATTTAAATTATCATAATATATTCTTAATTTTATCAAATTAATGAAATTAAATAGTCACAAGTATTTTTGTTTTCATAACAACAAAATCACTTAATTGGGTCTTTAAAATTAAATTCAAACCATGAAGAAAATTTCAAAAGCACTTTCATTGTTTATTAAAAAGACTCAAACTTGGTAATGGTCATAGAAATATAGAAAATTAAAATCTAAATAGAAGTGCAACACATCCAAGTAGGTTTTAAAAAAATGTTATGAAACGAAGAAGTAAATCACTGGGGATTGCCAACTCATTTCAGAGTCTGGCGGATGTAGAGAAATTATATATGTAAGTTCGACCCAAAACATGATGGAGAAAACGGTGTGGATATAACATGAAAAATGGAAGTGTGATTGAGTATTCCGTTAATAACATCTATGAACTGTAAATTACTTACACACTAAAAGACGATATTATACATACATATATATATATACACATTTAAACATTTATATCATAGACAACTAGACATCCCGGTACTGTCCATAAAGTTTACCGATTAGCTTCTCATTATTTTTTATATTAGCTGGGAATTGAAAACCATAAGAGAAGGAGTTATTCCATATGAATTTTGTTATGAATCGATGGCACACAGATGTCAAATGTGAATCTTGATACTTACGGATTTATCAAAGACATTAGCTAGCAATTCGTGCAAAATTGAGTACAAATTGTTATTATGTATAGTCATTCATAACAAATGTGTTAATGGCGTTAATAGTTCCTCTTACAATATAATAAGAACAGATGAAAGATTCTCTTATAGAAACATATATGCTTCAGGGCTGAATGATGGAAAACCAATATAGTTTTCGTAACTTGGTTTGTCATGTCAGTTTTTGGAATTTAACAGTTGCAGAATATACTGCAGATCATTGAGATAGAGCTATTAACCAACCTTGTTGACAGCCTATCATGGTGTTGAAATTTGGGAAACCTTATGAAGTTTGTCTTTCGAAGAAATAAGGTCCTAGCATAGAAGTTTTGTCCAAGATTGGCTTCGTGATAACGTGACTATTAACTTTCAGAAAAATACTCTTTTGGTGTCTCCTACAAATTAATCAATCGTTCAAAAAATGTAACACCCTAGAATCTCAGTAAAATTTGATAAAGATCAGTCACTTTTGGCCTGATCATCTGTAAATACATGATCAACTTAGTTTGAACATTTCAGGAACTTTGCATACAAGATGAGAAGAGTTGCAAATGAGTTCCTCCATCCCAGAAATATGCCTTACTGAGATACATAACATGTCTGCATGTCTAACCCTGTTTATTTCTTAAATAGCAATTAAATTGTATTAAAGTTTGAAAAGCATATCTCAACCAATTTCACACTTGTTAAAATTAGTTAAAAGCAACTTATTCATGATCAAGAATTTATGTTAAAAAATATTACACTCGGCCAGATTTCGAAACCTCAATTTCATTATAACTAAATTCTCATTTCTTACTTAACATACAAAATATAAAGGTGCAGGTTCCACGCTTAGAAATATACATGGTGACCACAATGGCCGACCTCCATTATCTAAGGTCACCCGGTCCCCAGTTTAAGTCTCAACAGTAACATCAATGGAACTTTTCTGTTAATCCTCTCTTGGCAATTGTCTCATCATCACTCAAATTCTTTTTATAGGTATAACTGAAGAATAATTGAGCATTTGTCCTCTAACTATTGGTTATTACAAGATCAAGCATTTCAAACTGATCTTTGTTCCTGTCACTATGAGCGGCCGACCAAGACACCTTGGACTACCTTTTCTCTGCTCCTTCATCTAATTTATTTTGTAAGATTGTTATTTTTGGACCTTTCTGGGATATTTTTTCTCATTGTCACGAATTTTGATCTTTAGTCCTCAACAATCAACAACTTAAACCAATCAAGTTATTACAAGAAGCAAAGCCCCAAATCAACCTCGTTCATGTCCAAAATCACTAAATCTCTTATCCCCTATTACAAGGAATTGAAATGGACAAGATCGGACCATCTAGAATTTGAGAACTTAGATAGATGTTCCCCGTACTGGGGACTTCACGTCATTGTAGAGAAGGAGAAGCAATATATGTTTATATATAGGTAAGATTCTTCAGAGATCTTTCCATATTTGTCAATGAGGACGTGCTATAAGCAGACAAATAATTTTCATCGGACGAAGTATAGAACAGAATAAGATATACATTCCTGACTCAGATAACATGAATGCTCTAAAACTGTGTGAAGAATATCATGCATCAACTGTTCATATATGGCGACGTGTGCATAACTGCAATCAGATCACGGTGCAGTGGGACCTTTAAGATATTGTACAAGTCAAAATTACCATCGTTCCGAGGCGATGGAAGTCAGCTAGGTAGTTGTCTGACCACGTGTACATTTTCGTGTTGGGGTGTAGATAGAGTTTGGCAGGTAGGCACCCACCAACTAACACTGTCCAGGGAAGTGGGCTAACAATTAGGTTTGTAAGGGGTTAGAAAAAATTTCAAGGGAAGGTTCCCAATTTTAGTTTAAATACGTTCTTCTAATTGTGGGATTTTGTTTAACTTATACAGTCTTTTATTTACAAGATTTAGATTAATTTAATATAATCTATTAATTTTATACGGTCTTCTAATTGTAAGATTTAGTTTAACGAAATATAAAATTAATATATATGGTCTTGAAGGATTTAGTTTAACTTAAAATAAACTATTAATTTTATATTGTAAACTAAAATTGGTAACCTCCCCTTAAACTAGGTCAAATTTTAGTTGAGCCTAATTTTTTAAATTTAACTGAAACTCAAATTTGCATATATTGAATTTAATTCGAATCGAATATTGACTAGTGCATCCCTTAAAGGCAAGTTTTATATATTTCACTTTATTTTTGATTATTTGATTACTTTATTTCTAACCTTAATTAATAACCATTCTCTCTTGCTTTAATGTTGACTACGATCTTTATTTTTTAATTTGTATGACTTCTTTTTTTTCTCATTATTTAGATTGTTCATTTATTTTTTTTTCTCTTTATTTCATGAAATCTTTAAAGTAACTTTTTTCCCCCTTCTCTACCCTCTTTTAATTTAGTTATCCATTGAACCTTTTTTTTTTGGTTTTATTTTTGTCACTTTTTCCATGTTGTCTCTTTATTTTCTCTAGCCCTTGATTTCTCTTTTCTCCAGGTGCAAAAGTTGCTTAATCGCCATATCTTAAAAGTAGTTGTTGTTAATTCTAATGAGAAGTAGACTAAACATCCTTGCATCATTTCTTTACTGTTATTTTGGTAAGCAAACTAAAAAATTCTTAATAGATCTTACTTGGTCATTTCTTTCGAATCAGGTCAGGTTTAAATTATTTGAAACTTGATCAAGCTGAGTCTAATGTTAAAGAGCTTTAATTCGATTAAACTCAAATTAGAAAATGGATTTGAGTTGATTGTAAATATTGATAATCCAAACTCAATCTAACATAATGTTCTCTTTAATTACTTGAGAGATATATACAAACTTGTTTAAGTCAATCTGATTTGAACAAAAAATAGATATACAAAACGGTGAAAGCTTATGGTCCATTATATATATATATATATATATTTCAAACCATTTGAAATTATAAGAATAATTTCCTGTTATAATTTTGTTATTATCATAAAGCCCGAGGGTTTGTAAGATGCAAGTGACGCCAATTACCATAAATTCCGAGTATTATATTTGTTAAGGCAAATGGGTTGATTTGAACCATAACTTTGTAATAAAATTTAATTTAAACATATATATTTCATGATGTTTAAAATTAACCCTAACTTTTTAAAAAAATTCAATTTCAAACTTCAATAATGAAAGGGGCCCACAAATAAAATTTTATTACAAAGTTAAGTTCTAACTCAGAGTTTTTACAACAACATAACTAAATTTCAGACAATATATGATTACTCCCCTTTGAAGCCTACGGTGAACTCAAGCCATCGCTACATCTTCAAGAGGATCGGGAACCCTAGCCAAGCATAACTCCGGCGATGTCCATCATTGCTGGAATTTCGACGTTAAATATGGCTCCAGGGACCGACGGTGGAAGTGGTGGTGAGGTGTCCGTCGATGGATGATGATGATCGGAGATGAATGATGAAGGTGGTGAGGTGGAATCGTCTCTGGTGGCTACCGAATATGGCGTCTCTGTATCTTGAGTGTGTTCTCCATATGTCTCTGTGTGTTGGTATGTGTAGCCGCCCTCTATGTTGACCTAATTCGGCAATTTTATATACGATGGATACGGGCCGGCCCAATACAGTGAGGGAACTTTCCATTTAGAGTCCGGGTTTCCGTCTGCACGTCGCGACGTGCGAATTAATTCTCGTCGCGACGAGTGCTCTAGCTTGCTCACCGCGATGTGTTGATTTGTTGATGTCGCGACGTGTAGTTATCTGTTGACGCGTCGCGACTTGGAAATTGGCCTACGTCGTGACATGCTGGATTTGTTCTGTTGGATGCGTCGCGACGTGTGGAAAGCTCAAGAACTATTGACTTCTTGGCATGGTTGACTCCTTTGTGTTCCTACAATTAAATCACAATTTGCAGTATCAATTGTCCTTGGAAAAATTATAATACAATTAATATCAATTTGTAACAATTTTACTAACAATTTGCAATTCATATGAGCTAATCATAGGGAATCAATTTAAGCACAAAAATCAGCAATTAGGAGTCAAAAAATACTTTAACAATTATAAAAATGCAGCCAATTAATAATGTAAACTTGGGCTCAATCACCGACCGACCTCTGATCTTCTGGTCGACCGACCTTTGATCTTCTTGCTGGCTTACCTCTGATCTTCTGGCCGACCGACCTTTGATCTTCTAGCCGACCGACTTTTGATCTTCTTGCTGACCGACCTATGATCTTCTGGCCGACCGACCTTTGATCTTTTTGCTGATCCGACCTCCCTCCACTCTTTTGGCCATAACTTTTTCGTCTGACCTCCGATCGATCTGATTTTTGAAGCGTTGGATTCCTAAGACATCCCTCTATCGCTTCATACCCAGTTTATGATGTTTAAGTTTTAACTAAGAAAGACCGATCGAATCAAATTGGGAGGATCGATTAAAAATGTATGAGTTGGATATTTTTCTGAACATGGTTCAGTATTTTGGTGATATCTCAATCTGTAGAGCTCCAATTGAGTTGATTATTATTTAAAATTAAACTAGAGACATGGATCTACAAGTTATCTGAGGGGTCGAAGTTCAATTCAGTCCCTAAGATGTTCAATTTCTGAAGTGAAGTTAGGTGTAGTGTTCAGTTTTGGCTTAGTTTTGGTCTGAAAGTGTTTTGACCATAACTTCTTCATTTCTGAACCGAATTGAGCATTTTTGGTGTCGTTAGAAACGTAAGACAATGAGGAACATTTTTCTAGAGGAAAGTATTGTCAAATTGCTTCATTTACCTGATCGAAATAAAGAGTTAAGATGTAAGTTTTTTAAGGCTAAAAGGAAGGGCATTATTGGAAGACCACTTAAGGTTTTAAGTTATAAGGCTTATATGTAAGGGCATAAGGGTCTCTTCTCATTAATTAATGGTAAGTTGGTAAATAAGAAGAGTGGGTTTCAGTATAAAGAGAAGTGATGCACGAAATTGAAAGAGAGAAAAGAAACAAAAGAAAAGAAAGAAGAGAGAAGAATGTGTTCGGTGGAGAAAGGAGGAAGAAGAAAAGAAGAGGCTAGGTCACGATCTTTGTTGGGTTTTAAGAGTGATTTTAAGTTGATTCAAGAAGGAAAAAGGAAGAGGAGCTTGAGAGCTTTCTTTCAAGCCAAGAAACTCTTCAATTGCTGAAGGATTAAGGTAAGAGGAATTTTTGATTTTTTGGATTTTGAAAGGATTTTGGTTTAGATAACTTAAGAAATGTATGGGTTTAAGTTTCCTAAGATCAATTTTATGATTATATGTTATGAATTGCTCAATTTTGGATTCCTATGCATTAGGGTTTTTACCATTGATGAAGGAGTTAAGAAAGGCAAGAGAAGAGGTTTTGTACAAGTATTCAAACAAGGATATGAGGTGGGTACCATGTTTATAATTTGAATTATGAGCCTAGTATAAGTTTCGAAAAATCAAGAAGAGAAATGATTTGCAAAATTATTGTTTTCAAATAATTCGATAAATAGCCACAATTTTCGTATTCCATGTGTTTGAATGATTGAGAATTTGATATGTGAATTTGTGTGACATTGTGATTTGCGAATTATGATCGAGTTATGCCACAGATTCATGTTATGACATTTTGTATGAATGAGAAGATAGAAAAGCCATAAAGTATGAGCATTCTATAAATTGATTTAAGCATGATTATGTGCTTTTTGCTAGACCCAGTTTCCGGAGCCCAACTAGACAGAACAGAAACACAACCGAAGACCGTTGGGCCCGAGTCCCGACTCTCCCGAGGCTGCACCCGGGGTAACCCGTCGGAACAAACGAAAGAGATAAAACGCGGAAGCATACATTAATAAAACTTTCATGCACATTAAATTTATCACGCTAAACACAATCATCCCATAATGCCATTACAATAGCACAATATTTAGCAAATCCATGCAGAAAACAAAATACATCAGAATGCTCGAAGTGAGATGTTCCATGAACTATCCAAAATACAATACTGACTTAGCACAAAAGTCTCTAACTATTGAGGAGCGTTCGATGCCTTGCAAGAGATCAA
>JAOQMR010000212.1:22675106-22685138 GCA_027563865.1 Erythroxylum pelleterianum | reverse complement strand
GGGAAAGTCCCGGGAACAAAAATTTTTGTTTTCCGCTGCCTGAACATGTGATGTTCCTCCCGGGATTTTCCTACACTTTATTGTCATTAATATTTAGTTGATCTTTTAGAAATATATATATTTATCTCCCAACAAGTGGTATCAGAGTCATCATAATGGAACGTGAAAATAGCTCTATGGTGAAGTTAATGTCACCAAATTACTCAATTTGGAGGCCATAATGGAGGACTTTCTTGATATGTACTTAAATGTTGACACATTTAATCCATTATACTTGGTGATTAACGCTTAAAATGTTTAAGACACTCACGTTAGCTCGTATTTGATTTTAGGTACTTTTCGGAAGTGAAGGAGCTAAATTGACCCGAATCCTACTTATTGAGTCATCTTCCCAATGTTCATACTTTATTGTCTTCATGTATCAAGAAGAAGAAGATTAAAAGAAGAAAAGACAAGATAGAGCATAAAAATGGAACATGAATTGCATGCATGTGTAACATTTTAATTAAAATGTTACAAAAGTGAGCATTGTCTCATGGCTCTAACAATTAAAATGTTATAACCATGAGACCACGACTGTAACATGAATTACAAGCCTTATTTTAACCTACCAAGAGACACCTCATGCTACCATTTTAACCCAGTAGTCCCATTTCATGCTAATTGTCTCATTTAACCTAATTTTGAATATATAATGAACATGTTATCTCATCTTGGCGGAGGCGGCTGGACACGGTACAAATAAGAAAACATCTTCATCATGAATTCCTCTTTAGTTTTCAAGGTGGAGAGAGGTGACAATAACCACATTTCTTGGAGATGAGCATGGTGTGTGATGGCTGCAAAAGAAAGGGAATAACCGAGACAGCACTTAGGTGCAATTCATCATCAAATCATCTTGATTGATGCGACTAGAGGAGAATAACTGAGAGGAGCTTCATCATTAATTCTTCTTCGATTTTCAAGATAGAAGGAGGTGACAATAGTTATTCATCTTGGAGATTAATAGGGAAGATGGAAGGCTAACTTCCCAATACCAGTTCAAAGGTGAAATTGACGCCCGAGCTATGGTTAAACTTATATCATCTTGTTAATGTTGAATCTCTCTTTTCAGATTGTTATTGTTGTTTATGTTTATGGAATTGGGTTTTCTAAAGATGATCTTGATACGTTATCTAGATTACTCTATTGCAAACCCTTTGCTAGAATGTTGAATATAATTCATAATTGTTATATTAGATGTTCATTAGTAGCCACTAGTGATCTTAAATTGTTAGGAATAATAAAACTTAGGTTAGATAACACAAACGTGTGAGGTTACTACCTATATTGATCCATTTTCCACTTTGTAATGCAGCTGTCAAATTGAATTAAGAGATCGTATCCTTGGTTATTTAGTGGCTAGGTTTAATTAACAAGCTTTTCCTAATTAAACACAACCTAAGGGGAAACTGGAATTAACAGAGCATATTGTTAGTCCACGATCAATAATTCGAGGAGAAATATGAAACATTAGAATAATGAGATATGTTTAATATTATCATGTTTAGGCCAAGATTGATCCTAGAACCGGATTTTACACAAATTCATCACTTTTATCGTTTTCGATTGTTTTATATAATTTGTGTTCACTAGATTAGTTTTACTTTATTTTCTTAATTGCATTAAACCCAAAACCCCTTTTATTTCCTTTGCATCAATTATTGTCATTGTAATAATTAACTGAACATTCCTTGTGGATATGATCCCGACTCACCACAGCTACAAAAAAAATTTAGTGTGCAAAGTTAGGTAAATTTTGCAATGCACTTGAAATGTGTTGTCACTTCTATACTGCAATGATCTTTTTGCTCCTATTGATGTGGATAGATGTGTAAAGGATTATGTTCCTTCAAAACCTGAAAACATGTCAGATGGAGAATGGGAAAAGATGAAGTGGAAAACTCTAGGCACTATTAAGCAATGAATTGATATTAACATATTCAACTATATGTCTCATGAAACAAATCCCTTTGAGCTATGGAAGAAGCTAGAAGGTCTATATGAAAGGAAGGCTACTCTTAAAAAGGCTTCTTTGATTAAAAGACTTGTGAATTTGAATTTGAAGGCTGGGAAATCAGTATAGGAATATCTAAGTGATTTCCAAGACATAATCAACAAACTTACCACAATGAAGATCACTTTTAATGATGAGTTACAAACCTTGTTCCAGTTAAGTTTGTTACCGGACAGTTGAGAAACACTAATGGTGATAATTAGCAACTCAACTATTAAAGGAGTGCTTACTTTGGATGTAATCAAAGAAATCATGTTTAATGAAGAAATCAAAAGAAAGGAGATTAGAGTTGACAGCGTGCAAGCTTTCAGTATAGAAAGCAGAGGGACGAATAAGAGTAGGGGTCTCAAAAGTTGTGGCAAGTCTAAAAATCGTTCAAAGCCCATAAGTGACAAAGATGTTATGTCACGACCTGGTACCACATCGGACACATGACAACCGCCGCATACCTAGGCTAAGGATATTCATGGTACCTTTAACCCAACTATGCAAGGCTAATTGAATATCCTTTGAAAACATTTAGACAGCATAATGGCTATAGTTTGAAAATCCCAATACCTGTAAATATGTTTTAAATGCACTTTTATATTTACATTTAAAACTCTACCACTACTTGTGGACTTTTAAGTCCACTCAAGAGCAATCTCAGCAACAGTACAAAAGGTTTATGCATAAGGTCATTTACAAATCAGAAGACAGTCAAAAGTTAATTTACAAAATCATAAAGCATATTAACATAACCAACTTAATAAAAATAGTTCATGAGCCATTATACAAAAAAAGTACAAAAAGAGACTACCTACGTACGATAATCTCCTAAAAATGTCAAAAGACCACACGATATACTCAGAGCTTCAAGTTCACCACATTAACCTGCATGGTTGGAAAGAAGAAGGGGTGAGTACACTATATACTCAGTGACCAGGAAAAACATATATCGCAAACAGAACCCGATACACACTAAGACAGTCTAGATAACCTAAGGACAGGTTTTTCATGCATCTAGCATGTACATAACCACTTATAAAGTGAACATACATAACATAAAAACTCACAGGCCTAGCCTATGACACAACATATGCTGGTTAGGAACCACATAAGCCTAGCCTATTAATCGCTCATCTAGTGAACATAGATTCCAATTGCATTACACAAAAACAGAAAAGCATCACATGTATAAATCAAATATCGTCAGAAAAAAATATTAGAATAGGCCAAAACAATCATATGTGTCGCCAATAGTCGGCCAAACTAGTATGCACACCCATCGATTCCTGGTATTGGCTCGACTTTCATTCGTGGTGAGTCCGGAATATGGTCGATAAGAGCGTCATGATCCTAGGTGATGACCTTGTCAGTGACCAGACCTTTTGGTGTGCAATCACTCGCAAGTCCTATAGAAAGTTGTCGATATGGGGACTTGACTTTTATGTATCAGCGTTAAGGGTATGGGAGTCGCTTAATTTGTTGTGCCTAACACATAATTGGTCAATTGTTACCTCACCAATCAGAAAAATCATATACAAATATTAAGTACTAAAAATCAAGTAACCTTGTCATGGCTCTAAGCCAAAAGAGAACACATACATGCAGCCAACATAACTCGATTATGCATATGTACATTCCAAAACATTATTTCATGCTATAAAAGTCATCTTTTGCACTCCAAGTGCAAATGTTATACAAAACAATATCATTTCTTAAATGCACAAGTATACTAGCATCCATTTGATAATCAATTCTATTATGCATTACCTAGGTTCAAAATTCACATACAAGTCATCATGCATGTCTTGGGATGTCCTAATCCCATTTTACAGATATGGTTTCCCCAATTCACCTCAAAAGAAGGTGTACACTCCCGTGACTTCAACAATCCTCGATACGAGCTCCTTGATCCATAATTTCTGAGACTTTATACATACAAATATACAACATATTTGTATATTTAACCTAAATGGTTAGATGTGAACTATATTTAATAAAAATTTTGACAGAGTTACTCCCTGAGATGGACATTGTCGTAGGGCTTCTCCAATACTCCTGCCATCAACTCCATATTTGCTCTTAAATATAACACGGTCGTTCACCAGCCTTGTGCATCACACCAATAAATTTTTGTATTGGTTATAATGGTATTGAACAAGTTGTCAAAAATATTTTTCTCAATATGCATAACATCTAGATTATGATGTATCAAATTTGTTTTCCACTATGGAAAATCCCAAAATATGCTCCATTTTCTCCAACCAAAGTTTTGATTAATGCTTGTATTTAATTCATTGGCTTCAAATTTTGTTACTTTCAGCAAGCCTAATTCCTCAATCTCTTGCAAAATCTCTTCACCAACTTTTATAGGAAGAGATGTTTTGACCATCTTATTCTTAATGAACTTTTGTTTATTGTGCCTAAGTGGATGATCTGAAGGAAGAATTTCCTGTGATTGTCAAGCCAACATATTTTGCTCCTATTTGAAAGATAAAACGCATTAGAATCATTGTCACAATAAGGACAAGCCAATTTCTAACTGTGCTCCATCCAGATAACATGGCAAATGCTGGAAAATCACTAATAGTCCACATCAAAGCCGACCTCAACACAAAATTATGTTTCAAAGAGACATCATATGTTTGAATACCATATTCCCACAGATGCTGCAATTCAGATATCAATGGTTATAAGAACACATCAATTTTATGCTTCAGATTTGTAGGCCCTGACACAATCACTGTCAAGAACATATATGCCTTTTTCATAGACATCCAATGAGGCAAATTATAAGGAGTCACTATCATTTTCCATGATGAATATTGCTGCCCAGATTGACCAAAAGATTGGAATCCATCCATTGACAATCCTAACCTAACATTCGACATTCAACTTCAAAATCAAGATGAGTGCCATTGAAATGCTTCCAAGTCAGTGCATCTGATGGATGACTCATTACTCCATCTTCCTGTTCATGTTCAGCATGCCATCTCATATGAGATGCAGTAACATCAAAAACATAAAGTCTTTGAAGTCTCAGAGTTAGCGGGAAATAATACATTTGCTTCCATGGTACTAATTTCTATTTCATTGAATGCTTTCTAGGCTTAAACCTAGATTGACCACAAAATTTGCACTATTCTAAGTCCACATCATCTCTCTAATACAACATACATCCCAATTTGCAATAATCAATCTTTTCAACAGGCAAACCAAGACCCCTAATAAGTTTCTTCATATTGTAAAAACTATCAACCATTGTATGATCAGCAGGCAATGATTCATTGTACCATTCTAGAATTTTGTCAAAACTACGATCCGAAATATGCCCTTCAGACTTTATGTTCAATATTCAAGCAATTGAAGACAATTGGGTCATTGTCTCACAATTTGGCCATAATTCTCGGTCAGTTGACTGTAGTAAGTCAAAAAATTGTTTTACTTGTGGGTTAGGTTCTTCTTCAAGATTTTTCCTATTTTCCTCAATGGTATAACCGACCCCATCATAAACCATTCGCATGTACGAATTTTCAGGTTCTTCTATACAATTTGTTGAAAATCCAATCCCCCCTTCATACTCATTTAGGTTGACAGATGATTCTTCTTGATTACCCTTTGAGGTGCTAGAAATGTCTGGTTCCCCATGTCGTGTCCACTCAAAATAATTGGGGACAAACCCTTTTCTTAGCAAATGCCCATTAACTTCATCAATAGTAAGGAAATATTTGTGTTTGCACTTTTTACATGGACATTTGATCTTTGGCCCATCTATATATTCAGGTTGAGAACATGCATAATGAATAAAAGCTTCCACTCTATTAACAAATTCAGGATTAATGAAACCATCAGTAGTTTTTTGTCTATACATCCAAGATCTATCCTGAAAACTCATTTATGGACAACTATTAAAATAAAACATTTAATCCATAGTTAGTATCATTCATGTTAGCAAAAAATTTCAAAACATCTAAGATAAGATATGTGAATCAAGATCACAAGTTCTTGTTGTGACCCCTAGACTCCTCGTATTTTTACCGATAAGCCTCACAGTTACTATGGATCTCGAGTTATGGGTTGAGATCTAAAATATTTGTAAACTTAACATCAAACATATATGTTTGTAATCATATATGGTAGAAGATAATTAATGTTAAAACCCCTATATTTATGTACTAGTGTCAAATTTCATAAATATTCATAAAAATATTAATACTTATTTTAATAAATTAGTTTAACATATATAATTTAATAAAAAACAGCCACGTAAAAATGCGCACATAAAAAGTAAATAGAACCTTATCATTTAAGAGAGCATTAATGAAATAACAGATTCACATAATTAAGGTAATTGGAACAATAATATAAGTCAAACTCATCCTATATAAATTCATACATAACCGAAGTTCATACAATAAACAATGTTCAGTTCGTGTAAGCCAAATTCAATCAGTCATGTAATACGTTCAAATTCCCAGTTCAAATCGCAAACAAATACCCATATTATATCAAGCTCAAAAAAACTTAGTAAAAAACAAAATCACTAACCTCAATCGACACGTACAATGATCTTCCAGAAGTATGTGAAGGAAGATGATGATGAACCTATATGAAAAATATAGAAACTGATACAAATTTGATTAAAATGTGTGGAAAATCATTGTTGACATGAGTAAAAAAATAAGGAAATGAATGACATTTGAATACCTGCTAAAGCTTCTCTTCAATCTCCTTCGAAATAGAAATACTGCCAACAAATGAGTTCCTACAACCAATAAGAAATTTGTTCACAGTTTAGAAGCATTCTAGATGAAGATATGCTAGCCTAATAACAAACATAAGCTAGATCACCATAAATGATTCAAATGCTTACAACAAGCATGACTAAGGTGAGAGACCAAAATATCAAATGCTTAAAAATCAAGCTTTCTAAACTAGTTGATTTGAAGATCTATTAAGCCAACCTAACTCATCAATACAAATGTTTAAGGTAAAAATAAATGGGAGAAAATTTGAAAGTACGAGTATGAATCTTTTGATATATTTAAAAAGTTTAAAGATTTGGTTAAAAAAGAAAGAGGTTTTCATATTAAAACTTTAAGAATTGATATAGGTGGAGAATATAATTTTAAGAGCTTTTCTAATGTACAAAAAATTTATCACCCTCTTATAATCCTAATATCTCCCTAATAAAATATAAAAGCTAAAAGAAAGAATCAAACAATCCTAAATATAGCTAGAAGTAGGTTGAAAACCAAAATGATGCCTAAGGAGATTTAGGCGGAAGCAGTTGTATGAGTGGTTTATCTTTTATATTTTAGTCCCAAAAAGTGCTTGATAAATGTCACACCATAAGAAGCATAGAGAGGAGTGAAGCCTTTTGCATCATAATCAAGAGTGTTTAGCTCTATTATCTATCTTAATGTTATAAAGAAAGAAAGATCCAAACTTGATGATTGAAGTAATTTGTTTTTTTATATATAATAAGAACTCAAAAGGGTACAAGTTCTTCAATCCAAGTAATGAAAATATTGTTATCAATAGAGATGCTAAATTTAATGAAGAAACATTTTGTGATTAAATCCCTCAAATAGAGGGATATTATGATTTTTTCTATATTTTGAAGATAAAGAAGAAAATGAGGTAGTTTAAGATTCAAAAAAAAAATTCATTAATATCACCAATCCCATCATCTTAAGCATCATCATCATCCACATCTTTACTAATAAGCATAGGACTTTCAGGATGTTAAAGACTTATCAAATTTTATGATAATCGTATCTTACTCTGTCTACTTATAGATATTGCTTCTTTAAAATTTAAAGATGTTAGTAAGAATGAGAAATGAATTCATACAATGAATGAATAAATTCAAGCCATTAAAAAGAATGATACTTGAGAATTTATTTCTAATATAAGAGATTATCATGTAATTAGATTCAAACAAGTATAAAAAAAATCCCAATGGTGAAGTAAAGAGATACAAGGTAAAGCTTATAGTTAAAGAGTAATAGTAAAAACAAGGCATTGACTATAAATAGGTATTTGTCTATATTACTCGCCTAGAAGCAATCTATCTATTAATACATCTTACAGCAAAAATCATTAGATAATTAATCAATGCCAACTCCGATTTCCTTAATGATTATTTATATAATGTCCTAGTATAGTTTGTATTGAGGTATGATATTCTTTATATTCAATAATAATATTACAATTTTAAAGTGTATGTATTACTTTCCTATAATAAATGGTGATGGTATTTTTGTACATAAGTGTGGTTTGGAATATAAAGAGGCAAGGTACTACTTATGCTAATTTCTTATAAGATATATAAATATATAGTTCATAAAAAATGGACATATTGCCAAAAATGTTTAAGCACTCAAACGTGGACGATCTTCATCCTATTTCTTCTTTTCAAACACTTCTCTTCTCACCATGTCAAATTTTTTTTCTAAACAATTACCAACAAAGTTGGACCATGTAATCACTATCTTTTGTTTTGTATTTTATAAAAAAAAGGTCTTTCCATATAAGACTTAGTTACAGTTCTAAAAATTGATTGTGATAAAACAATTTGTAATTGAAAGCATGTATATAGGGACATATAGGATTTTATTAAATACCTTATGTTCATCAAATAATCATCCCATTATACCAACCAAATTCACATTTTTACCCTTCTATCACATACATTTCGACATATAACGTTGTTATCCATTCACAAAACACCAAAACATAGCAAAAAATCAAAGACATAAACTAATTAATTAAATTACAACACCCACGGTCAACATGCATACCTCAACGAAAATGATGCCTTGCTCGAAGAAGAGGACCGAAAGCAGCACGATTTCACTGGACGCAGCACGAACAGGAGACGACTTCGTACCGGAGGAGCAAACACAGTTATCTTGGCCGGAGGAAGATAGAAGAAAGAAGGGAAGAGAAGAACGAAGGAGCGACAAAAATGGGGAAGAAGGCTTTTGCAGGAGTGTTTTACTTAAGATAATAACGTTCAAACGCAACGGCACAATGACGTACTGGTTTATATTTTACCGACGGATAGTTCCGCCCCTAATAGTTTGTCGGTAATGTCAACAAGTCATTTTCCTCTACCGATTCCCGTCTTACTTGTCGACGGTATTGTTCCGTTACTAAATTCAACTTTTCACGACACATTTACCGACAGCTTTATGTATTTCTGTCAGTAAACAGCGATGATTTGTTTATCGTCGCTATTTTTCCATCGTAAAATCGTTATTTTCTTGTAGTGATATGAAACAATAGATTACAGTGTTTTTAGATGTGCTCAAACAAGACAATTATGAAGAAAATTCTTTTGGAACTGAATGGACTGCTTGTTATGGGTAAATGGATTGGCCTTAAATTACAAAGGAGATAAAAAAAAAGTGTTTAATACTAATTTTGCTACGATAGAGCATTTTATTTAGAAAATGTAAAATATGAAGATATTCGAAAAAAGAGAAAATTACGAGAGATACAATTCTACCTCAAGTAAAGAATGACAACTATGTTAGCTCTTTATTTGCGCTTCACTTCCAATCGAATCAGACTAACAATTGAGGATATAGAAAAGGTTGTGGCTAAGTTCTAAAAATAGCATATTTAGTTGTTTTTTCGTACAAGCTCTGTTCGTAAGAATAGTCTCTCAATAACGACTGTGCTCTATAGCTATTGATTGAATAAATTATTACTTATCTTTCAAAAAAGAAAAAAAAGGCTCATTATCAGGGAACATTCACTCAAATAAAGAGTTTATAGTGTTATCATCACTTCTAGACATTTTAAGGAGATTTGGTGATTAAAATGGCGCCAGTAGTTTGATGGACTTGCAACCCATCAAGTCTTAATACTAGATGAGATCTTGTGTGTTAATCACCATATAATGTAAAATGAGAGATCTAGAAGGAAAAACCAACATAAGGGCAAAACGGTAATTTTACCCTTTGTTGAGCGGATGGCTA
>JAOQMR010000212.1:22603497-22621743 GCA_027563865.1 Erythroxylum pelleterianum | reverse complement strand
ATTTCGCACAAATAGATAATTACTTCACTGGTCTCTGTGGATTCGACCCTATTCACCACTTTACTCGTTTAAGTGTTTTAGAGTAGGAATTTATTTTTGCTGGTTTGACACGCCATCAAATTTTTAACCAATGCCCATCAACAAATTTCGGCCACTTACGACTCACAATAGCCATCCTATACGACATCAACTTTGGCTAATGCAGGTACCCAACTGCTTGTCTCTCCACCTCATCTTGGGTTATTGACTCAGGTGTTCTTGATCATATGACCGACAACACAAGTATCCTCTCTTCTTTCAAGTCTACTGCTAATTTACCTTGTGTTACATTAGACAATGTATTTACCGCTGTTATAATAACCCCCACAAAATCTCTCCCATTATCATTTGTTTTATGTTTATCAAAATTCTCTTTTAGCCTATTATTTATCATCCAACTCACCAAAAATCTCAATAATTTGTTGTTTTATATCCCAATTATTGTCCTTTTTAGGATCTTCGGACGAAGTAGATTATTCGTAAAGGTTGTGTCTTCTGAATGGCTTGTATGCTCTTGATTTGACTTCTGAACCAGTACCTCGATTGATTGCTTACACAAGCTCATCTTCTCTTTTGCAGCTTCATTGTTGTTTTGGTCATCTGTCTCTAACAGTTTTACAAAAGTTATGTCCTAGTCTTAAATAAGAATTTACCTTAGAGTGTGAGGCTTGCCAATTTGCTAAAAATCATAGAGTATCTTATTCTCCTAGACTAAATAAATGAGTTGAGTCTTCTTTTTACTTGGTGTATACTGATGTGTGGGGTCCTTGTCCTGTTTTGTCCATTTTTTATTTTGTGACATTTATTGATGATTATTCTCGGGTTACTTGGCTTTTCAATCAGACTTGTTTACTATATTTTGTGCCTTTCATACTAAAATTAAGACTCAATTCAATAAATCCATTTGCATTTTAAGAAGTGATAATGCTAAAGAATTTGTTTCCCATACTTTTAAATCTTCTCCCTCAGCATGGTATTATTCATCAATCATCATGTATTATTACCCCTCAGTAAAATGGTGTAGCATAGGGAAAAAACCGTCACTTATTAGAAGTTGCCGGAGTATTAATATTCTATATGCAGGTCCCAAAAGTTTAATGGGTCGATGTTATTTCCATTGCTTGTTACCTAATTAACCGAATGCCTTCTTTTGTTCTTAACGGTCAGATTCCATATTCCCTTCTCTTTCCCTTATCTACATTATTCCCTCTTTCTCCTCGAATTTTTGGGTGTACTTGCTTTGTTCGACCTCAGGTCTCAAAACTGGATCCTAAATCTCTTATGTGTGTTTTTCTAGGATATTCTCGTGAACAAAAAGAATATCATTGTTACTCTCCTTCTTCAGTTCGTTACTTGATATCTATTTATGTTACCTTTTTCAAGAATACACCTTTCTTTGGTTCTCCCATGTCCTCTTCTTCACACTCTAGCGATTTAGGGGACGATTTTCTTATTTATATTGTTAGTGAATGGTGGTTTCTCCTCCCTCTCGACTTGTTATTCATCAGGTTTATTCTCGACGTGTGCAACATTCTATTGAGGCACCTCCTATCGGTTAGGACATGGACCCTACCCATTTTGCTTCGTCTTCAGATTCCTCACCACTACCTGATGCTAGCCTTTACCTTCCTATTCCTTTTTGTAAACGTAAACACGCCTATACTTACCCTGTTTCTTCCTTTGTATCTTACCATGCTCTATCTCAGTCCTCCATGTCTTTTGTAGCTTCCTTAGACTCTGTTGTTGTTCTAACGTCCCTTATTGAAGCACTCGCTCATGATGGTTAGCAAACTGCAATGAAAGAAGAAATGATGACCTTATAACAAATTCATACTTGGGATCTTGTTCCTCTTCCTTCATAGAAATGGGCCAGTGGCTTTAAATGGGTGTTTATTGTTAAAATGAATCCTAATGTTTTTATTGCTCAATTAAAAGCTAGGTTGGTTGCTAAATGATATGTTCAGACATATAGAGTGGATTACTTTGAGACTTTTTCTTCAGTTGCAAAACTTTCTTCTGTCTGACTGTTTATCTCCTTAGTTGCTACTTACAGTTAGGCATTTTACCAACTTGATATGAAGAATCCATTCTTACATGGGGATTTACATGAAGAGGTCTACATGGAGCAATCCCCTAGATTTGTTGCTCAAAGGAGTCAAGGAAAGTTTGCAAATTAAGAAAGTCTCTTTATGGCTTGAAGCAATCTTCTCATGTCTAGTTTGAGAGATTTACTACTGTAGTGATTGAGTTTGGCTTACAAAGAAGTGCATACGATCACTCATTTTTCTTTGCATCATCTAGTTATGGTTGAATTTTACTGGTTGTATATGTATGTGGATGATATAGTGATCACTGGAAGTGATAAAGCTGATATCATAAGGTTGGAAGCATTCATTGGGGCTCGCTTTTAGACAAAGGATTTAGGACCATTGAAATATTTCTTAGCAATTGAAGTTTCTTGCAGTCATAAGGGGATCTATCTAGAAATTATTGTCTAGATTTATTAAATGATGATGGTTTTATTAAGGCAAAGAAATGTGATGTGCCTATGATACCAAATGTGAAATTAAAAGCTGAAGATGGAGAATTGCTTGAGAATCCTAAAAAGTATAAGAAGACTGTGGAAAAATTGAACTATCTTACTATCACTCGTCCCGATATTGCCTTTCTAGTAAGTGTTGTAAGTTAGTTCAGGTCATCTCTTGAAACCTCATATTGGGATGTTGTTATTGTTGCAACCAAAAGAATAAAAGTTGGAGGAGATTACTCCGTGATTATATTGATTAGGATTCAATTTGTATTTACTTATTTTATGTCCTTATTTAGCCCATAATTATTGCAAATCTACACTTGCAAAGCCTAACCTCAACTGTATATATATACGAGGAAAAAGGAGGAAATAATATACAAGAAAACATATTTTTACCCATATACGCTTCATGGTATCAAAGCCATCTATGTAACCTCAGATTATATATCTTCTTAAACGTATCCCTCCCACTTGAAACCCACTTTAAATGGCAGATGATATCCCTAAACTTCCATCACTTGAAACTGCTGCATCAGGTAGTAGTTCAAAACTTGTTGAACCAAATAACCAACCCATCATTCAATATCAAAACGAATCTACCCATTTTAATCCCGACATCATTTTGAATGAAGAGAATTATGATGCCTGGTCACAAATCGTTGAAATACATACTGTAGCCAGGGAGATACAAGAGTTTATCGTAGGATTAGACCCACCTCCTACCATGGGCAATCCTAAATATCAGAAGTTGAATGTTGACAATCAAAAGGTGCGTGGTTGGCTGCTCACCAATATGAAACCAGAGTTGATGAAGAGATATATGCGATTTCCTACAGCTAAAGAAATCTGGATAACTTTATCCAAGGCGTATTATGATGGAAGTAAAGAAACCCATATTTTTTCATTGCATCAGAAGACATGGATGCTTAGATAAGCTGGTCAGACCTTAGCCATTTAACTTTGGTGAGCTTTCTGAACTCTTTACCAAGTTGGATTATCGTGAAACTGTTGTTATGAAAGATCCTAATGATGTGAAAATATATGAGGATTCAATTAAACGTATGCGTGTTTATATATTCTTAAACGGTTTAGATTCTGATTATGACCAAGTTCGTGGTGAGATTTTGAGAACGGAACCTAGGCCATGTCTTGAAAAAGCATATGCCTATGTGCGCCGAGAAGCTAATCGAAGGGTCCTACATCGAACTAAACCAACTGGAGAGGCTACAGTACTCATGGCCAAGGGTGGAAAATTTTGTAAGGAAAAGAACAATGGGAACACCGAAAGGAGCTATGAGGTTTCCAAGTCTTCCAAAAAAAAGGGAGGTAATCAATTGTACTGTATAGATTACGAGATGGTTGGTCACACAGCTACATGTTGCTATACTAATATAGGATATCCATCATGGTGGGATCCCAAAAAAGCACCTAAGCACAAAGGGAAGGCAAATCTTATGGAGGCTTCCTTATCAGAAAAACAGGTTAATGAGGGGGAGAAAGAACATTCAACTGTCCTGAGTGTCATATCTACTGGTAAGTCTTTTCAAGCTTCCTCTCTGTCTAGTTCAGATACTTGGATTATTGATTTAGGAGCGATTGAGCATATGACTTCTGATTGTACTGTGAAAGATATGAACAAACCAACCATCCATGAAGTCAAAACTGCGAGTGGTGAAATTGTAACCGTAATTGGTGAAGGTTCTAAAACTTTAAATGAATTAAACCTAAACTCCATTCTTGTTTTTCCCTCTTTAAATTATAGCCTATTATCTATTGCACAAATAACAACCACACTTCAATGCATCGCAATATTTTGGCCTTATTTTTGTGTTTTTAAGGACATCAAGATGAGACAGACAATTGGCTGTGGCACTAAGAAGGAAAATCTATATTATTTGGATATTAAGCCATCATCTTCGAAAGCTCTGGCAACGGCATCATGTTTATCTGCTACTTCATCTAGTATTTTTGAACTTTGGCTTATTCATAAACAATTTGGTCACGCTTCGTTTGGATATTTGAAACATTTATTTTTGAATAAGTTTATGAATCTTGATTTGAAATCTTTTGAATGTGATATGTGTGCTTTAGCAAAAAGTCGTCGTATGAATTTTAAGTCTCATGTTAATCATAGTCTTAAACCATTTATGCTGTTTATTATGATGTATGGGGTCCTTGCAAAATTTCGACTTTAAATGGGAAAAAATGGTTTGTGTCATTCATAGATGACTGTAGTCATATGACATGGATTTGTCTCATGAAAAATAAAAGTGAAGTCTGTGATTTATTTCAAAAATTCTTTGTCATGATTTCAAATCAATATAACTTGAAAATACAGTCTTAAGAACCAATAATGGAGGCAAATATATGAAACATGAATTGTCGGATTTTTTTAGTAAAACATGGTATTATTCACCAAACCTCATGTCCTTATACCCCACAACAAAATGGTATTGCTGAACGAAAAAATAGGCATTTGTTAGAAATGACAAGGCCTATGTTGATTGGGTCTAGAATGCCACTACAATTTTGGGGCTAACTATTACTGCATCCACTTACTTGATAAACCGACTTCCCTCCAAGATTTTAAACTTAAGAACCCCTCTAGACGAATTGGCTAATCATGTAACAATGCCTTCGATTTCTAATTTGTCTCCAAAAGTATATGGTTGCACTGCGTTTGTACATGTGCATTCTAATGAACGAAAAAGTAAACTCCATCCACGAGCATGTAAGTGTGTGTTTGTTGGGTATGGGGTGAATAAAAAAGGGTATAGGTGCTATAGTCCTATTTTACAGAAAATGTTTGTAACTAGAGATGTAACATTCTATGAAAATATTTTTTATTATGATAAGGAGGCAACTGCAAGTAAGGTGGAATATGAATTAGAATACCTACAGTCCACTAGAAACGAAGGTAGTGAAAATGAATTTGAAAATGAAGTACATAGTTTACATGAACAAAGCGTAATGCATAATGTACATAAGGAAAACACATTTCATAGTTTACGTGAGCAACATGATTTTGAAACCATGGATTCTAGTGTAGTAAGGAACAGTACCATGCATGAAAATAAAAACTGTTTTTTTACCACAAATAGAACCAATGCATGACGAAATTTTATATGATGAAAGTCAAAGTAATGAAATACAAAGTGAGGTTAAAGATGGACAGGATCACCGTATGGACCTAGTAGCTGAGGACGAAGAAGAAAATATAGATGAACTTCCTTCAGTACAACCACGTGTGTCTTGACTTGATGTTGAAGGAAAACAATCCTTACCAAACAGAACCACTCGAGGTAAGCCAAAACAGACATATGAACTGACACTATCTTCTACCCCAAAATACCCTCTTGCTAATCATATGTCTTATCATAAGATTAGTAGGGAATCTTGGTTTTTTTAATCAAATATCTGTAGTTTCTATTCCTAACAGTATGCAGGATGCTTTGGAGGACCCAAGGTGGAGAAAGGAAATGGAAGAAGAAATGAAATCATTGGAAAAGAATGAAATATGGGAAGTGGTAAACTTACCTAGTGGAAAAAAGGCAGTTGGATGTAGATGGATTTTCGCAATAAAATACAAGGCAAATGGCGAGATTGAAAGGTTTAAAGTAAGACTTGTAGCAAAGGGGTATAGCCACGTATATGGAATAGATTATGAGGATACTTTTGCACCTGTTGCAAAAATCAATACAGTACGTATACTTCTTTCTCTTGTCGTTAATTATGATTGGCCCTTGTATCAATATGATGTGAAGAATGCTTTCTTACATAGTGTTCTTGAAGAAGAAGTATATATGGATTTACCACCTGGTTGTAGCTTGAAGGTGGAAGGACGTAAAAGGGTCTATAGGTTGAACAAATCATTGTATGAATTGAAACAATCCCCTAAAGCATAGTTTGGAAGGTTTACAAATTCCATGAAAGTTTTTGTTTATAAACAATGCAATTTTGACCATACCTTGTTCTTTAAAAGGTTTGGGGATAGAATAACTTTGTTGATTATATATGTAGATGATATGATTATCACAGGGAATGATGCTATAGAAAAAACAAGGCTACATGAATACTTATCAACTTAGTTTGAAATGAAAGACCTAGGAGAATTGAAATATTTTCTAGAGATTGAAGTCTTAAGGTCAAAGAAAGGAATCTTGTTGAGCCAAAGGAAATACATGTCAGAATTGCTGAAAGAAGTGGGAATGACAACTTGCAAGCTAGCTGATACGCCAACTACAGAAAAAAAAATCATATTGACTCGAGATTGCGAGAGTATACCAGTAAACAAAGAAAGATACCAATGATTAGTAGGAAGGTTGATGTATCTTACACATACTTGTGCTGACCTCGCCTGTTCAATAAGTGTGGTAAGCCAATACATGCATGCACCATGTGAAGAACACCTTGAGGCTGTGATGAAAATATAAATAGATGCTTTATTGTCACACCAATGAACTTATGGTGTGACAATAAAGCATCTATTTATATTGCAAACAATCTTGTATTTCATGAGAGAACCAAACATATAGAAATCGACTGTCATTTTACTCAGGAAAAGCTAGAAAATGGATCAATCTTAACTCCACATGTCATAACAGTGAGTCAATTAGTTGATGTGTTCACCAAAGCATTACTTGAGAATTAGGTTAATTATATTTGTAACAAGCTAGACATGATCAATATCTATACTTAAGCTTGAGGGGGAGTGTTACAGAATATAGTAGTTGTAAATTACTATTACAAACTGTAACATATCATAGGGATTATACAGTTAATGTAAATAACATATTCATAGGGATTTTAGCATAATCATAGGAATTACTTTCCTAATTTAGCTTACGTACTCTCGTATAAATACTTGTATCATTTTAATAGAATATACGAAAATCATTCTTCTCATTTTCTCTACTTTCTCAAAACAAAAATTCCCAGAAAATTGCACTAAGTTAGCATCTAAACTATGGCCAATGCCGAATAAGAACATACCTCGACACATTAATCAGTGAGCAAACAAAATCACTGATCTGTAAATTTTCCGCAATATAATAATATATGGGTAGAACCCATGAGAGGAACTAAGTTTTTAGATCTAAGGCGGTCACAATGGCAGGTTTGAAGATTGTCAAAGGAATCAAAGCTTGTCTGACAAAAAGGTAGATCAACTCTATGAAAGCTTACCAGGAATCGACATATGGAAACTCAAGGACACTGCTGAAGGGTTTCTGGAAAGAAATGCAGCCTGTCCCATGTATTGAAGCACCAAGCATGGATACACGAGAAAACAAAATGAAACCTACAGAATAAGAAGATTTAAAAAGTGTCAATAGGCTTTATTTGTTACAAAATGAAATTTCTTTATTTGTTACAAATTGAAATTTCTACTTATAAGAACCAATAAAAGAAGAGAAAGGCACCAAAGAGACAATAGGCGAATAAAATGATAGGAAAAACGAGAAGAAACAAATATATGAACTCCATATTCAAGAACATCAACTCAAAAGAAGAATACGTCAACGTAAATTTTGATCAGAAATATCAAACCAAGTTGTTATGTTGATTAATTTTCCTAACTTCCAATGACCAACTGATGGAGATAATTTAACGTGGTCAGACTTTAGACACATGAATACTTGTCTCCAGTGCATCTTGATATAGCCTTACTTTGGAGCACCTGATCTTTAACATTTAGGGTTGAAGTTCCGTTGCATATGGCTGATTACAGCACATAAAGTTAGGAAATGAGGCAAAAGTATAATTTTTTACGACATTGCCGAACAAGTGCATCTTGAGAAATGAACTTCTTTTACATGTCAAAGACCTAAAAATTCTTAAAGCTAATGCCAGTTAGAAGATCTGAACCGCCAAGTGGCTCTCATTATATATCACGTCTTCATTTATAATGACCAACTGAATAATTAGACCTAAATTCCTGGTTTGACATACCCTTATCGATGAAGGTGTAACCTTTCCAACTTCTGCAAATATAGTTTCACTTCCTGAAGTTAAATTAAAAAGACAAGTATGAGCTAACAGTGAAAAGTTCAACAAATTAATTAAGATTCTAGTTTTATGTTACCAGTAATACATAGAAGTATTCCACCAAGTGAGATCCAACCATCTTTTCCAGTGCCCTTTGAAAACTTGTAGATATAGTATGGAGAAAGAGCTTGGTAAATTTTTGGATTCCAGTGAATGATATTATAGGTTCCTATAATGGCAATGGATAGCAACCATAGAATTATAATTGGACTAAAGGTGAAGGCCACCCTGTGTGCACCACAGTATTGCAAAACAAAAAGGCCAATCAACAGATAGCAAGTGATGACGATCACCGTTCCTGTGTGCATAAAGAAAACAACTTCAGAGTGGAACATCAATTGCACTTAAACCGTGTTTTACAGTATAAAAACAAAATATAAAAGCAATTCATCCAGCATGATTGTCCTTTGTTCAACTCTTGAAATGATTTTTCATATGTAATCTAAAAGATGAGGTATCCAAGACTTGATTTGTAATATATAATGTTTGGTTAGATGAAACCAAGGTGGAGAAGCCCACTGATGAAACTTCCTATCTGTTGACAGAATTTTTTTAATACAAGGCTGCAAGAAGCCTTTCCACCATTAAAATTAATATATTGTCGTTTCCTAAGCATGCGAGCTATATGTGACACCTTGCACCCAGCACGTAAAAGTAGGTGTGTACCATCAATTTGTTGTATGTTCTTACATCTAAAGCCCAGCATCTTATTCTTCCTCAGAGTATCTAAATCCAATCTTCTTTAGAGGAATATCTTTTGCGGTTCCAAAGCCATATCTGTGCTCCAACAATTTCTATCTACTGCTAATTCTAGTGCACATTGCAGTTAGCAAATTTGCAACAGCGGGTGCTCATAGTTGCGCAAAGTACACATTTGTGTCTTTAATGTGAAAGTGAAAATGACAAATTTCATTCTCCAGAAATGCATCCTCACCATGATGAAAATCCTTGTTTTGAATTTGCACTCCTTCAATTGATGACAGAACTGAAGAGAAAGATAAGAAAGAGAAGGAAATCAGGCAAAATAGATCGTATGGTTCAAGATAGAAGTTATCAGCCTGCACTCACTTGATATTGCTGGGGTGAGGACACCAATTGTAACAATCATACAAGCACTCGACAAGACGAGAAGAAGCATTAACGTTCTTGTTTTCTTTCGTTTCTCAATGAACTTTTTGAGTAGAGAAGAAGGTGAATTACTACTCGAGTAGCCTTCGTTATGATATGTAGAAAGCTCCTCATCTGCTGCTTGTTGATTTGGAAGGAGACTGAGTTTCGCGTTCCTACAGAGAAGAGCATATAAAGCAAAAATTCCACCTGCAAATGAGTCAACAGCATCACCAGGTATCGGTCTGACTAACAAGAACAACACCCATGCAAATATCATATTAATTGTTGAGAAGCTTCTCAGCACTTACCTTCACCACTATCATCTGCATTCAGCATGAAAACAACATATTTAAGCACTGAAAACAGAGTCAAAGTCCAAAAGATCAAGGAAAAGGCGCCAAAAACAGTATCTTCATTGAGATGATTCCGCAACCTCCCGGAGAATGTGCTCTTATAAACATAAAGAGGTGAAGTGCTCAGTTCACCAAAAACTACACCAAAGCTCCGATATGCTAAGAGCAAAACATTCTCATGCCGAAATTTGCTTTCAACCTGAATGTTAAGAAAAAGAGAGAACTAAAAACTGCACATAAAAAATCTAAATATAAACTAAGTCATAGTTCTATTATTGTAAAAGCCTAACCGTTCTCATTCTTCAGAAGCACTTGCATTTATTTTACCCTAACCATGCATAAACTCTTATCTATACTCACTCTTTAGGATTCATTTGAGAAGGGAAGGGCCAGTGGCCTCCTAGATTTAGACACATGACCTTGATTACTGACCCGTTCATCTTTTGACATGAGTTGGCAAATAAGGATTAAAATCTTCAGTCAACCCGAAACTACACTGCCATGGAAATTCTCAATTAACAATACCAACCCAGCATGCACACCATGTCAACCAATGGTGGTGGCCATACTATGTAATGAGACAAATGAAGAACGATAATGGAAGAAGGGAGGGGAGAGTTGCAGACTATGCATACCATGTTCTTGTTAGGAGGAGACAAGGAAGAAACTAGTCGCTCGGTTTTTTATTCAATTGATCAAAGAAATGACCTATTGATTCCAATATTTCGTTTCGGCTTGTATTGAATCTTTCCAACATTGTTGTAACTTACTCGTCCGATCTGGCGGGTCCTTTGTAACGGAGTCCAATTTGCATGTGCTACCACATTTTCCTTCTTTTCATCCCAGCTACGTTAGTCTAAGTCGTGGTGTTTTTATTTTTTCTATTTATTTGTAGTGAAACGTTTGAAGCAAAATATTAGATTGAAACGATGGAAATAGGATACAACATCGACACCCTTGGTAATTCCACTCATTTCTAAAGAATTTTACGGTTTAATATAAAAAAAGTCTTTATACAACTTTTTTATGGGACGCATATAATCAATTTTTTAAATAAAAGAATAGACAGAAATGATAAAAATGAAGAATGTGGCTCTTATAAATCATTCGCGAAAGGAAGAGAAAATAGTTTGGATAATGAATATTCAACCAAAACAGATATAATAACATTATACTTACCAAAAAAAAAAATGATACTTGTCTATATATAAGTGATGAAAATATACGATTATAACAATCGTTAGATTGTTGATTAAGTTAGTATAATGGGAGACGAAAAGAAAGTCTCAGCCGTGGTTGAGTGCCGGTATAAAAAGCCATGGTGATGAAATCGATGTCAAGTTACCAAATACATATATTTGAGAATGGTCATGCTTTGTTACAGTTCTCACAAGACGAAGAGGACTCTTATAGCTGTGTCCCAAATTATCGCATCAAAAAATTTATTTGTTATTTACATATTAGGATATCGATGGTTGGAGTTGTACATGTAATGGTAGCTGAAGTTGTTGAATTTTGATACAAAATTATTATTTTTATTAATTATTGGCCATTTTTATTTAAATCAGTATTTTAGGAAAAATCTAGTCAGTTAGTTGTGTTTACTATTGGAATATTTCAGTTGTAAAGTTTGTGGGATAGTGGGCTTTTGATTCCCACGTTATTCTCCTAGTTGCTAGCATTTAGGAAGGTTAGTTTATTTCTATGTTTATTTAAGCGAGGCTGTCATTATTTTGGGTTTAACGAAGATCAGTAAAAGTTTGGCTTCTATTATTTTACTTTCTTTGTTTTTTTCCAACAAATTGGTATCAAAGTCTTTATTGGTCATGGGGCTGTAAAAAAATAGAGTGGAGAGAAAACAAGTGAGTTCTTTAGAAAATGGCCTCAAATACTTTTCATTTAGCCTCACCTCCTATTTTCAATGGAGAAAATTACCAATTATGGGCTATCAAAACGCAAACATATAATTTACCAAAAAAAAAACGCAAACATATCTCCAATCTTTTGATTTATGGGATGTGGTTGAAAATGATAGCGAAGTCCCACCATTGCTTCCTCATCTAACTGCAGCTCAACTTAAGAGTCATAATGAAGAAAAGGCCAAGAAGTTCAAAGCAAAAACTTGTCTTTATTCTTCAGTATCTGAGGTGATTTTTACTAGCATCATGGCTTGTGATACTCCAAAGGAGATATGAGATTCCATAAAAAGTGAGTATTTGGGCTGTGAGAAAACAAAGTTGATGCAAGTTTTGAATCTTAAGAGAGAATTTGAGATACAAAGGAAAGAAGGAATCAGAAGGGGTCAAGGAATATGTTAACAAGCTTATCACAATTGTTAACAAAATTAGATTGTTTGGTGAAAATTTTCCAGACAATAGAGTTGTTGAAAAAATTCTTGTGACCTTGCTCGAGAAGTATGAGACAAAATTTTCCTCACTTGAAGATTCTAAGGATCTTTCAAAGATTACAGTTGCAGAATTAATCAATACTTTGCAAGCTGTTGAGCAAAGAAGAGCCATAAGAGATGAGAAAACAACAGAAGGAGCCTTCATTGCCAAGACATCAAATAAGTCTTTCTCAAAAAGGGTAAACTTTCCACCATGTGGAGTATATAAGAAAAATAACCATGATGAAAAGGATTGTTGGCATAAAGGTAAACCACAGTGTTTTGGTTGTCAAAGATTTGGGCATATACAAAAATATTGCAAGTTCAAAAATGAGCAATCAAATTTTGCTCAAGAAGAAGAAGAAACTTTATTTTAAAATTGGAGAGAGGTGCTCCCATACTATTATTGGCAAGATGTGAGAAGTGCATCAATAGTTGAAGTTTGATGAGAAGTGCATCAACAGTTGAAGATTGGTGAGAAGTGAATTATCCATTGAAGAGAAGTGCTTCAAATTATGAATATAGCATGTAACATTGGAGATATGTGCTCCAACAAGATAACTCAATATCTGTAATTTTGAATCGAGAGGGAATGTTGAATATTGATTCAAAATTATTATTTTTATTAATTATGGGCCATGTTTATTTAAATTAGTATTTTAGGAAAAATCTAGTCAGTTAGTTGTGTTTACTATTGGAATATTTTAGTTGTGAAGTTTGTGGGGTAGTGGGCCTTTGATTCCCACGTCATTCTCCTAGTTGCTAGCATTTAGGAAGGTTAGTTTATTTCTATGCTTATTTAAGCGAGGGTGTCATTGTTTTGAGTTTAACGAAGATTAGTAAAAGTTTGGCTTTTATTATCTTTCTTTCTCTATTTTTTTCAACAGAAGTAGCCTATGCAGATATGTGATACTCTTGATTAGGATGTGAGAGTTATTTGAAAATCAAACTGACTAAGAAGAAGGTAGTCTTCCCAAAGTAAATGTTAAAGATGGTATTGTATTTGCTAATTGTTAATATGGTTAGGCATATTAACTTATTAAGTGTAACATCCTGTTCCAGCGAGAAGGTTAGAATAGTCAACAGGAGTGATCATTGAGAGATTAGAAATACATTTGCATGCTTATGCATATTGTGACATATATATACATGTGAATAATGAACTTTTTGCACATGAAAATAATTGTACATGTATTCATTGACAATTCCGGTATATTTGGTAATAATGTGATTGTTTTGAGAATTTTGTGGTTATTGATGTTGAAAATGGATTTGGAGAGTAAAATTGTTGATTTAGAATTTTTAGAGAATTTTATGAAGTTTTTCTGAAAAATTCGGGGTAATTTTTGCACTAGGAAAAATATTAAGTGGCAAACCAATTGATAAATGGTGGTAGAATTTATTGTCACATAGCATTGGAATTTTGGATACATGACTTATATTTTCGACAAGTGTCATTCATTGGAAATGGGGCCAGAATGAAGAGTTTAATAAGATTGAATGCTTGGAATTACAACTTGTCACTTGCCAAGCCATGTCTTATAACTATTTGTTTAAGTGTTTAAAAACCCATTCTTGCTCTCTCTCACGATACACTCTCTCTTGAAAGCCCACCAATAGTATTTTGTCTTCATTTTATACCTTGCTTCCTCTCAATTTCGTGGCTTCATCTCCCTCTCTTCATCTCCTTCATGAGTTGGTGATTCACCTACTTGAAACCTTGCTCCATCTTTCACTTTCTACTTCCATCTTGTTGATTCTTCAAGTTCCCATAAGAAAACCTAGTTTTACCTCTTTCAAGATGAAGAACATGGGATGCTTGGGAACTAGGGTTTAGTGAGAGGTTGAAGAGTTTGGAGTTAAATCAAGTAAGTTTTCCTTTCAATGTCTTGGTATGGTTCTTTTTAAGCTAAAATGATGAGTAACTTGAGTTGTGATGTTTTGATATTGCAAGGTTTATGTTGTTTCATGAATGATGATCAATTATGTTTCATACCTTATTTTTGGATATGTAGGATGAGTGATAATGCATGAAAGAGTATATAGAGGTTTAGAGATTGAATGATTTTCAAAGGAATGATTGGATGAGTGTAGAAATTGTTTATGAATGGATATATATGTATATGCTCTGTTTTTGGTTAATGTTAAATTAAAGATCATGAATTGTTTGTGAGTGGTTTATTGAGTTGAATTAGGTGGAGAATGATGAGGAATTGTAATGGAAAAGTTGATCTAGGTATAAGAGGGTATAAGATGAGTTAAATAGTAAGACTGAATGGTTGAAAATCTGGAAAAATTATGTAGCAATATGATCTTGAGTATGCTCCATGTTTTTAGCCATAACTGCTTCTATAGTTGTTCAATTGGAATGATTTTTGGTTTGAATAAAACTAGAGACATTTGACTCCAATTCTTGTGAAGACATTGAATTGAAATTTTGTCTTAAAGTATTCCAAATCTTGAGTTGAAGTTAGGATGAAAAAGTTTTGAATGAATAGGTATGTTCATGTTCCATGTTGGGTGTATGAACAAATAGGGACTATGATTTTGGTATGGATGCTTTTGAGCTAAACTTGAGATGTGCATGAAGTATTCATGAACTTGGAAATAATGAATTTTGATTATGAAGTGCTTAGTACATAGGAGTAAGTTATGTTAAGGAGAAAGGATATAGAGATTAGGAATGATAAGATGAAGTTGAGAATGATGAATGAAACGAGTTGAGAATTGAGGGTTTAATGTAATCTAATTAATGTTTGTGTTGTTATGAAGTGGTTTTGTGCTAGAAGAAGTGAATTTGATAAGATTATGGATATATATGATGATAGGATGGGTGTAGGAACCTTGGAAGAGGCTTTGGAGGGGGTTTTTGGTGTCCGTTTAATGGACCTTCTCAGGTGTAAAAACACCCTTGGGCCAGTGTATGTCCATTAAACGAACATGGAAGTCCGTTTAACGGACCTTCTCGGATGAAATGGGGCTGTTTATGTCCGTTTAACGGACCTTTTCGGGACAACTTCAGTACTTTGCATTTTTTTACCCTCTTAGAGGCCGAATCTCAATCTGGTCTCTTCATAAAAGTTGTAGATCTAGATTCCTCCTTCAAATGGTCCAAAAACGAAAGGAATCTGAAATTTGTAGCAAGAGTTATGGAAATCGCGCCAAACTAGGTTCAGTTTGATTGAGATCTTAAACTTGGTTGCTTCTTTTGGCCATAACTCCTTCCTTAGACCTCCAAATTACTTGATTCTTGAAACATTATGTTTCTAACACATTTTCCTATGGCTCCATGAAAATTGGTATTAATTGGTGTTGAATTGAAAGAGATTGATCAAAAGCAACTATGGGAGTCTGTTGGAATAGCGTCAATGGGATTAGATTTACTGAGCATAGTTCAATGTTTTGATCATAATTGGACCTATAGGGTTCCAAATGAGATAGTTTTTGATTTGGAGTAAACTAGAGAAATAGAGGCCCAAATCATATGAAGAAGTTAAATCTTGATTCAATCTCTAAGGTTTTCAATTTCTAGATGGAAATTATGTATAGTACCCTGTTTTGCAATTAGAACAGCCCAAACATTTTTGAGGTATATCTCCTAATCTACTAAACCAAATTGAGTGATTTTGGTGTCAATGTAATCGTAAGGCATAGAGGAACATTTTTCTAGAAGAGAGTGTGATCAAATTACTTTAGTTTCACTTTCTAATTTTTATGTGAATAGTAGACCGAAAGTGTGACTTGGAAAAATGGATGAGTTTTGGTATGAGAATGATTTTGTGAGGTTTTGACCCCTGGGATTATCATGAACATGTATTATACATCTATTATTTCATTCATGTTCATTATTAAACACCTATGATTATGCAAATTGTGATATATGTGTATGTTATTTGTTATAAAGGAGCAACTGGAACATCGACCCACAGACGTTGTCGTAACTTCCAGGCACTAGCTTTGGGAGCAGTTGGTGAGTAACTTAGATGGTTTCTCTCATTTATTGTTTGTTTATGATTATGTTGTGAATGATAAATGAATGTGTTTGATTGTGGATTCCAGACAGGAGGTCCGATGATTATGTACTGGGGATTGAGATATTAAAGTGCTGCTTGAATGTAATATGAGACCTATGTGCTTATACTGTGATGAATTAGGTTACATGCATTCCATTCATGAATGCATAATCAGATAATGGCAGTTGTGACCTGAGTAGCCATCAATTAGAGCTTAAAGCTCAACGAGTGAAACCGAGCCTCGAGCTCAAAAGTGATTCAGAGCCATAGGCTCAACGATTAATGAGCCCGGTATCCAAATAGATACGGGACAGTTCAGGCACTCGGTCACAACAATGTAATAATTGAAAAGGGTCTTATAAGCATTTCATATGCATTTTTTGTTTGATCAATTCAATTGAACAATTTGCTTATGCTGAGTGAAAATGTGATATTTATATAAAGTACATTATGTGATCATGTGTTATGTGAAATGATGTGTTGCATGATTTGAGCGAACCATCGATGATGGTTGCCTCACTGAGTTTACAAAACTCACCAAAATTGCAACGTTGATTTTTTTAGGACCGAGAGACGACACTAGTTACTGAGTGGCTCCACTACAGTGTAGATTGTGTTTGGAAAAGTGAAGTTATGGCTCAAAGGTCGGTCAGCTGGGATTTGTTTTGGATGGCTTAGTTAGATTGTACATAATTTCCTCATTCACGTAGTACTTTTGTACTAGATTTTGTAGATGTACATGTAGTAAAGGTTGAAAGACACAGTGTATACTTTCAATTTTGAGAAATGAAAGGAGGAAAATTTGGTTTTAAACAGATTGTGATTTGTCGTATGATAATTTATAAGCGAATATTTATATGATGCCATATGAAGTGAACGTAGTGATTGAACACAGCTCGCCTTTATCGTAGGATATGTATCAGAATGACCTTCGGGCGTCCCGGTGTGTACTTTGCGGTAAGAGGGCACTACATTAAGTTTCTCTTTAACTAATCTACTCAAAATTCTTGAAGATAATAAAGGAAACATGAATAAGTTGATTTGATTATATTAACACCTTCATCAATGGTCTTTTAATGAAATAATTTAAGCAAGAGTTAGTAAGCAAGATAAGTTAAAAGGTATAATACTTAAATATAGATTTTATAAGAGAATATATTAACATGAATTCTACAACCATTCAAGGCAGCGTGGCATAGAACATCGGCTAGCATGCTCTAGTATATTACAGCAAAATAGAATTATAAAGAAAAATTGGTAGCTTATTGAAATCTATGAAAGTATGTTTCATGCTAATAATGCGCTACTAAAATATAATGCGAAATAAATGTGCGCATATTTTATTATGTATTTTACTTAATTATAATAATGCTAAATTACTTTATTTTGTGTTATTGCTATCTTTTAGGTAATTGTGCAAATTGAACTTTGAAATAATATTATCAAAAAATTTGAGGCAATTTAAATTAAAAGATGAAGAAGTTTGTAATTCTTAAAGGACAATAATCTGGCTCGTGCTCACGAACCAGCTAGTATCCTAGAAGGATCAGGTACATCGAGTGATATGAACTGAGCCATGATCTTATAAGAGACCACGTGCAAGTTAGAGAAAAACAGTGATATCCACATTTGGGTGACATGATCATGTTGGACGCTTATATATATATATATATATATATATATATATATATAGTATAAATGGTTTAAAAGTGTCATCTCACAATTGGGATCCTCCTAGGATGCCTCGTGGGAAACCATATATATATATGG
>JAOQMR010000212.1:22551544-22571930 GCA_027563865.1 Erythroxylum pelleterianum | reverse complement strand
TTTTTAAAACGTCGTGGAATGTAGGCATTTTTTGCGACGTTTTTCATAAAACGTCGCAGAAAACGTTTGCCTACTCACATTTTACGACGGCTTTTGTGACGCTTTTTTAAACGTCGCAAAAGCTCTTTTGCGACGTTTAAGGACCTTTTGTGACGTTTTTTAGACGTCGCAAAATGGCTTGTTTTCTTGTAGTGAAAGTTATTACATTGATATGTTACGGACTGAAACATATTTCTGATTTTTTCCGAAGCTACATTGGTAAAAGGTCGTCAGATCATCTGTATCATCACCGGAGTATATATATACAAGTCCGCTAGTAAGTTATACACAAATATATATTGGTCAATTGAACATTTTGTCATCGTCAAGTCAACACCAACATCATTCCTCGATCAGGGAAAATGACATAATAGTCTCTTGATAGGTTCTTATAATCTCTAAACGTTATCTGGAACCATTACATAACACGCACGCATCTATTTTGTAGATATTTGAAAAGAGCTAGAAAATTAATAATGTGACAATCGGGAATGCATTTTCAGATTCCAATTCGATGCTGCATTATTGATGTTAAGCATCTTTTATCCATCTTTTCTAGTATTATTGTTGTATTATTCTTTTGCTCTGTATATGATATCCCGATCGACTACCGACTAGAAAAACTTTCTTTCCCCAGTTGCACCTGCTGCACTCCATATCCTTATATTAACTACTCTCTTCTTCCTATCAAAAACCAACAAGTTCAAGGAATTCGTAGCTTGAAACGTACCAGACTAAAAGTCGACCTATCCAAACTCTTTGAAAGTTTAGTTAGAAGAGTTTTCACATTACCCTGTTAGTACTATTGGAGAATGAATGGAAAGAAAGGTAGCATTCAGATCAACATTCCGGCACCGACCACCAAATCCAAGCATATGGAAACTGAAAGGAAACAGGAAAATTGCTCCGATGGGTTCTCCTGTGACGCTTGGATTTGGAGAGTCTGGGAATTTGCCAATGAAGACACTAACAGAATTACGTTCTCATTCAAAGTGGGGCTAGCTGTTCTTTTAGTCTCTTTACTCATACTGTTCCGGGCACCTTACGACATTTTTGGCACCAATATCATATGGTCTATCCTCACTGTTGCAATCATGTTTGAGTATACAGTTGGTATGCTTCACAAATATATATACATGTATATGTATCCTATGTGTCTTACGTACTTTTTCTGCATGCACAATAAAATGATTATTAACTCAAATTTTGGGTCATCTATCTTACTCTTATTGTCTGTTGGTTGTTGACGATGAACTTCATTTCTAAAGGCTCAACCTTCAACCGAGGATTTAATCGAGCATTAGGAAGCTTACTGGCGGGAATATTGGCTATTGCAGTTGCTCAATTAGCTATACGCGGTGGCAGGATTGCTGAGCCTATTATAATTGGCATAAGCATTTTCGTGATAGGTACAAATCTATATTTCTAAGAGATTAGCAAAAGGGGGACTAGAAGGAATTTAATTAGGCTGAAAAAAAATTATGTTCAAACATTATTTTGCAGGGGCTGTTACATCGTTCATGAAGTTATGGCCATCACTTGTGCCGTATGAGTATGGATTCAGGGTCGTACTCTTCACCTACTGTTTGATCATAGTCTCCGGTTATCGGATGGGGAATCCTATCAGGACTGCAATGGATCGCCTTTACTCCATTGCCATTGGAGGGTTTGTTGCAGTTTTCGTGAACGTGCTGGTTTTTCCTACATGGGCTGGTGAGCAATTGCATAAGGAGCTAGTGAAAAGCTTCAACTCGGTGGCTGACTCTCTTGAAGGTAAGATAATTTGGTCATTCTCCACATTTGGATCCCGCGGTATAGATAATTTAGCAACTCATCATGAGAAGGCCAACAGCTAACGTTGATGCTATCTCAACTAGAACATAAATTGTCAAGAGACCACTAAATCTAAAATTCTTTAATTTTATTTATAAAAGAAAAAAAAAGATTTGAGTTCTACAAGAGACTTGGACACTGATGCTACGTTTTCAAGTCTGAAATTTTAGAATGTGTGAAAAAATATCTGGAAGATGAAGGGTTAGAGCATCCAGAATTCTCAAAGACGGTGATGGATGAGTTCGCGGATGAGCCCGCTTATAAGAAATGTAGAAGTACCCTGAACTCTTCCACGAAACTGGAATCCCTGGTACATATCTTCATGCTTGAATCAATGTCAATTTTTCAAAGCAGGATTCCTACGTATTCAATGACAATATTATTGTTTCTTTCTGTTTTCAAACTAAAAAAGGCTAATTCAGCAAAATGGGAGCCACCACATGGCAGGTTTCGACATTTCTTCTATCCCTGGTCTGAGTACGTTAAAGTAGGAGCAGTTCTAAGGCACTGTGCTTACGAGGTCATGGCCCTTCATGGGGTTCTGCACTCGGAGATTCAGGTATAACAAATCTTCCGTCTCTCACTATATGTTGGGGTACGAGTTTGAACATATTGACTTTATGCAACTGGTAAACATTAGTTGCGTATCAATGTCTTCACATAAATAGGATATTCATATTCATCTTTAGGGGAATCAGTTCCCGACAAGGCATTAACATATATACCAACAACTGGAGAATCTTGTATAACAATCAACATGAAAGAATACATGGAAAGAGAACTAGGACCATGATACAGCATCATCAGAACAAAGCATTTGTTCTGCTGATTGGTTTGCATTGATTAAGGGATGATATATAGCTAACACTGATGGACAAAATTCTGAAGATATATTCTATTGTTCTTTGTATCACAACACTGGCCGCGTTACCATAATATGTAATAAATGTCCCAATATTCCCCTGACTTGTTCATGCCAATTCGAATCATGTTCTACAACTTCTTTCAGTAAACCGGAAAGTGCAAAGCCTAAAACTTCTTGTTCTTTTCCATTGAACCATTATGTCTAATAGTTGATTACATCAGCCTAAATCTAAACTCTCTTATGCTTTGCACTCGTCCAAGGACTCCCTAAGGTTTCAATTTGGACTCGAACTCCCTTGAATTCTATACCCTCAGCAAAATTTTCCATCTAATTTTAGGTAATTTAACTAAAACGAAATCATTTCTACATATGGTAGGGTTTCTTGATAACCGAAGCCATAATTTGCAAAGTGAAATTGAATTTCTTGATAACCTAAGGTATAATTTACAAAGTGAAATTGAAACAAAATTCAAAATATATTTCAATACATTGAATCATAATCTACGATACTTAAAATATACCGTAACAATATATCTTTACTATTAGATGTAGAAACTACATAGTTTTAGCAAAACCTGTTATCAAGTTTACAGATGTATAGTAAAGAAAAAGAAGAAGAAGAAGAGGAAGAGAAATACCGATTGCAGACCGAAATTTTCCAGCCTTTTATTCACCCCAACAACTTCTGCAACGTAACTAAGATTTTTCACCCTCTTTTCAATGATCTGCTACTGTGAAAAATATGCTAGACGTGCTCGATCAATTGGGTGAAATTTTGCATTTCTTTGTTCTCCTATAGGCACCTCACAACCTTCGGATCACATTTCAGTCGGAGATTTTGGATGCAGCAACCCAAGCTGCAGAACTAGTTAGGAGCTTGGGAAAGGACATAAGTAACATGAAACAAAGACATAAAACCTCGCTGATGAAAAGGGTCCACATCTCAAGCGAGAGACTTCAACGTGCCATGGACACACATTCTTATCTCCTGATACCTCATTTCGAATCTGTGGATAACTATTCCAAGCCACTTCCCAAGTTATCACATACAATCTCGAGCATTCTAGATGGCCCCCTAAACCAGATGATGACAGAATTCGATGCTAGCAAACAAGAAAATTGCGTAAGCCAATCAACAGAAGCAGTACCTACAGCACAAACACAGTTGACGGAGTCTTACCATGAGATGATGAGGAAGCAGTCGAGAAGGCTTCATTCATGGCCATCAAGAGAAGTGGATGCTTTTGAAGATGAAGGAGTTTCTGCCATGGAGTTTCAGCCTAGAATGAAGGCGTTAGAGAGCACTGCTGCATTTTCACTTGCCACTTTTACTTCACTGCTTATTGAGTTTGTTGCTAGGCTTGATCACTTGGTTGAAGCAGTTGATAACCTGGCCAACATGGCCAAATTCAAGTATGATGGTGTATAGAGGATTCGTCCCCACTTTTATAAGTAAAACAGATTTTGATGACTCTATGTAACCAAAACCAGCTTAATAAAGGAAGCCCTTTTTCATCTTTATTGTAAAACTTAAAAAGTTATAAGTTTCATGAGTTCTCTTTGGAATCAATATGCTGCTTAGCTCGACCATTTAGGCTTCTATGTAGTCGGAGCTTAGCTTTGACGCTCATGAATTACAGTTGGATGGTCATGTTCATACTTTCTATTTTCAAAGAACACCTCTGATGGGAAAAACAGAATTTAACCCGAGTCATAAACCTTATAGTCAAGCATTATAACAACAGCTTGGCATATATGTTTGTTACGAACCTTCAAGGACCCTAAAACTAATTGGCTTATATGTCTAACAATGAAAGTTGCAGAATAGTTCCCCATAATTCCAATGCTTGACTTGGACTAGGACAAGGAATCCGCGTCCAATTGGCTAAGCAAAAGTATCAACTCAACGATTCCCTCAAACAAGATTAAAATGGGATACTCAATATTGCTGGGCTTTTTATCCGTTGGTACGAACAACAGGGCATCTAACTAGCAGAAATGCAATAATATTGACCAGACATCCAAAGATAATATATGAAACAGAGTATTGTCTAAACTTAGAGTACTGCAGCCTGTAATCATCACTTTGAAACAGATACATAAGCAAACTTATCCCAGACAAAGGATATATTATTACCAGAATGTTTGACAAACTGACCGCATTTTACAGGCATCAGCCTGTATGTCAGCATCCTGCCAGACATCTATGCTTATATACAGGAAAAAACATCAGAAACCTGACTCTAGGCAAGTCCTACTGGATTCCCCCAAAACACTCACACAAGGATTGTTGAACCTCTTACAACTTCTTGCAATTATAAACAATACATGAGCAACGAAGTTCTAACACCAACAGGCAATAAGTAAATTTCTGGGCTATACAAATAGGCAAGAGACTCGTCCATTGCAAGGGCAATAAATGAACCTCACATCCAGTTCTGAAGCAAGATATTGGATTCTTTTGGCTCCGACAATTTGCTGGTCGCTGTGTGCTTGATGGTTGAATCAACATCAGACCCACCTGCCAGCATTGCCATCAAGCTGCCACCATGCACCCTACCTTCTGGTAGGACAACTGACATTGATGACATGCCTGCTTCCACAACAGAGATATAGGCACTTGTAACCCCATCTTGTTTCGAATCAGAAGCATTTCCAGCATCACAGGCAATGTTCACAACATCAACATTCATGTCCTCAGCGATGGCATCTTTCACTTTCTCAGGTTGGCTTATTTTGGGATCCTGAACCATAGGTCCCAAGGTAATACCACCATGAACCCTCTTATCCTGCACCAAACCACTGTGATGTGCACATAGACCTGTCTTACCCCTTGCAAATGAGTTACAAGGACCAGAAGATTGAATACCATATTCTGACGCAGGGTGACCCCAAGAGCATCTCTTACCCCCACCATGTGCCTTACAGAAATCAGTGCTGCCTTGGGCACTTTTGCCACAACCTTCAAACTTGCATCTCTTTCCACCACCATGACGAACACAAAAATCTGTCCGTCCTCTTGCACTTTTTGTACATCCAGCAACAGCACACCTCTTGCCACCCCCATGTGCAACACAGAAATTGGTTCCCCCATGCACACTCTTTGTGCAGACACCACCACCATGAAAGGCACATCTTTTCCCTCCTCCATGGCCCTTGCAGAAAGGTGTGCTCCCTTCTGCACCTTTGGTACAACCTGGGGCTGTGCAGCGTTTTCCACCACCATGTGCTTTGCAGAACATTGTGCTGCCTTGAGCCCCTTTTGTGCACCCAGGGGCTTGGCATCTGCGACCACCACCATGAGAAATGCAGAGACCAGAAAGGCCTTCAGCGCTCTTTGTGCAATTTTCTTTCTGGCATCTCTTGCCACCACCATGACGAATACACAATCCTGATTTCCCTCTGGCAGCTCTAGTACAACCCTCATGGCTGCATCTCCGACCACCACCATGAGCAATGCAAAAGTCTGTGCGACCTTCTGCACTTTTTGTGCAACCAAGGAATTCACATCGCCGGCCGCCCCCATGGGCCTTACAGTAGACAGTACGGCCCTCGGCTCCCTTGTGGCAGCCTGGTCTCTGACACCTCCTACCACCACCATGGGAGATACAACGACCAGAAGCACCTCTGGCTCCCTTTCCACACCCCTCAACTTGGCATGTCCTGGAACTAGATCCCCGTTGATGAGGTCGTTGCTGCTCTGATATCCCAGAAGTACAGGTGACTGAACTTTTTGGCGTTGTTATAATACTTGATGAGGGTTCTGAAACAATAGCAGTTAGATAAACAGACCTTGGAATTTGATTGAAGAACAAGCTGGCCTCTTTACTCTGTGAAGCCTGAAATGAAAACAACGCAATATCTGTTTTCTGATGACATGATATTGATCCTTGACCTACATTTGAATGCCCACCAGTGGCCTGCAGCATCTCAACGCCAAATCCAAGAGAATTGGAGCTTGGATGGACACTTGTGATATCAGATCCAGAGGTCCCAGTGGAGAGACTTAACTCCAGGTCAACCTTGGGTTTAAGTCTTAATCCTTTAAGATCTGAAGTCGCAGATTTCTTCGGGCTGGGTGTCTTCTCATTGCCAAGGTGAAGGGAAAAATCCAATTCAAGATCCATTGACGACTCCTCGTCTGTTTCTTTAGCTGACGACATTGTGCAAGCAGTTGCTGAACTACCTTTGCTGTCTGATGAACTTGATGAGTGATGCAGCCCAAGAGACAATGAAGAATCCAAATGTTGCCCTTTGGATCCATTAATCATATTCCATTTCCGTTTAGTTCCCTTTGGGAGAGAAATGCATGGCACTGAAGAACCTGGGGAATTAAGGCATAGGACAGTGTCTGCACTGCATTCAACCCCAGCTTGTCCACCTTGGATTGAACTGCCTAAAATCTTGAATGCATTTGGAGGATTATTAGCAGGAAAACCCAAGTCCTGGAACCTGTCAGCCATCAGGGAAAGACTGATGCCAATTGATCTCCCAACAATATGTCTCAATGAACAGTACACCTGACTTCTGGGTTTAATAAATAGCTACAAAACTAAAGGGTATATTCTAACTATAATATAAAATCAGCTACGAAAGTAGGGTTAGATGTCTCTGAAACAACACATCCCACCACCACTAACAAATCCAGAAGTGTCGCGACGATCCATACTCTTATCAAGTAATTTATGCAATAATAGAACTGATTAGTTACAACAGAAGAGGATTCCTTTCACAATAGTTCCCTTCATAAATGATCCTGGTATCCAAACATCCTGTGGCACAATGAGAACTTCTTTGATAAGGGCAAGATATCCAAACATAATAAAAATGAAATCTAATAACATATAGGATGATCAGAGGATGATCCATAACTGATATAGTCACTCAACAAAAATGAATTTTGCAAGGAAATGGAGGTATCCTTACAAAATGAATCTATAGATCCTATGAGCCCAATCTATATGTATAATTGCCAATCGCTTCGCATTTTGTATTCAACATAAATTATTCAGTACGTTCATGTGCATCACTCTAATTGTTTTAAACATGCAGTAAAATATTTCTCCTATTCTCATTCTTTCATTTCGATATAGAGCAATCCATTCCTAAAAGGAGGTGAAAAATGAAATTGTATTTGAAAACAACGATGAATTTAGCAAAACATATCATAAAATCTTAGCATTTAAAAAAACAAACAAATCAGTAAACCACGATGCAAAAGGCTTCAAAACACGAAATGAAGATTTGAGATTTAGTGGCAATGAAAAACTAAAATCAATGTACAAGATTGAAAACCAAGAATGCAACACGTAGTAAAAGAAAACAAAAAAGACAGTTTTTAGTGACTGAAAAGCCTGCACACACCACAATGTATTCTTTCTTTTCTTTCTAAAATAACTAAAATGACTGTCCAGCACAAGCAGATATAAGAATTTGAAAATCAGAAAATCATTGTTTGTATCTTATGACGTGGATAATTAACAATTCTAAAAAGAAAGCTATCACTCATTCTGGAACTAAGTTGCCACTCCGAGTCCAATTTGAAAGGAAAAAATCCCAAGCCAGAAGAAAACAGTAAAAAGATACTATCAAATATTACTGAAGTGGCTCACCTAAATAAGAAAATGAAACATCAGCATGAGAAGAAGAAAATAAACCTCCTCTGAGGTAACAACTGCAGAGCAAGTATCGGATACAGGATTGGAAAAGGAACCAGATACAGAAGACCTATGCAAGTGAAAGCCACGTGGTCAGAAACAGAACACACATATGGAAAGGGGAAAAAAAAACCTAAAGCAGAGATTCCTTGAATGCAAAGGTTGATTAGCTCCAATATGGTTAAGAAAAATAAATGAAGGCAAAACTTTGCATCAAACAAAAAAGAGAGATATGTATGGTTATTCATGATGAAAACAATACTACCAATGAATGCAAGATGGCAGCTGTGTCCAGTAAACTCCTAATGGATTTTTATCCTTGTACAGAAACTACTATTGCCAATACAGAACTTATAACCGCTGGAAGAAAGTTATTCCTCATTTGTTTGCAAAGTGTACATACCAAAACCATACCTAATATCAAAATTAACAAGCTCGCCTGTTATCAGAATACATTCACTAAGTACATGAAGACTTTGCATCTCCAGCTTACTGAATTACTGATCTTTCACAGATAAAAATCCTTCCTAAAGATTCCTTTACGAAGAAAATTGAGATTATTGCTTTCTAGATACAAACAAAAATCAAGAGGAAAGTAATGAGCACACAAATAATGAAAAAATTCTGAGAATAAATAGGAGAGAAATTAAAGGAAAATCAGAAAAAAGAACTTTAAAAAGGCCTCCAAATTTCGCAACATAGATTAAACCACACCGACAACAAATTATAAGGTATTTCCGGTAGTGAGAAAAATCAATTAACTTTAAACTCAAAAGCAAAAAAGATCACATTTTGACAAAAGAAAAATAAATCAACGAGGCGCTAACACAACTATAAGATGAATCGCCATAAGAAAACCAAATAAAAAGAATATAATAGTTGTCTTTTAAAACCAAGAGATAGGATCGTCTTAGTTTAGCTCAATTATGGTCACAATTACTAGGTCCACAAGCATAAGCACACGAGAAAACCAAAGATTAAAATGGTCGCAATCACCATGTGCCTTCTTCTAAGCAACCAAAAATGTACTGAACTAAAAAGAAAAGGAAAAAAGAAGAGAAAGTTATAAGATTTGAATAGAAAAATCAAATAATTGAAGGCCAATACCTTGTTATAAGCGAAAACAGAAATCTTACAAGGATTGTTTAGGATTTCTTGGGCAGCGGTTGCCAAGAGAGGAGAGAGGCGAGGAAATAAGAAGAGACAAGGGAAGTGAGGGGTGGATACAGCGAATTTAGAGGATGGAGAGCTCACGTGCAAAAGAGTGACAAGCACGTGCCGCACTTGGCTTACTGTAGGGGTTCCTTCCTTTGCTTCTAGATAGACAATTGTACTGTATTTGGGAAAAATTAAAAGGACTAAATGATTCGTCCAAAGAACTCGAGCGGTTTTCCCTTTTCTCGTTTTGTGCTTTTTCATCTTATGCCATTTGTGCCATCTTATCTTACTCTCCAGTTGGCAAAGAATGGACATGTGACGAAATATATACATTTACTTTTTTGTAATTTTTTACTGACTAATCACTATTCCTTAATACATTTACTTTTTAATTTTTTTTACTGACTAATCACTATTCCTGAATTTATCTGCTTTTCTTTTCCACTTCTGTTTGGATGCTATTATTGGATCTTGATTAACTATACATTTTCATATAATTAATTTACTTCCATTGTTTTTTAAAATAAAGAATCAGACAAACAAAGTTTGAAATAATAATAATAATAATACCGGACGACGTTGAAGGAAAACAATGCAGTCATTGAAATTTTATTATTGAATGTAACTACTCGCTTTTCCACTGGTAATCGAAATAATACAACGTCCTCCACGTTGGTAGTTCCTAGTTAGTGTAGCTCCTTCAAGTCTTGCTACTTTGACTTGTTTTTCTTCCAAGTTTTTCATATGTCAAGTACAGTACTTTATCCTTTCTTGATAGATATTTATCTGATAACTGAAGTCAGTCTTAATAAATTGTGTACTATGAATTTAAACATGTGACGCATAAACTTCTTTTTTTGAAAAATACATAAAACAATTTTTAAGTTGACACATAGAGCATGAAATGTAAATTGCACCTCAATGACCAAAAGGAATAAGAGCAAATGGAGTAAAGTAAAACCTAGCTTTTTCTTACAGAAAATATTCAAGTGTTTGGGAAGGGGAAGTAGGTACAATGAATGTGGACAAGAAAAGAAGCGGTACGCAGGAGGTGACGATGGCAACAGAACAGAAGCAGTAGCATCATCGGCAGCTTCAGCGATAGGAAGGGGCCAAAAGGTCAAATTAGGTCACGCGCGGCGATACGACGTCGGAAACGCAAGCCCCCAACTGTCTCAGAAACTATGGGCTGCGTTGACACGCTGACGAATTTATTTCTTCAATTTATTATATATATTTCGGGTTGGAAACTAGGAAAACAAAGGTCGGCAGCAGCGGCTCGTAACCGTTCTTGGTGCTTCACACAGGTAGGCCCACACGTTAAGTCCTCGAAATTCGATTTCTTACAGCTGTACTATGTGGGTCCCATGTCGACACTTTCCCGGGTTTTTTTTTCCTGTCACTGAGGCTGTTAACGGTTTCGGCTTATCATTTCAACGTCCGCGCTCTCTGTAGCAGTTAAGTTTCTTTCTAACAAATTTCGGTGTTGCATTTCAATTCTTTCTGAATGTTCCAAGTGGGATAAGTTTACACAAATTCATTCACTTTTATCTTTTATGCCTTCTATTCCAGCCCAGCCTCACCTAGGAACTGAATCAGGTCAATTTTCAATTTCAACATTTAATCAAATATTTATGACGTGAAGCTCGTTTTTCAAATGTATTATTTAAGATTAAGGAGGTGCTTCATTAAGGGGTTTATGAAATGATTAGTTGGTTATTTATTATAATTGAATGCACAATTTTTGATATCTCATTTTTAGAAATAATTAATTAATTATATTGAATTAAAAAAATTAAAAAAATAAAATAACTAAGTGTGACAGGCGTGACAATCTGTTACAATAAGTATCATAAGCGTAATTAGATTAATTAAATTTTAATTTAAAAAGAAAATAACTAATTGTCATGGGTGTGACAGAGCGTAATTATATTCTAATTAATTAAAATATAATAATTTTATTTCTCAATATTTTCAACAAATCAACTACTATCAATGGTAATGGTAATCATTCCTTCTTCTTAACTAACTATCATAATTATAATGATTATATTCATTCTTATTCATCACTATATTAATTATCATTCATATTATTATTCCCTCATACAAATCAACCGCCCCTAAGTTACTAAGTCATAATAATAGGAAATTATGCTAACTTTTATTATGGGAAGGAAAAATATTAAATTAAAATTTCTTATTATTAGGATATAAAAAATACAATTTTCTAAAAGATCAAATAAACATACTGTTCAAGTTTAATCATCAAATATCAGTATGAGAATAAAGACTTAATAAATAAGTAAACATCGAGATTTACATAGAAAGCTCTCCAATGTTAAGGGAAAAACTATAAGTCAATTGTCAACGTACCTAGTACATAAGACTCCTTGCATTGCGGGGGTCTAGGGAGGATCATAATGTACACATCCTTCCTTTTGTATTTTTATAAAAAGGCTATTTTCGTGACTTGAACCTGTGATCTTATGATCACAAAGGAGCAATAATGAGTGAAACTAACAATCAAGTCCACTAATCTCAAATAAGGATTTGCAAAGTTTAAGATCTCATTGAACAACTACAAGTTGTCTCACAAAGTTTGATGGTTGAAACCTAAAGTTGATATGTTAATTAACAAAATTTCAATTCAATCCCAAAAATAATAAAAAAGATGAGAATGTTATACTACTTGCTCTCTATCTCTCACTTTCTTCCCCCTTTAGGTATTTTGGCCACCACTCAATCATCTACCCTATGCCTTTTCCACTTTATATCATGAAATGGGTTTTATGCATTATACATAGTCACGTACACAACTATGTAAGTGAATGTGTCTCTTCTAGCGTCACTTAGGTCATAGATGTACACGGTTACAAAGAGCTATACGATCGTCACACATAATCGCGTAAGTCATGAACTTGGGCATGTATATGATCGTGTATGTCTTCGTCCTTCACTTCTTTCTTCATATGGTTCTAAAGACTTACATGGTTGACCCACATGGTCGTGCAAATCAAGGACACTGGTGTTTAGCACCTTACGTAGTTGTGTCTCCCTTAGAAGAGCTTCATTCAATTGTCATTCTTCTTTTTTTCATTGGTTCATCATTCCTGCAAACCATAAAAGTGTTAATGATCACAGAAAGTCTCAAAATAGGATTGGACACTCAATAATCTCCCACTTTAGCCCAATTATTGGGAAAACATGTTATGCTTCAACAGCTAATTGAGAGACATCTTGACGAGCTTACTATAAAGCTCATGCTTGCTTTTAGAAACCACTTTAGTCAACATATTAACACCATTCACATCAGTATGAATCTTCTTCAATATCAATTGTTGCTTCTCAATCATAGAACTCAACTAATGATATCTAACATCTATGTATTTAAAGTGGGATTGATACGTTGTATTTTTGCTTTAATAGTACTTTGACTATCATACAATACTACATAATCTTGTTGCTTCACATCCAACTCTTGAAGGAATATTTTCAACCAAAAAAATCTCCTTACTAGCTTCTCCTGCAATTATATACCCTACTTTTGTCATAGATAAGGCTACACAATTGTGTAGTTTGGATTGCTGTGAAATGGCGCCCCCTGTAAACTTGAATCGAAAATTTAAAGTGAGTTTTCTTCCATAAAGATCCTTAGTTATATCTACATCTGTATAACCTTTTAGAATCAGATCACCATCCACAAAACATAAACTCCACTTGGAAGTACTTTTCAAGTATCTCAAAATCCATTTTGCTACTTCTCAGTGAACCTTTCTTGGATTAGACAAGAATATGCTCACTAATCCAGCAACATGTGCAATATCTGGTCTTGAACACATCATAACATACGTCAGATACCCTACTGCAAATAAGTATATAATAGAAGAAATATGTTGGACCCCATTTCCAAAACCCAACCTTCTTGCGAAAACATGAACGCGTGCCTATTACATATTACCTTGAAGGGTTATTTCATTTAACCCTCATTAGCCATCATTTTTTTTCATTGGACCCTTATTAGACATTATGAATACATCTTCAATCTTATAACATCCCAAAATTCACTCACAATTTGTTCAATGGTGTGCCCATACATATCGGACACCATGCTTAAACTCATTTCTCCTATTTGTGAACAGAATTTGGAAATCTTAAAACTATAATTTCAATTAGACTTCTTCATAGAAATCATAACTCTATGACTCTAGTTTAATTTGAAACAAGAATCACCTCAAACGGAGCTCTACAGCTCAAGATATGATTAAAAAAGCCAACGCGTGCGCAAACCCTAATAATGCTCTTCAAACCAACCACTCAATTGTTCTAATGCATACTTTCTCAAAACAACTCCAAAAGATGTCATTTTTCATGGAGGGATAGATACATGTCTTAGGAATCTATTGGTCCATGAATCACTCCATTTGAAGGTCGGATGAGGGAGTTATGCCCAAATGAATAGACCTTGCTTATACCTTAAATCGATTTGTACCTCGCTTGGCGCGATTACCATAACTTTCACCCCAGATGTCGGATTCCTTTCTTTTTTAAACCATTAGAAAGTAGACTTCAAGAGTTACAACTTTCATAAAGACTACAAAACCTTATTTGGCCTCTAACAGTGTCAACAATCACCATCTTTCTCGTGAATGTCTGTTAAACGGACATGTATCGGGTGAAGGAGCCTAAAATGACCCGAGAAGGTCCGTTAAATGGACATCCATGTCCGTTTAACGGACATAGATTGGCCAAGGTGTGTTTTTACACCTGAGAAGGTCCGTTAAAAGGACATGGGGGCTCCCCAAAGTCCTCCAAATCCTCTCTAATGCTTCCTACAACCTTCCTAACATCATATACACTTATAATCTTCCAAAATTCACTTATTCTCATGCTAAAACACTTCATAACAATTCAAACACCCAAGTTCATTTCTCAAAATTCTCAAATCTCCACTCAATTGGTTCATCAAAACCACAAATTCCAATTATTCATCAAAGCTATCACAACCATAACTATATACAGCATCCTAACTTGTAACATTCATATCTCTCCATTCCGACATCCAAAAACTATAAATTTTATATCGTTGGAAAGATAAAGAGATCTTCTACAACTTCCAAGAAGACCCTTTTGGCCAATTCTATCTCAATCATTCCAGATTTTCTCTTGAATCAGTTCACAAAATCTTATCCTTATAAAAACTTAGAATTTGCTCCAAATTCACTTCTTTTATTACAACATCATTCTTATGTATTCAAATACAAATCCTTCTTTTCCATAACATTTCAATTACAAGCAATGGTAACTCATATTCAAATTCATCAATTCAATCGGATTACTTCTTTAATTATATAATTCAAATGTAATCTCGTCCTTAATTATATCACATTTTAACTCTAACCTTGATCCATACCCAAATTCACATTCCAATTTGACAATTAACCATACACAAATTCATACTTCAAACCATACACAATTCATATTTCATAATCCATATACAATCCCTATTTCATTAACCTCATACAATAAGAGTTTTACAAACTTTATTGGCATTTCATGCCACAATACATCATCCATACCAAAATCCAAAATACAAAGCATTCAAACCCAATAATGCTCAAAATACATATGAAGCCTTGTTTTACATCAATTATTCCAAAATCACACAAAAACATGCAAAATCTGGAGTAATGCCTTGGTTCTCACTCTGTTTCTTGGTCAACACCTGGGGATGGGGAAAGAGAGGGGGTGAGCTCGAAAACTCCTGGGTAACATGCTTATAACAAATAACAAGCAAAAACTATTCAAAAAGTCCATTATGCTTATTGAATTATAAAACTCACTTTTCTCAAAATTCTTGTCCAGAAATCACAATCGCAACAATGCAATTCATGCATTTTTCAACTTGTTCATAAATCATGAATGCATCAAAACTTGTCACAAATCATAAACACATAACACATCGTAATGGTTTGGATAGTCCATAACAGAACGTACTACACATTTCCCCCTAAGGGTCCTGTGTAGCCGTGAACGGAACGTACTAACACAATCCCAAATAGTGGTTTTGAATAGTCATAAGGGAGTCCATGAAGGAGCTCCATGCCACTAGCGGGCAGGCGAGAGAAGCTTATAGACAAGTGCACTTGACCGAGCAGAACGGACCAAACCAAACCCACATAACATGCAATTCATGACTTGAAAACAAATTGCCCAAAATGACACTTTTTCGAAAACATGATTTTCTTGACATTTCGCCACTAAGGCATATTTTAGAAACACAATTATCCACGAACATGAAATATTTCACACTCATCAACCCAATTCACATAGCAATTCACCAAATCATTCAAAAGCACTGAATGCAACAAATTTGGCAATTTCTCACATCAATGAAAACAATAAAAACAACATTTAAGAAGCCACTGAAAGCGTTTTATTTTCTTGATTTTGAAAACACATCAAAGGCTCATTACTCAAATTATAACCATGCAACCCACCTTGAAATCCTTGCTTGAAACTTGACTCAAATTGCCTCCCCTCTTGCTCCTCTTGAATCCTCTCTTGACTCCTTTAACAACATTCACAAAAATCCCCAAATCAAAAGACATTTCAAATTGATCAACCCAAAGAAACATATCATGAAATTAATCTTAGAATTTTTAAACCCATACCATTATTAAGCTATCTAAACCACAATCCTTTCAAAAATCCAACCAATAAAAAAACACTCTTACCTTGAATCTTCACCAAATAATGAATTTCTTGGCTTGAAATGAAACTCTCATCTTCTTCCACGTTTTTCCCTTCATGAATCCACCCAAAATCCTTCTTGAAATCCATGAAAAAGCAAACCCTAGCATCTTCTTTCTTTTCTTCTCCACCGAAGCTCTCCCTCTCTTCTCTCTTTTATTTCATTTCCCTCCCAATTTTTGTGCCTCTCTTCTTCTTATATGCCAACCCACTTGTCTTTTGACCATTTTGCCATTAATGAATGGCAAATGACCCTTATGCCCTTATATAATAGCCTTGTAACTTAAATGACATAGTGGCTTGCCAATTTTGCCCCTCATGCAATCTTACCACCTTAATTCAATTAATTTATGCCATATGATCTTACTCAAATTAACATGCTAATTAACTTCCATTAACATGCTAATTAACTTCCACAAAATAACATAAATAATCTATCAATGCCTCAAAATTCATTTAAATCATGCTTAGCTCCTTCCAAAAATCATAACCTTTTCTAATCATGCCATTGAAGGAATTTACTTGCACTTCCTTCTAGGAAAATGTTCCTCATTGTCTTAATTTTCTAATGACATCCAAAATCATTCAATTTGGTTCCATATTCTAAAATTTATACAGCAAACATTTCAAATTGTTCTTATACTGAAACATTATCCTACGCTTGACTTCCATCGGAAATTGAAATTCTTAGAAACTAAATTAGAACTTGATTTCATCAGAAAATTTGTAGCCTTATCTATCTAGTTTAATCCAAATCAAGAATCATCTCATTTGGATAACTAGAGATCAAGTTATAGCCAAAACATCGAAGCATGCTCCATGAGCATTTTTCAACTGCACTTTCCAACTTGTAAATCCCAATATTTCACATACAATCCATCTTGTATCTGAACCATATTTTCCATTTCATTTCAATTTCAAGGATTCTCCTTTGCTTTACACCTAGCTAATTTCCAATAATTTCTCATTTAATAGTCCTAGCTTATAAAAAGGTTCAGGGTCCAACAACATTCCATGATGTGAGCAGGAGTAAGGATCACTATGGAGATGGCGTGCGTCATGGGGGCGAGCTTGTCATTCCAGTTGGACCTATGTCCAGAGTTAGGACCTAGAGACTAAAGGAGACTCTTTATGCACATGTAACCCAATTTGTGGAGAGGATGGAGTGCACCAAGCCTATTAGAGGAGAGCTATCTGAATCACATGCCAAATTGATTCATTTATCTTAAATCCTTAAATTTGGTTCACTTGGGACTTGAAGACCATTGTATTGGACTGCGCATCATCACTTAAGTCTAAGAGGAGAGGCGCGCCTATTATCAGACTTGGGAGGACGTTGGACCAGGCCTAGGCATGTTTTTATTATTCTATTTTGGACTTATTTTAAGTTATATTTATTTTGGACTTCCATGTATTATTTAGCCCAAATCTTTTATTATTTGACCTAGATATAAATACCCTCTTTAGGGTTAGGGAAAGAAAACTTTTGATCATATTATTTTCTTGTGTGTCGGCGGCTATATCGAGAGGAGAAACCCCCTATTGTTCTTTTCAACTTAAGAATTAAACATCACTTATCAACTGTATCAGATTGTGGCGTGATTTTGATCCCGAACAACTTTCTTGGTTTGTTCTTTACTTGTTATCTAGGTTGCTCGAGACAAGTTCTTCGTGAGGTCTAGTAGGTAAATTTGAAACACTATGTATCAGATTTAATTTTAGTTAATTTGAATTTACCCTATTCTTGTTTCCTTGAATCCAAACTTTTCAATCCTTCAATTCCGTGTGTGCGCGTTATTTGGTATTTGAGAATTGGTTTGGAGGAGAATTCTTATTCAACTCCATCGGAATTCAAGAAACTGACACCCATCACCATCTAATTATTGTCAGTTCATCAATTCAAGTGTGAATCAACTTTCGGCCTAAGGTTTCAATCTTTCTTCTTGTTCTTATTTTGTCTAGGATTTTCAATTATTGTTCTTGTTTCTTCTATTGAAACTTTAGTCCTATATTAAAAAAGCCCAAAAAAGTTTTAAAAAATATGAAAAAGTCCAAAAAAATTGAAAAAGTACAAGAAAAGTATAGAAACACCAAAAAATTGTTTCGTCATACTCATACTTGCTAGTTGGTTAGAAAATTTCACACCTTTTTGATTCTTTTGATCTGTTTAGAATTGGTTCCGAGTGGTAATTTGAATTTCAGAGGGGATTGAGTAGGAAAAAGCAAGAGTGTGTGAGCTTATTTAAGGGAGTTATTGTCGTGACTTAAACATGAGGGGAGTGACATCATTTGAGTGAAACAAATGAGGGAGTGTGTGAGATTGTTTATTACTAACCTTGTTTTGCAGGTATATCATTTTATCTACAATGTCACAGGGAGGTAGTAATGATGACAACCAAGGGGAGATGCAAATATTCCTTCCACTTTGAGAGCCATTCAATAACAATTTGTTCAATTTAGCCTTAACTGAGGTTAGGGGACAAATGGATGAGCTCAAACAAGGGAGATGCAAGGAACCTCAGGGGAGGCATGCAGGTGTACTCTAGCAGCAACCACCACCTCGATACGAGCCATAGGAGAATGACTTTGAGGAGGAGGAGGAGTTTGAGGTACGCAGACCTAAGAGAGCTCAAAAAGTTGAACCATTTAATAGGGGAGATGGAGACCTAAAATCCATCAAGATATAGATCCTAGCCTTCAAGGGGAGAAATGATGCAGAGGCTTACCTAGAGTGGGAAAGGGAGGTGGACTTAGTTTTTGAGTGCCAGAATTTCTTTGAAGGTAAAAAGATAAAGCTAGTCGTTGTTGAACTTACAGATTATGCACTAATATGGTGGGATTAGTTCGTGACATCCAGGAGGAGAAATGGAGAGATGTCAATTACTACTTAGGACAATATGAAGGCATGCATGAGGAAGCAATTTGTGCCTTCTTACTATTACAGGGAGATGCACCAAAAACTTCAGAGACTCACTCAGGGGTCTAAATCAGTAGAGGACTACCAAAAGGAGATGGGTGGCTATGATCTGAGCCAACATAGAGGAGGACCCAGAGGCTATAATGGGAAGATTTTTGAGTGGACTCAATAGGGAGATAGCCAATGTTGTGGAGTTGTAGCACTACTTAGAGATTGAGGACATAGTGAATATGGCTATGAAGGTGGAGAGACAACTCAAAGCTAAAATGACAGCGAGGAGTGGAGCAAGCTCTAGCTACTTATGGAACTCCAAATGGATTAGAAAGGAGGAAAAGTCCAAGGACAAAGGAGTGGACTTCAAGGAAGCACCAAAGAAGTCGATTGGGAGACTTGAACAAAAAGGTACTTCCAACACCCAAACTACTTCTAGTAAACATTCATTTATAAAATGTTTTAAATGTTTGGGTACTGGCCATATTGCATCTCAATGTCAAATAAGAAAGTCATGATTATGATGGATAATGGGATGACTGATTCGGAGGATAGTGGTAGTGAATTTGAACTTGTTGTTGATAATGATTTTGAGGATGATAGTTACTTTGAGAGAGCTTTTATAGGGGAAGCAATAGTAGTTAGGAGGGTACTGAGTGCTAGAGCCATAGATGAGGTTGTAGATCAGAGAGAGAATATTTTTCATACGAGATGTTTAGTTGGTGAGAAAGTATGCAATTTGATCATTGATGAGGGTAGCACTAATGTAGCTAGTTGGACTATGGTACTGAAATTGAGTTTGACATGCAGGAAACATCCGGAGCCATACAATTTACAGTGGTTCAATGATAGTGCTGGTGTGAAGGTGACTAGGCAGGTTATAGTGTCATTTTCAGTAGGGAAATATAAGGATGAGGTCTTGTATGATGTGGTACCAATGGAGGCTCGTCATATATTGTAGGAAAATCCCGGTGTGTCCATCATATGAACACGGTGCAGAAAACAAAAATTTTTTGTTCCAGGACCTTCCCGAAAGCCAGGATCAATGTGTTTATATAAACAGTCAAACCATAACGACCAAAGGAGACCGTCTCTAACAGTATCCACGCAGAGGTCGGAAAACCTAACCGGGGCAAACCCTTTTGACCCGGGAATAGCTAGACTAAAGAAAAGAGT
>JAOQMR010000212.1:22536878-22551444 GCA_027563865.1 Erythroxylum pelleterianum | reverse complement strand
GCATGGACTTGCTTGATCTGCCTAGTTGTGTTAGGTTAAGCTAGATTTGCTAAATTCGGTTGACTGATTGCAAATTTTTGTCCAATTTTTCACACTAAGGGTTTTAACAAGGTTTAATTAATCAATTTGATTAGTTAAATCCTTAGACTTAAATAGTTTTAAGGTTGTGTTTTCGAAACTTAGTGGATTTCAAACCCCGAAAAATCATTTGGAACGATAATAACTCGAGCTACATTTTCAAGAGAGTTTTAGTAATTTGGTTTCAATCTTGATTATTTTCTTTAATTGATTTAATTCCCAAAATCCAAAAAAAAAATTCTTTCATGCTTTAATTTCTTTAGTTTTTATTCAATCAATCAAAAACCAACCTTTTTTTATCGCTTTAATGCATGTTCAAACTCTAGGCTAGACTTTTAATCAATTGCATAACGGTTCCGTCGAGAGAGACGACCCGAGGTTTAGCTTGCTGCAATCTTGGAATTATTTTATTTTGACCGGTTTCCAAGGTCGATTCTTTAATCGAACGACAGAGCCGCGATCACCTTGGAAGCTATGAAGGAGAAGTATCCACACCTCTTTGACGAATCAGGTAAGAATTTCGAGGACGAAATTCTTTAAGGGGGGAAGAAATGTTGGCCCCTAAATTTTTTTATTTAATTAAGCATGATTAGATGATTTTTGGGGTCTTGCTAGATTAAATTATGTTGGGTTTAATTAGCATGGTAGTATTAATAAGGTTAGGTGGCATGAGATTGGAATTAATGTGTTAGAAGTGGTAAGTTTCATTAAGGGCAAATTGGGCATGTTACTTGAGTTATTAATTGGCAAGGCTTATAGGTAAGGGCATTTTGGACCTTTTAGCTTTAATGAAGATATAAAAAGTAAGAGAAATAAGTGGCTTACATAGGAAGAGAAGAAAGAAACGAAAATTGAGAGAAGGGAGAGAGAAAGTGTCATGAGGGAGGAGAAAAAGAGAAAGAAAGAAGAGCTTGCTTAGGTTTAATTTTTCTAAGTCTTCAAGAGGCTTTTTGGAGAAATTTCAAGAAGGCAAAAGAAGGAGGAAGGTCCAAGCTTCCATTTGATACAAGAAACCCTTTGATTGGGTAAAGATTTGAGGTAAAGGTTTGTTAATGTTTTGGGTTTTTAGAGAGCTTTTGGTTCAAAAAGCTTAGATAATGGATGGGTTTAGAGTTTCTAAGATTAATTTCATGCTTGAGGTCTTTTAGGTTTTCCAATTGTTGAATCCTATTTTGATTTGGGGATTTTTGTGTTTTGTTTAAGAAATTCAAGAAAGAGAAGAAGAGCAAGAGGAGAGCCACACTTGAACCACTTGGAAAGCAAAGGATTTAAGGTGGGTGACATGTTTATGTTTGAGTTAATAGGCTATAAATGTTTTCCAAACAAGTGTAATAAATGATCCTTCCAACTACTTCATAAATGAGCTTTTATTATGCTTTAAACGCTTAAGAATTGCTCTATGTTTGTCGTTATGTGAGAATGTTGGAACTGAATGCAAATTGCTTTGAAATTGTTAAAATGTTGCTTTTGATTAAGTGGAACAAACATGGCTTTTATGCTTGGTTTTGAAATATGATTGTTGAATTTTAGAATTATGACATGTGCATGAAAACAAGTTTTCAAGAATGTGCCATTTGAGCAAAATCTTTTAAATGCTTGGATTGCATGTTATGTGGGTTCGGTATAGTCCATCCAAGAAATTGTCATGTGAATGCACGTTGACCAAGTTAAGGCTTCTCCCGCCTACCCGCTAGTGGCACGAAGCTCCTTTTAGGACTCCCTCAAGTTTACGACTACACAAGGCCATTTAATGGATTTGTGTAGTTCGTCATGATTATGGACTTGCCAAACCAATTTGCGATGTGTTTGTGTGTTTACATGTGTTGACAAGTGTGAAAATGCTTGAATTATGAGAATTGTGATTTTGGTTGACAAAGTTGAGAAATGCATGTTTTATGGATTTCTATGAGAATTTGCTATGATTGTAAATGTTTAAATTGTTTTTGCTTATTACCGAATATAAAAGTGTTATCCACAAGCGTAAGCTCACCCCTCCCTTTCTGACCCCTCTCTAGGTGAAGAGCGCGAGATCGAGGATTGAGCTTAAAGGCATTACCTCAAAATTTGATTATTTTGTATTTTCAAGTTAACTTTTGTAAATCGATGCTTTAGATGCATTTTGGGAAAAATGTTACTTTTGTTAAGTTTGTAATTTGGATTATGATGTAAATGGCTTGAAATGCCCCTAAAGCATTGTAAACTCCTACTTTTTGATGTAAATGAAACACCAATGCATTATATTGTTTATGTCATTTCTTACTTTGCTATTTTCTCAATTTGCATAAGGGTTGCTTGTGGTTGGAATTTTAGGGGAAATTCTTGAAAAAGCTGTGTAGAATTGATGGATCTTGTCTTCTTGAAAGTTATATAAGATCTTTTGATCTTTCTAGCGGTATAAAGTTTGTGATTTTTGGATGTGGGAATGAAGAGGTATGAGTTTTACAAGTTGGGATGTTGTTTATGCTTTGACATTGTGACAGCTATGGTGCATGTTTGATAATTGGGGTGATGAACTTGATGATTGAGGTTTGAGATCTTGGTGAGATGAATGTGTTGTTGGTTGTTATGAGGTGTTTATGAAGTGTTTAGGCACTAGAACAAGTGTTTTTGGGAAGTGTATATGTGTTTATGATGTTAGGTTGAAGATTGGAGGCTTGGGGAAAGGCATTGGAGGCATTGGGGAGCTCCAATGTCCATTAAACGGACATGGGTATCTGTTTAATGGACCTTCTCGGGTGGAAAAACCCTCCTTGACCAGTCAATGTCCGTTAAACGGACTTGCTTGTCCGTTTAACGGACCTTCTCGGGTCATTTGGCCTCCAAAGCTCGATTCATGTCCGTTAAACGGACATGCTCAGGAAAGATTGTGAATTTTGACCTTCTTAGAGGCAGAATCAGGTTTTGTGATCTTCATAAGAGTTGTAGTTCTAGATGTGTTCTTTCTAATGGTCCAGAAACGGACTCAATCCGACATCTAGATTAAAAGTGATGGCATTCGCGCCAAGGTATGTTCGAATTGATTTGGAGTGTAAACATGGTCTACTCTTTTGGATATAAATCCTTCATCCAACGTCCAATTGATGTGATTCATAGACCAATGGTTTCCAGGACATATATCTTCTTCGACATAAAAATTTGTGCCATTTGGAGTTAAATTGAGGAAGTTTGCATTATAATAAGTGAGAGGTCAGTTATGAGAGCATGATTAGGGTTTGCGCACTTTTTGGTATTTTGAGGATATCTTGAGCTATACAACTCCGATTGAGGTGATTCTTGCTCCAAAATGAACTAGAGACTTAAGGATACAATTTCTATTAAGAAGTTAACTTATGATTTTGGGGTTTATCTAGTGTTCAATCACCATCATTGTGGAATGACAGCAAGTGACCCTTCAGGGTTTTCAGCACAAGGCTTATGTCTCAGGACGTTGGGCTCTGGAAGCGGGGTCCAACAAAAAGTGGTACATGCATTAATTGACAACTTCTGAGTATAAATGATATTAAATGTGATTTTACTGAAAATGAGGAGTAGAGGGAGTAGAAAGAGTGATTTTGGTATGAGTTGTGATAAGGAAAGATTTAGAAACAAGATGGGTAGTGATCTAGAAAATGTTCACTGAGTGCGCTTCGGTCCATTAGCCATAACGTCCTCTCTAGTTATCCAAACAAGATTATTCTTATTTGGATTAAAATATACATATAGGGCTACATTTCTTATGAAGACATCGAATTTCAATTCTGTCTCTAAGAATCTTAAAAGTTGTCATGAAGTTAAGAATTGAGTGCACTATGTTGATATATGAATAGAAAATTCGTCTTCGGACTTTAAGGGAAAATTCGGAATTAATGTAAATAGATTTTAGAAAATTTTCTTCTGAAAAGTTGTAGATCTTTCTTTTATCTTTCCAATGGTATATAGTATGACAATTTTGGACATTGAAGCTGTAAGTTATGATCTTTATAAGTGGAGATGTTCATTAGAAAAAGTTATGATCTTTATTTATTTATTCTTTATTTTGATTTAATTGTTTTTTATTTTATTTCATTTTATTTTGAGTCTTTAAGTTAGCAAGGACGAATGGAATATAGGAATTAAAGTTTAGAATTAAGTTAGCCTAAGAGTTAAGTAGCTTAAAGGAGTTAGTGTATGAATTAAATGAAAGAAGGGCAAACTTGGAAAGCCCAAGTGAAGGAGGGGGAATTTTGGAAGAATGGGTTAAAAAGTATGTTAGAAATTAATGAAATAGAAGAAGAAGAAGTGAGTGTCGTAGACACCAAAGAAGAAAGACCAAAAAACGTGAAAAAGGAGAGAAAAGGGAGAAAGAATCATAAGAAGCTTAAGGGGAAGAAGAAAGAAGAAGAAAAAGAAGAGAAATCCATTTGTTGGAGGTAAGTTCTCATCTTTCTTATGCTCGATTCAAAAGGGGGATTAAATAGAGGTTAGGGTTTGTGTTGGAAATGAAGGAAGAAAGAAGAGAGGTGAAATCAAATGGATTTTGGGATTTCTAAGTTAGGGATTTGGTTTTCTAGCCTAGAGGAGCTCTAGGTAGGTTTGGTTTAAAGTTAGTTTGAGTTTTTCTTTGATTCTTGATTTTATGAACTTTCCTATGAATGTATGAATTAAATAGAAATTTGTTTAATTGAAGGGAACTAAGGAAACCTCACTCAAGAGAGAGAGGAAAGGTAATGAGCTTGGATTTCGACTTTTAGGTGGGTAATACTTTTATAGTGGTTGTGTGATGGGCAAACGCCCTATTTGTGTATGTGATTGTTTTAAATTCGTAAATGTGGAATTGTTGTGAATATTCAAAAATGTATGTTGAAATAGGACATGCTTTCTTGAAATGAATGAAAAGTATGAAAATATGAGAAAATTGAAAAATGAAAGAAGCATGAAAATGCAAATTTGCGACTATATTGAGCATAGATTTGTTTATGATTGGGCAAGAGAGAAGCCCGTTTTGTTAGTCACGTGCACGTTGACCTATAGCCTTTTCTCGGCTGCCTGATTGAGGCCACAAGATCCTGAGAAATCGGACTCGTTTTGTTCACAGTATAAACCGTTTTGTTTCACGGAAACTCTCTAGCCATTGATTGTGCATTTTCATTATGATTTGTTGAGTATGATGCATAATAAAGTGTTATGATTGATAGAAGATTTCATGATATGCTTTATGTGATAAATTTAGTTACTTATGAACTATGTGATAAATTTGCGAATGATTGAGATTTCTTGATATATGTGTTTTATGTATGTTGTATGGCTCATTTCCGATGGCTACAAGCGTATTAGCCACTGAGCCAAGTTGCTCGCCCCACTTTCCCTCCTCAGGTGCAATTCAAGACAAGCGCTGAACCTTGCAAGCCATCGGATAAACTCCAAGACATTAGATACTTTTGTACTAAGTTAGTGACTAGCCTTCTTGGATAGCTTTACAAGCATATCAAACATTGAGCATCTTATGTATTTTGTATCTTGTGCTTAATTCATGATGGATATGTTGATATGTAACTAAAGCTATGCATGAACATTTTTTTTGATTGGAAATGAGAATGAGAATTCTAGTATTCTCTTTTATGTATGATTGTGTTGCTTTATTGATGGTGTGTGAGTTTGTGTATGACTTTGCGAAAAAGGAATGTGTTTGCACATATCTTGTTCCTTGTTGAGTTTGCTGCTGGGTTTTGCTTTGGAATAGCTTGTTGGAGACTTGAATTATGTATGAGCTGAATTGGTTGAGTTGAAGCTCAATAGTACCAAAGAGTACTTGGTAGTGGGTGATTATGATAAGAAGTTGTGTTGAGAAACCTCCTAGGTGCAGAATTAATGTCCAGAAATTTTTGACAGAGAAACTGTACTGATCTAGATGGAATTAGCCGAAGTGGTCTTAGTGAAAGTTGTAGCTTGTGTTTCCAGCTTTCTAACGCCATAAAGTATGTAATTTTTCGATATCGGGGCTAGAAGTTATGATAATTTGAAGTCTTGATGTTGGTTAGGATGGACTTTTGGGGACAGAAACTTTGAGTGACATTTTGACCCTCATAAAGTTATAATTTGTTCTTATAGTCTTCATGAGGGTTGTAGATTGTCTTTTTATCTTTCCATTGATATAAAGTATGATATTTTTGGACAATGGACTGAAAAGTTATGGTGTTTAGAAGTTATAATGTTGTTCAGGATAAGTTGTTGACCAGTCACTTTTGCGTGGATTTTGACTCCTTTAGAGACCTAATTTGTTTTCAAGTCCTTTATGAAACTTGTAGAGCGTTCTTTTATCTTTCCATTGACACCAAGTTTGTAATTTTTGGAGTTCGGAGTCAAAAGTTATGGATACTAGAAGTTGGGGGTCGGGTCAGCATGCTCGCAAGGGCAGGCGCTCGTGAGGTGCGGGCGCGCACGCGCGACCGATTTTCAATTTTTTTCTGATTCAACCTCCCTCCACTCTTTTGATCATAACTTTTTCGTCCGACCTCCGATTGACCTGATTTTTGAAGCGTTGGATTCCAAAGACATTTCTCTATTCTTCATACCAAATTTATAGGTTTTGATATTAAATTGAAAAATATGGATTGAATCAAATTGAGAGGATTGGTTAAAAGGTTATGAGTTGGATATTTTGTGAACATGCTTCAGTAATTTGGAGATATCTTGATCTGTAGAACTCCAATTAAGTTGATTTTTGTTTCTAATTAAACTAGAGACATGGATCTACAAATTTTATGAAGAAGTCAGATTTCAATTCAGCACCTAAGGTTTTCAATTTCTGAAGTGAAGTTGGTGATAGTTTTCAATCTGGGTTCTGTAAGAGCAGAAAGTGTTTAGGCCAATACTTCTTCATTTCTAATCCAAATTAAGCGTTTTTGGTAGCGTCAGAATTGTAAGACAGTGGGGAACAAATGTTCTGAAGAAGTCGGTCTGAAATTCCAATTAGAAGTTTCCCAATTTTGATCAGTAAGTTATCGGTTTTGAGTCCTCCATGCTTTTATGATTCCGAATATTGGACTTCGGAAACGAGGTCCAACATTTAATGGGCCCAATATGGGACAGTTATCAATGAGACCAGTATGTAATGGATATGGGACATTTTAGGCACTTGGTCACAACAAAATAACAAATGGAAAGAGAATCTCATGTATACTGCATATTCATGATATGAATGATTAGAATGGTTTGAATGATTTCTGAATGTAATATGTGTTGAACGTAATATGTGAAATGACTGATTAAGTGTATGTGATTCATTATGATTGTTAGTGAAATGATGTGAATTATGTGAATTATATGTGTTATGTGATGAGTGAGCCATCGATGATGGTTACTCACCGAGTTCGCAAAACTCACGCAAAATTTGCAAATATTTTTCAAGATTCAGAAGAATAACCCGTTAGCCCAACGAGAGTATACTTACAGCATTCAAGTGAAGGATAGAGGTCGGGATCAGTTCACGTCTATATTGCATTTCTCTATATTTTTAAACTGTATCTTTCGCAACTTTTTGTATAAATTTGTGTTTCGAAATGACTCAAGTGTTTTGTAATTGTGAAAGGGCCCAAATGGCTATTGAAAATTGTGTTAAGTGAAAATGTTTATGAATGAATATGGGCCCAATGTGAGTTTCAATTTCCACAAAAATATGTTATTGATTGAAAAAAAAATTTATACATATTTCTGAATTATTGAGTGCTTTAGCACGCCACTCTAGCGGGGCACGAACTCGAATATGACCATCGATGTCGAAGTTCGGGTCTTGCAGGAGTGGGGTGCTACACGTCCCATGTTTCACTTTTAAAGCATACCAAATTTCCTTGGTAGTTTAGTAGATATCAAACAATGGCTTTATCATATGGATAAGCAACACTTCCTTAACAGTACGGTTATCTTTAGTTGTCTTAGGGCGGTATTATCACTAGTAATTTCTTAAAAGAGTACATAATCGATTTAGTATTGTTGAAAGTAAAATATGATTTTCTCAAACCATCATTTAAAATTTCTCCCATCTAGAGGCTCTAATCTAGTTAGGTCAAGTATAATCCTTTGGGCTACGGTGATAAGGGAAGAACCTATGTGGGGAACAGTAAGTGCAAAACCTACGTTGGTTTCATCCGTAGACGACATATTGAATCCAGTAACAGAGACGTCTCACACGAAATATTCAAGCAACAGTAAGAGCAGAACAATATTCCAAAAGTTATCTCCCTTACACTAGCCTTGAGACAAGAAGAATGATGTTTAAAGATGTTATAAGCTTCTTCTGCACATCTGTATATATATAGAAAAGGAGGGAGGGGTGTGTGGTTGACGAAGGTAGAGAGTAGAGTGTAGCATTGTGTGTCTTTGTATTGAAATACCAACACACAGTGGGTATATATATACTGAAAATAAGAATATTGGGGTATATTAAAAATGACAATTAAAAAAACATGAATGTAAGAAATGTTATTAACGTTATGGTAATAAAATGTAATAAAAACGATAGATGTTTCATAATAATGTTATCAATGTTTTGGAATAATGCCAACAATAATTTTGTAAATCGCTTCTACCTATTCTTGTCACTTCATACTTGCAATCTTCCTCTTTATAAATGGTATACTCTTTTATAGTTTGATTCTTGAGTTTGGTTTTAGTATTTATGGTGCAGAAATTTGAAAAAAAGATTATCTTCTTGTTTTCTCTTTATGTTATGCAAGTTTCAATTAGTCTTTAGCTTTTGAATTCCTTTCCTTGTTCTTAAGCTTTTTGAGTCAAATTGTAATTTTCGTTTCTAGTAAAATATTGCAAGCTTTTCTGGCAAATTGTATTTCGCTTTCATGGTGCAAGTAGTAATTATAAAAATTTATATAAAATTCTAATAAAATTGCATATTTAGCTTTTTTTCTCCAATTAATCAAATATCCTACAAGAAAACTAAAAGTGTTGTTCAAGGGAAAGACTTGTAAACTAGGCTTTCATCTAAAGTATTTGCATCAACTTCTTCTACTGCATTTAAATATATTACAAATTAGTAATATATGAAAATTTTCTTAATTGTAAACTTGTAATACATTATACTTTTAACTTAAATATGATCAAAATAAGATATAAACTAATCATTAGTAGATGTTCTTAATTCATTTGTTGTGGCAAATGTATTTTCTTTATAAATCGCCTTTTCAAGTTTATTATAATCAAGATCAGGCGATGGTTTTTCTTCTTCGATCAAAAAATCAGTATGTTCAATACAATTAATATCGACTAGATCATATATTGTCTTCTTGCTAAGCGCACTAAATAAATAATAGAGAAATTATAAATTCAATAATAAAAATAAAATTAATGAAATAAAAATAAAACTATAAAATACTTGTTCTTCATTCTTATATTATAAGTAACATAAACAAGGTCATTAAGTCTTTGATGTTCCAAACGATTTCATTTTTTTATATGAATAAGTTCAAAAAGGTTCCAATTATTTTCACAACCTAATGCAAAAGTTGTTTGATTGAGTAACCTAATAGCGAGTTTTCTTAATGTTAAAGCATTGTCACCGAATAATATCCACCACTCATTTGTATTTTAAATTAATACTTATTATAAATAAAAATATATTATTAATAATTAAAGAATGAATTAAAAGTATAAAATGCTGCATTTTTTTTATCAAAAGTTTTCTCTTTGCTGATGATCTAGCAAAACTCTCTGAGCCTTCACGATACAATTTAATTTCATTTATCGCTTGTGATTGATTTTCAATAAAGAAAATACCTTTACATTCAATCACATCAAACAGACCACTTATAATATTAATTGTCCATATGTCTCCACTATATCATCAATAAGGAATGAGAAAATAAGTTGCTAAGTGGATCCTTTGAGTAAGATGCTTATCCCATTGTCGTTCAATAATTTCTATGTAAAGCTTGTACAATTTCTCCTTCCCTTTAAAAAGAGTTATAATTGTTTTGTGAATACATACCATCATATATATACCTAAAGATGACTTCTTATCTGAGTCAACAATTCTCAACAATCTTATAAGCAGAGCCACAATCTTCACGATTATCAAACAACCATCCCAAAATTTATTACCTAGAATAATAACATAAACTTTTTTTTCCTTTTTCACTCTTTAATAATTTATGACACAAAAGTGTTGACTTGTCACTAAACTTTGACCTAGTTTTTTACGTTCATAAAAACTTTTCAAAGTAATAAATGTAGATGCAAACTTGGTAGCAGTGGTATGTACAATCTCAACCCAATCTTCTTGCTTTCTTAACCAAGAAAAAATTGTGACATAATTATACACAAAAATTGTGATCTTAGATATGCATGAAACAAAACTAGAAATATGGTCCATACCACCAATATCTTTTAAAATAAGATTTATACAATGAGCAGTGCATGGAGACCAATAAATATGCCCATACTTTGATTGTAATAAGTACCCAGCTGATACATAATTAACTGGATTATCTGTAACAAAATGCACAACATTCTTTTGTCCAACCCACTTGACAATTTCAAAGAATAATTTGAATAAAACATTAGCACTTTTTACCATGTTAGAAGCATCAACAGACTTGATAAAAGTTGTTCCAATATTACAATAAACCAAGAAATTAATCAAGGTTCTTTGTTGTTGATCAGTCCACCCATCTGCCATAATAGTGCATCCTATTGATTCCCAACTAGATTTATATGTTTCTAAATCTTGAAGCAAAGGCACATGTAGCTCATAATAAGATGGTACCTTAAATCCTGGACCTATTGATACTATAACATCTATTGCTTCTTAAAAATATGGTGAATTTAAAGCATTTAAAGAAATACATGAATGATAGAACCATCTAGCCTATGTTGTTTTACATTGTAAAACAACATCCTTATCAACATAAAACTTTTTAGACTAAGTTGAGAACCAAAAGTAAATTTTAGAGAAAAATAAGAATATATGTTAATAATAGCTTTTCTTTTTCCTTTATCTAATACTTGTGGTGCTTCATCATCTCCAAAAGATATATCATGAGTCTCTTTAGTTTCCTTTTTCTTTTTTACTTATTCAGCAAATATTTTCCAATAATATCACATACATCAAATGGTACTTTTTTTTGCAAAAAGCAATATTACCCTTAACACTAGCAAGATGTTCTTTAATTCTAAAAATTCCTCCCCCTTTAAATATTCTACCGCAAAACATACACTTATATTGGATATTCCCATCAGATGCTTGAGAAGAAGAAAAATAATTCCATGCAAGATCAGACTTACCACGAGTATAGGATGTGATATTTATTGAATCTTTTCATGATGATTTCATATTATCCATTATGATTTAACCTAAAACGTAAAAAAATAATTAGGTATACGATCGTTAGGGCAAAAGTGTCCTACTTAAATATTTTTTATCATTAGTTGTAATAGAAAATGATAGTCGGAAGCATAAATAAAAAGTAATTAATGAAAAAAGTAATTATTGTTAATAAGTAAAATATATAATTTACAATATATACCAAAATAGCCAAAAAAATTATATGATAAAGAATAACCGTGACATAAATATTTAGAAAAGGGATAAAGTTTTCTATTTATATTAATTAACTCTAATAAAAATTGTGTAAATTAATTTAAAAGTAGCCCATTATCATAACAAAGTAAATCAATGAATTAGAGGTTATACTAAACTTAATAAATTATATTATAGTTAAAAAAAGTAATTAACCTTAATAAGTAAAATATATAACTTAATTCACAAGTTCTTATATGAGTAATTATATATTTATGTTATTATTTCTTTCACTTAATTTTTAAAAAATAAAATTTATTGCAAATATAAGAGTTAATATATTTATGAGTAATGTCAAATTAAATTTAATTATGTTACAATTAAAAAGTTATTAAAAAATTAAAAATACAAAGTGAAGTAATTAGATAGGCATAAACACTTGAATATTACTGGCGCTTGAAATCTTTATCAATCACAATGGTGTAGATGATAGCAAAATAAAACAGGATCCTCCTAGTATGCAATAGACAATAAAATGTACTAGTCGTGGCTACAACAAATTTCAGAGAAAGATGACTAAAGTGGGACATTGTTTCTGAAATTGATTCATTATCAAGTTCAAATTAGCCATTCTAAATTAGTAAAACATCAGCGATATGATACAAAACAAATATGCTAACATGCAAGACTCAAAACAAAACTGATAAAGCATTTTCTATTTTTTCAAAATTTAACTATTCTTGTTGCTACATTCCTACCAAATTTTAAAACTTTTTAAATTCTTTATTGAGTTCAAATGAGGCCATTTTAAATTAGTAAAACTTTAGGCCATATGATACAAAACAAATATGCTAAAATGCTAGACTCAAAACAAAATTGATAAAGTATTTTCTATTTGCATAAAATTTAACTATTCTTGTTGCTACATTCCTACCAATTTTTGTGTGTATCTATAAACTCTCTATGTTATGTTTTCACTTTTCACATTGTCAACTCATTGCAAAGCAGAAAAGAGGCCATATACGACAAGTTCTAACTAACAAAAAAGTCATTGTCGAGAACACACCAATCCATTCATAGATTGCAAAAAATAAAAATTACAAATTATTCACATATTATATCTTATATACAATTTATCAACTACATCCATATAAAATAGATAGATTATTATTGAATACTTCCAAGTTAGGGAAAGTCATTGTTAAGCTGACACACTAGGGATGTTAGTGGGTCGGGTTGAGTCCGGGCCACTACGAGCTCCCAGTTTTGCCGAGTTTGAATCCATTTTCTATTGTTTCTCTTTTCTATTTTTTTATAGTTAAAAAAAAGAGGGGGAGGGGGAATAATAATTACAGATATTGAATTGTATCTTTCATTTTCTTCACCCCCTGTATTAATAACTAAAATGAAAAAACAGGGAATGTCAGGGCATCTGGGAAAAACGATTGATCTCTATCAATAGACCTGAAGCATAAAGTACTTATTACTGGCGCCACGAATAGATATGTTTTTAGATCTCACATTTCAAATCCTCCTTTATTTCTTTATTGTAATTGGATTTCCTTATTGTAATAAATAATGCTTATTGTAATACGTTTATTGTATTACATACTTCAATACATAGATGATTAGATATATATGCCAACCCTATTTATATTTTTTTAAAAGTTAAAAAACGATGTCATTTTTTACAAAATGACTTCATTTTTTACGTTAACTTGGGCCACAGGCTGGGCCAAGCTCGTCAAACAATTTTGACCCGTGGCTCAGTCAATTCGAGCTAAAAAAAGTTGACATTCTAAGGCACACCAATCCATTTAGCAAAAAGTAAAAATTACAAATTATTCACATCTAATATAAGAATTTCAAATTATTCCCATCTAATATTTCATATACAATTTAGCAACTACATCCATATAAATTCAAAATCACCACACATATACAGTAAAAGAAGACCAACAAAATGGTGAAGAAAATCTTACTTATAGGTGTGCTCCACTTCAAATGGCTAAGTGTTAGCAAGTGTAGTTTTCAGCTTTAAAGTTTTAGATCAACAAATTGAATACTTTAAGAGATTATATATAACACAAGATATTATAATAAAGAAGAACTCTACTTTAGTTAATACTCATGTCTGTTAAGAATCCTTGAATAATAGTAAAATAAACATACTCAAATTTTATATAAATAATCCTCACCTATTATCTGTTAAGAAGCATACTCGAATTTTATACATACAATCCTAAATTGGAAAAATTCTATACAAACAATCGTTATCACTAATCTATTAAGAAACCAAATTTTATACAAACAAGGATTCACAACAAAATCAGAGTTTCACTCCAACACCCATTCATAACTCTCGAATATTTTGCTACTCCATCCATCAAGTTCCCATATCTCATACAATATTCTTTCCTTATACCTTGTTTTCAAGAGATAAAGCAGCAGACATATTGGGTTTCTTCTTTAGATTCTTCACCCATCCGTAGAGCTTTCCGAAATCTGCATCTATCTTCATTATTTAAGGCTCTAGTGTCATTTTAAGAGAGATCTAATGAATATGGTAGATGGTGAAGATGAGCTCTGGCGAAGATGAGCTTTAGCGATGATGAGCTCTAGCAAAAATGAGAGCTGGGGAAGAAGAGCTCTGGCAAAGATGAGATATGGAAAAAATGAGCTTTGACGAAGATGAGATCTGATGAAGATGAGCTTGAAGATGGACAAAAATGGGAGATCATGATGAGATATGGTGAAGAGGCGAGGAGCGTTTAATTATGGTGAAGAGGCAAGGAGCGTTTAATGTTTGAACGAAATGTAATTTTTTGTCTTAGGTATATCAGGTGTCTCATGTTTGTATGTTGATGTTTTCAGTTGGACCAATTTTTATGTTAAGAGGTTATTAAATGAAATTGAACTAGACAAATAGACTGACTAGTCCGGTCTGACTTTTAAAACCTTGTAAAAAACAAGGAATTCATAATTATAATCTCCTTTCTTTTC
>JAOQMR010000212.1:22516564-22529100 GCA_027563865.1 Erythroxylum pelleterianum | reverse complement strand
TTTCATTAATGTCATCTTACTAACATAAGCTTACTTAATTAATGCTAACCTAATTTAATCAATTAGGCTAAGCATGCTTTATCATAAAAAAAAAATTGGGGCTGACATATAGTCTTTCTTTTATCTTTCCACTAGTATATAATATGAAAATTTTGGACATCTGACCTAAAAGTTATGGTCCTCACGAGGGAAGATGTTCAAGAGTGAAGTTATATCTTCTATATTTTGCTTCTTCTGCTTTTTGCTTCTTCTGTGATGACGTCACATAATTTGTGATGACGTCATATCTTCTATGTTTTACTTCTACTTTTTGCTTCTTCTACATTTTGCTTCTTCTGCTTTTTGCTTCTTCTATGTTTTGCTTCTTTTGTGATGACATCATATCTTCTATGTTTTGCTTCTTTTACTTTTTGCTTCTTCTGCTTTTCCACCTGGCCTATTTTTTATTCCATTTTTGACACTTTAGAAGATAGAATTTGTCTTTGAGGTCTTCATAAAAGTTGTAGATCTTGAAGTCCTCTTTCGAACCATATGAAGAACACATAAATCCGATATTTGTAGGGAAAGTTATAGTAATTTTCCCCATTCATCTGTCTTTTTCCATTAGTCTGCTTTTTGTCTGTACCTATCTTCTGTTCCATTTTTTATCCTTCAAATGATAGAATCAGTCTTTAAGGTCTTCATGAAAGTTGTAGATCTTGAAGTCCTCTTTCGAACCATCTAAAGAACACACAAATAAGATATCCGTAGGGAAAGTTATGAAAATTTTCCCCATTCATCTGTCTTTTTCCATTAGTTTGTTTTCTTCATTTGGGTTCGTCTATACCTATCTTCTGGTCCATTTTGACCCTCCAAGTGATAAAATCTGACCTCAAGGTCTTCTTCAAAGTTGTAGATCTCAAAGTTCTCTTTGAAATAGTTCTAATATGTCCTTAACCTGATATCCCTAATGACAGTTATGGCAATTGTCCCAAGACAGGTTCAATATGATCGAGGACAAAACCAGATTTGATTCTTTGGCCATAACTTCTTCTCTAGACACCCAAATGACTTGATTCTTGAACCATTGGACTCGTAAGACATTGTTCTACATCTCCAAAAAAATCATAGCTATTTGAAATGAATTGAGAAATATTGAGTAAAAAACGTGGGACGGGTACAATGAGTGTGCTCTTAAATAATATGAACTGGTGTTATTCTACTGAACACACTTTAGTATTTTTATGATATCTTGATCTGTAGAGCTCCAAATGAGATTATTTTTGACTTGTGGTAAACTAGAGACATAGAGTTACAAATTATCTGAAGAAAGTGAATTGTAAGTCAGTCTCTAAGACTTTCAAGTTCTGCATGAAAGTTTGGTATAGTGTACTGTTCCAGTCTAATAACAGTCTGAAATGTTTGGATTACAACTTTCGAATTTATGAACCAAATTGAATGATTTTTGTATCATTAGAAGCTTAAGACAATGGAGAACATTTTTTTTCTAGAAGAAAGTGTTATGTAAGAATGTTCAAGGATATTTTTAACAAGACACTTAAGCACAAAAGACATAAGGCATAAATGGGAGGGCAAATGGGACTTTTTTGACTCATTAAGCGCAAAAAAGGAAGAAGAAATTGTGGACTTATATTTTAAGAAAAGGAGAGAACGTGAATTGGGGGAGGGGAAAAGAAGCAAAATGCGTGGACGAGAAAAGAGATAAGAGAGATAAACGTGAAAAAGAATGAAAGAGAGAAAGAAGAGAAAACAAGCTAGGGTATTAATTTCCTTAGCCTTCAAGAGAGATTTTGAGGTTGTTCAAGAAGAGAAAAAGGAAGAGGGAGAGAAGAGCATCCAATTGAGCCAAAGATTTCTTCATTTGGTGAAGAACCAAAGGGGTCATTGTTGGGTCCCGATCCTGGAGCCCAATCGTACAGTGCCGGACCCCGTCATCGAGAACCCAACTAAACAGAACAGAAACGCAATCGGAGACCATTGGGCCTTAGTCCCGACCCCCAAGGTTAAACCCGGGGCAACCCGTCGGAACAAACAAAAAAGATAAACTGCGGAAGAAAACTTATCTCACCCAACCATACATTCTTACAAGCAAATTATGCAATAACAATAGCAAATCATTTAATAATGTCATCACAATAGCAAATTATGCAATAAGCCCACACTGAAAGCAAAATACATCGGGATGCTCAATGAACTATCCAAAAGGGTACTGACTTAGTTCAAAAAGCCTCTAACTATTGAGGAGCACTCGATGCCCTGCAAAAGATCAACTGTCGTCTTGAGATACACCTAAGGAGGGAAATTAATGGGGTGAGCTACACAGCTCAGTGGCTAATATATCTATAGCCATCGGCAACTAGTACAAATTCGAGCATATGTATAGATATATGCCTAGCAATTCCAACAACCATAGCAGAATCAAGATATTCACAATTTTCAATACATAACTTTCAGTTCAGGCAATAACCATTTAAGATGCTTCATCATTGACAAATCAAATGTAATGCACATATAAATTGCTTGAGAGTTACGGGAACAGGACGGATAACCCGAAGGTTATACCGTAAACAGAATGAGTCTGATTTCTCAGGATCTCGAGGCCACAAACAGGTAGCCGGGATAAGGCTAATCGTCGACGTGCATTTGACTAACAGAACGTTCCTCTCTCGCCCAAACAAAGCACATATTCAGTTTCAGATATTCAGAATGCCATGAATTCTTGAGGCATAACAGTTTCAGAATTTCATATTTTTGTATTCAGTCGTTCTCTAACATATTCAATCTATGCATCACATAATATGCATCACATAAACACATATTCATACATAGGCAAGAATTGCCCAATTACACAATAACTATAAATATATCACCCACCTATTCAATAATCTGAACTCAGCGTTGTCCGCCCTCTTGCCCTTGGATCGGATCTTCTTAGTCTCCTATAACAAACCAAGCTTAATTAACCAACTAATAAAACATCTCGGTGAATAGTGCTCGATGAATAGTGCTCGATGAACAGTGCTCGTCACGACGAATGAACAGTGCTCGTCGCGACAAACAGTACTCGTCGCGACGAACATTCACATCGCGTCGCAACGAATTACAACACATGTTGCGACTAACGTCGGATGCATCGCGACGACCGAGACGACGAATAAATTAGTTAATTCATTATCACGTCGCGACGATGTTCTTGAGCACGTCGCGACGAACGAACGTCGGACCCATATTTATGCAGATTCGCGACAGAAAACCTCCCAAAAACTCAAATGCAACTTACCTAAACCATAGATCGTCGCTTCTACATCATTTCTAAACCCATTTTAAGCCAGAAACATGCATAAACACAACAAAATCCTCAACCCTAGCATTTTCGACATTACCGAACACCAACCTTCTCAAATCCTTTCCAATCTCTTTCAATCCTTGATTTCAGTTGTAAATAACACTAAATCAAGTTCAAACAACCAATTTAAAAGCAAAGAATCTGACAGAACTTACTTGGAATGCTTCAATCTTCAAGAAATGGCAAAACCCTAAAAACTCTTCTTCTTCTCCTCCAACCCACGACAACATCTCTCCTTTCTCCTTCTTTTTATTTCTTTTTCTCTCCTTTTCTAATTACTAATACTACTAATACTTACCAAAAGACCCTAATGCCCTTATATTTAAGCCTAAAACCCTTAGACCCTTAGTGTCTTCCAAAATTACCCTTGGTTCAAATATCCAATTAATCCTACTTTATACCATAATTTAATACCTTCATCAAATTGAATTAATATTAACCTCAACAAATTCTAAAGTCATAAAATTTACTCATGCTTAACACAATAAAGAAACAGGTTTGGGGTCCAACAGTCATAGAGGCCTATTTCAGTTAGATCATCTCACGGAGTACACATTAAAGATACAGCAGGAAAGAACCTTTGATACCTCAGGTTGTTTGCAAAGAGAAGAGGCATTTTGAGCAAGTCAAGTCTTTAAGCAAGAAAACCAAGGTGAGTTATGTTTATAATAGAACAAATAAGCCACTACTGTTTTTCTCTAAATCACAGACGTTTATGGATTTCAATTGCATCATAAGTGTTGCATCTATTATTTTTGAATGATTTATGAAATCTGTTATATGTTTGCTTCATGAATTGTGTGATGATTGATGAAAAGTCTTTGTAAATGATTCTTTTGAAAAGATGCATGTTTATGAAGTTAAGTTTTCGGAAATGATTTTTCAAATTATAGCAAGTATATGAAAAGTAAGTTTTCAAGAAAAGTGTCATTTTGGGCAACAAGTTTACAAGAGTTTGAAATATATGTGTTATGTGAGTTTGGGGTAGTCCCTCTAGAATCGTCATGTGCATATTGACCCAAGTATAGGCTTCTCCCGCCTGCCCGCTAGTGGTATGGAATTCCCTCAAGGATTCCCTCAAGAATACACAACTACACAAGACCATTATAATGGAAATGTGTAGTGCGACATGTTTTGGACTTACCTAAACCATTTGATATGTTTATGTGTTCATGATAAGTTGATATGAGTGATGCATTCATGATTTGCATACACATGAATTTCTGTATTGAAAATGAGTTATAAATGTTTTGGCTGAAAGCCTAAGAAATATGTGTTTTGTAAACTCAATGACAATTTTTCTATGAAAAGAAAAGTGATTTCAAAAGTTTAGCTTATCTTTTTGTTATAAACTGTTTCCCACGAGCTTTGAAGCTCACCCCCTTCCTGTCCCATCTTCAAGTGATAGCTAAGAGATCAAGTGATCGAGAGCCTAATGGAATTGCTTCATTTGCTATTTTGTATTTTTTTGTAATAAGCCAATGGTGTGGCTTTTGATTTGTAAATAAAGTTTTTCAAACTTTGTTGATTGAGTAATGAAATGATAGATTGAAGTAGTTTCGATTGTGTATGTTCTTTTGACTCCCTATTAAAATGGTTAAGGAGATGTCATGGGAATATGCTCAAGTATTATGATATTCGCAAGAGTTGGGTTCCGAAAACGGTGCCCAACATTTGTGGTATCAGAGCAAGAGTTGGATTCCGAAAACAAGTGGGATCCAACATATATGGTATCAAAGCAAGCATTGGACTCTGGAAGCAAGCGTGGTCCAACAAACATATCCTAAAAATAAGCATTTTATGGATTTTTAAACCTATCTTTATGATTTACCATTATTTGTCATGTATACAAGACTTCAATATAGAAGGAGGTTATAATAATCTATTGCCTTCCAATTCATATCTCCATCAACATCTTCAACTCAATTGTAATTGATAGCATCCGATTCACCATATAGCAGGAGGTATTCATTACTTCTGTCTAGAAGGCCCTATTAGACTTAGCTCTTAACATTTCTCTAATTCTTTCAAATAAAGTTATGTTCATCTACTTTGAAACCCTATCTTATTTAGTAGTATATGCAATAATAAATTATCTTTTGATGTCTTCTTACTTATAACACACATCAAATTCATTTTCATTATATCTTCCTCAATTATCCCTCCTTAAGCACTTATTCTTTTTACCTAAATCGATTTCAATATACATTTTGAAAACTTTTGCTCATTAAGTATCTTCATTTCTTGTTTAGAAATATGTCCAAGTTTTTTATTTCATCATATTGAGGATCTTTAACTTGGACTACTTAAAGTGACTAATGCTTTTGCTTCTAGCGATGCTTATCCATTTAACTTATACAAGTTTGCACCTATCTTTTCTTCCTTCATAATTACAAGTGAAACTTACATTATCTTTGAGATCTTATTGATAATTTCTATTTTACACCCAAGACCATCTAGTTATCTAGTCGTTTTAAAGACAACAAATTCTTCCCCAAGCCTTCCATATATTGTATATCCTGAATAGTTCGAATTGTACTATTATATATCTTTAACTTGATGGTTCCAATTTTAACAACCTTTAGAGAATAATCGTCATAATTGTAAAAAGGTACTCCTAAAAAAGTTTATAATGATGGAATCATTCTCTTCTAGATTCCATATGAAAAGAAGATCTCGCAGAGCTATACAATCAAGTAGTGACTTCCTACTTTCAATTGTTATTGCTGCTACTTCATAACATAAAGTGATGACATTACCTAAAGTACTTGTAAAATTATCTTAAGGGCTAAAATTTTTCTTATTTAAATTTCAACAATAATTTTTCAAATGATCTTTCTTACAGTAGTTGTAGTATTTTAAAATTTTCTTACTTGTTAATTTTGATATACCATGATTTTGGTTCCTACTTAGGGCATGTTTTATTGATCTCCTTTTTATTACCATCAAGGCTTTAACTTATTATGAATTAGATTACTAGTCTTTCTTATTCTTGTGTTGACTTGTGGTACTGATGTCGCCTACAACCAAATTAATACCAACTCTATTAATGAAAAATGTAGTTAACGAAAAGTTGAGATCGTTCCCACGAGAAATTTTAACGGTAAAGATTATACATAGTTCAAAACTAAAACAAAGTGTGTGTGGGGGGGGGGAGGGGGTTAATTCACGTAAATATAAGAATTTAAAAATGGCTGAAATTGAAAATTAACAAAAACAATCAGATCTAGAAATTCAGTAAACAAATCTTGGTTTTGGGTTACCAACGTTATCACACTAATATGGATCCTTGATATAAAATTCAGTCCGTCAACAAACATTTATTGGGTGATGTTTTCTCTTAAGGTTAAATGAATAGAAACATATATTCTAAACATTCTTATTAGTCAACAACTTAGATATGATCTTAAGTTTAATTGATTAATAGCTTTAAGAACTAATAAATCAATGAACAAGACAGCACATGTACGACATGCATTTAATTAAGTTAAGTACCTTCTTAGAATTTCTAACTCTAACGTAAAGATGGTAATCCTAATTACCACTTTTGATTAGCAAAACTGAACATCAAATCCTACTAATCTGGCTATTAAACAAATCAATTCCTAGTTGTGCACCCTAGAAATCAACCAATTCAATCATAAAAAGCAATTCGGAAGACATTCAATATTCATCAATGAAACAAACTTTATTAGAATTCTCACACATACTAGGTAGTAACGCGGTTCCCTTCAACCATGAAGAAAGATTTAGCTACTTATAACGAAAGTAAAAACCATCAAAGAAATAGCAAAATACAAAGTGTCCATCCTCGGTCTTTTCCCCAGAAAATTTGAAAAGTCCTAGAAAACTACTGCAGAAAATGTAAACTCCCTATATTGCCTCCAATGAATAGTAAAAATGTATACTTTTATGCTTTTCAATATCCTCTCTCCTCCTTTTCGTTATCTTCAGCAGATTTTCTCTCCTCATATTCAGGTTGCAAATCCCCTTCAGTAAGGCAACAATTTGATTCTCAAGACCATGAAGATCTTAGGTGGATCGAATGTGATTTCAAAATAGATTATGCAAATATTCTTTTTCCTTGCACTTGCCCACACTTAGTCAGCAACACGTTTGCCAGCTTGTATCGATTTCCTTATCTGTCCATTTCATGATTTTTTACTTCATAATCAGCTCTAAGAATGCTCAAGACTCCTTAACAACAAAAGATGAGTAAGTCCATTAGGTTGAACTCGATTTACAGTCAACAAGAGGGAATTAGAAATCAAAATAGTGAAAATTAATCATCCTATCAAATTCCCTCACACCTGAACCATTGCTTGTCCTCAAGCAATAAATCAAACGCTTCACTCAAATAATTCCGGTAAAGAGTAAATAGTTAATCAAACATACAGAAATCCATCAATGCTTTCAATCCAATTCACTCATTTCAACTCAGATGCAAGCACACAGTCAATAAAATAGTAACTCAAAATGCATAATATCTAGCACTTAAGCCATTTTGCATTTGTAATCACATAAATAAGTCAAGGATGCTTAGAATGACACAAATCCAGATGAAAAGAAACAATACAAGTAGAGATATGGGCAATACTAGTTTGATAAGTCATCTAACTTTTTGACGCGAAAGTGAACATTTTATGGTGAACACCCCGGCTACTTCGGTAGATCACCATTTCAAATGACAAAAAGCACCACTCATAACTTCAACTGTAGAGAATGTGAGTTGAAGCCAGTGGAGTGTAGATTACCCAATATATAACAACTCAAAAACAAAAGAATAATGATGCTTCTTATTTAATAACACAAGACAAAGACACTTTTGATCAACAACGCAAAAACAAAGATAGTTATCTCTTCTTCTTTTTGTTTTTTTCTTTCTTCTCTTTGATTTTTTTCTTTTCTTTTTCGAGACTGCATTCTAAGCATCCCATTCAACATTTATATGACAAGCTATACAAAATGCACTTAAATACCAAACATCATACACGAGAGTCACCAAACACATGTAAGGCACACAAAGGAAAAAGAAAAACAAAAAACTTTGAAGTTAGCATCATTTCAAGAGTCAATCAAAGTTCCTCAAATCAAAAGCATCAACATCAATTCTTGTACCACAGTTAACTATTAACTAAATACCGAAATCATTTAAGTTACTACATTCTCATCAACACCATCAAACTCACAATAATCCAAGTGTGTAAAAATTTCACACTTGCCCCACCCCCACACTTAGAATGGGCATTGTCCTCAATATCCAAAAACAATAAATGCACAAAAGAGGGATGGGAGCAGAAGTACTCCCCTAGATTGAAGACGCCATATGCTTTGAAAACACAAATAGCAGTGTTGAAGTGAAAGATTGCAGCTTCCTTTTCAAAGGCCTACAAATAAAACAAACCAAAGAAAACAAGTAAAACACTCAAAGTAAACACCCAAAAGATATGCATAAAGAGAAAAACACACAAAAGAAAGGGATACGGATGGGGTGTCTCCCATTAAGCGCTTATTTAAGGTCAGAAGCTTGACCCTTGGCATATATACATTATCCATTATCGAATGGATGCTTGAGCCCAACAGGACACATGCTCAAACTCCGTGAGGAGTCTAGAGCATCTTCCCTCGAAGTAGGCTCTTTATCAGCATAATGCCTCGAGGCTTTTGAGGAATGGAACTTTATCATTTCACCATCATACTCTAATGTCCACTCATCTTTTCGGGCACCACCCTTCTTACACCAGGATGGTCTCTGTAAGAGTATCATCATTGGGTGTGGAGATTCGACATCCTGCTTGTCACCTTCGGCCTTTAACTCGCTCGCCCACAGCTTTCCTAAAAACTGCACTTCTTACGACTCTTCCTATTCTTCTTCTTCTTTTACCTGTAAATAACTAGGAAAAGGAAACGAAATTTGGTTAGCGATAACATGAACTGCATCGCTTACCTTAGGAGGTTGCACATCCTCCATCTTTTCTCGAACTATAACCTCTTCCTCTCCTAACTCCAATTGCTCTTCCTTTATTGCTTCTGGGTTCTTCAAATGATCTCCACTCTCTGAAGGAATGCACAACTCCTCAGCATCACTCTCCCATTGGCTAAGAACGCTTGTAGACACTTAGGCTTCCATGCTCTCTACCACGTCCGCTAAGTGACTCAATTGATCTTCCAAGGTCTTCAAGCTACTCCTCATTTCCTACTGGAATTGAAAAGTACTCGTTTCCAAACTCATTATGATCTCCTCCAAAGACATCTCATCAGCTTGTGATGGCGATGGTAGAGGTGGAGGCTGTGGCTGGAAGTAAGACTGCTCTTGATAGTAGCTCGATGGAGAAGCAAATCTTTACTGTGTATCCTGCAAAACAGGACACATACAAAAAATGATAACCCAAAAATAAGCAAACTTCACATACCTTAGCTTGTTGGTCATCCCTCGGTACTTGCGGGGCTAAGGGTGCGAAATCTGCCACTTGATGTTCAAACTTAGAAGTAGCAACAGATGAAAACTCATCATCATAATAAGGATAATATGAAAAATCAGAATCAAAAGCATACTACTAATGAGCCATGTTGCTAAAAGATCTAAAAATCAGAAAACGCTATGAAATTAAAACAAACAGAAGACAAGGTAACCAAGAGCAACGAAACCAAAAACAAAAATAAAAACATCACTAAAAAAACCGTCAAGAAATTCCTCGACAATGACGGCAAAATTTGGTACTGTTGTAGCCTGCAACCAAATTAATACCAACTCTAGTAATGAAAAATGTAGTTAGTGAAGAGTTGAGATCGTTCCCATGAGAAATTTTAACGATAAAGATTATACGAGTTCAAAACGAAAATACAGTGGGGGGAGCAGGGGTTAATTCACCTCCATCTAAGAATTTAAAAATGGTTGAAATTGAAAATTAACAAAATAACTGGATCTAAAAATTCAGTAAACAACCCTTCGTTTCGGGTCACCGACGTTATCACACTAATATGGATCCTTGATATAAACTTTAGTCCATCAACAAACATTCATTGGGTGATGTTTTCTCTTAAGGTTAAATGAATAGAAATATGTATTCTAAACATTCTTATTAGTCAACAACTTAGATACGATCTTAAGTTTAATTGATTAATAGCTTTAAGAACTAAGAAACCAATGAATATGACAACACATATACGACATGCATTTAATCAAATTAAGTACCTTCTTAGAATTTCAAACTCTAACGTAAAGATGGTAATCCTATTTGTCACTTTTGATTAGCAAAACTAAACGTCAAATCCTACTAATCTAGCTATTAAACAAATCAATTCCTAGTTGCACACCCTAGAAATCAACCAATTCAATCATAAAAAGCAATTCGGAAGACACTAAATATTCATCAATGAAACAAACTTTATTAGAATTCTCATACATACTAGGTAATAACACAGTTCCCTTCAACCAAGAAGAAATATTTAGGAACTCATAACGAAAATAAAAACCAACAAAGAAATAGCAAAATACAAAGTCTCCATCCCTGATCTTTTTCCCAAAAAATCTGAAAAGTCCTAGAAAACTACTGCAAAAAATGTAAACTCCCTATATTGCCTCTAGTGAACAGTAAAAATGTCTTCTTTTATGCTTTTTAATATCCTCTCTTCTGCTTTTCATTATTTTCAGCAGATATTCTGTAATAGCCTAGACCACCCGCCCACAAATATTGTCAGCTTTGGGCTCTAAGCCCCTTACGGTTTTGCTCTTCCCACACCAGGTAAGACGCATTTTTCCAAGGGTGAGAAGAGCAAAACCGAGGGGGGTTTAGTCCGAAAGCCAACCCAAAGCCGACAATATCTATGGGCGAGTGGTCTGGTCCGTTACAAATGGTATCAGAGCCGGTTCTCTAACTGTTGTGCCAGCATAAAACGCTGGGCCCTTAAGGGAGGTGGATTGTGAGATCCCACATCGGTTGGAGAGGGGAACGAATTATGCCTTATAAGGGTATGGATACCTCTCGCCTTAATACGTGTTTTCCCAGGAGGGAAAAAGCAAAACCGTGAGGGTTTGGCCCTAGAGGCAACCCAAAGCGGACAATATCTGTGGGGGGATGGTCTGGGCTGTTATATATTCTCTCTCCATATTCAAATTGCAAATCCCCTTCAGTAAGGCTACAATTTGATTCTCAAGATCATGAAGATTTTAGGTGGATCGAATCTTATTTCAAAACAGATTCTGCAGATATTGTTTCCTTGCACGTGGCCACGCTTAGTCAGCAACACGTCTGCTAGCTTATATCTGTTTCTTTATCTGTCCATTTCACGACTTTTTACTTCATAATCAGCTCCAAGAATGCTCAAGACTCCCTAATAACAAAAGATGAGTAAGTCCATTAGGGTGAACTCAATTTGCACTCAACAAAAGGGAATTAGAAATCAAAATAGTGAAAATTAATTATCCTATCAACTTGGTTTCTCAAAACTTGTGGTCACAACCTCATTGAAGACTACGTAGTCTGTAAGATGATTATTAGTTAAGTTGATGATAAATTAATTATAAGAATTAGGAAAACTTTGAAGTATAAGTTCAAAATGTTCAAATGAATATGTTTTATATTCCAATAATGTGAGGTAAGAGAATAGAGTGGTCAAATTATTAATGCGCTTAATTATTGAAATAAATTCTTACATCCAAAGAGTATGAATTTTCCTCTTTAAAAAATTTGTTGTAGAGTGACTTAACTTCATATAACTTTGTAAAATGATCTCATGTCTCTTGTGTTGTTTTCTTCTCCTTTATGCTTAACAAAACTTCACCAGATAAAGCGAGATGAAAATTTCCACCGACATTTATGACCATTTCATTCTATTTGGTACCATTTATAAACTCTGTCAACTTTATACTATTAATTGCATGGTAATTATCCTTTGAAAGGATTTCTTTCATCTTCAACTTTCATATTAAGAAATTATTCCTATTTAACTTCTCAATCATAAATTTAAATGACATTGTTTCGATCCCAAACTTCTTTGAGTTAAGATAAATAACTTATTATTTCACATAAACAATAATTACATATATGAATAATATTCAACACCTTCAAAGAGTAAATAATATCTAACATATTTTCTAACAGTGAAGATGCACTTATAGTAGTAACTACAAAGCATAAGATAGCTAGATATATACGCCCTAATTAGCCTTTAATACCACTTGTTGAAA
>JAOQMR010000212.1:22392658-22404441 GCA_027563865.1 Erythroxylum pelleterianum | reverse complement strand
ATATTTTCTTATTTTTGTTTATTGATTTTGTTGTTTTAACTATGATTAATAATTAAACACTTTTTTTTGGATTTAGATATGGAATAGGTGAATGCTATGTAAATATGTGTCAATGTCTATCACTCACTAACTAGGCAAGTACATCTATCGTTAGAAAGTGATATGATAAGATCCCTACTGTATAGATCTTAAAGGCAAGTGCACCTATCAAAATATAGTATAGTGATAGTGAATATCAAGTGTCAACCTCACAGGGACTACAAATAGTAGTAATGACTTCTTTTCTGTTATATACCTAAAAATTAAAGTGAATATTTAATTTAAATAATAAAATTAAACTAAATTTTAATCCAATTAATGACTAAGAATGCAAATTACTTCAGCATTACCTAGGGAATGAATCCCTTTGAGACTTTTTAAGTTATTAAACCCCTATTATGCAATTTAATTAATTATCAATGGACTGCGAAAATTCCTATTTTATGTTAATATCTTTCTCAAGACTATTAACACCTAAACCCATGTTGATTAATTGAAATCTTTTTATAATTAAAACCCATAAGATTACATTAATCGATTCATGAATTTTACTATTAGATTTAACCTTAATCTAGAAGATTTATATTGACCTATCTCTAGATTTGCATGGAGCTCGTATCAATTATAGTATATCTATTCAAATAAAAGAATTTCTCAATCTAAATTGTATGAAATCATATATGAAATAATATTTTGAACATATTAATTCTTCAACTAATCAGAATAAATATTTGAATCCAAGGAAACAATAATCAAATTGCATTAAGTAAAGGATTTAAAATCTAAAGTCTACCCTAAGGTTCATCCTACCTAAGCACTAAACAAATTTAGTTTATACAAATAGAAAACATAACCAAATGTTCAGAATAAGAATTAAAAATAAGAGAATCCATTGTATATCCTTTTTTCTCTAATACAATCTACTTAAAATTTGATGGAAATATGGTCTCTATTGATCTCTATGTTAATCTACAATTCTGTGCTACTCTAAAGTTTAAATATGTGCCTAAAACTTGAACTACCTAATTGCCCTTTGAAATCAAGGTTTTTGTACTAGACACGGTCACACACATTACCCTGTATAGTGACCGTGCCCCCTTAAAAAGCACTTTAAAACTTAACCATCATGTAGAAACATAGTTTTAGAAACTCAAACTAGTGGACATGTCAGTGTACAAGACTTTCATGAGTGTGTCTACCTTAAGATGGGTAAAAACAATGTCTTTTTTAACCTATACACGATCACAAAGACTTATATGGTCCCTTACACAACCATGTGTGTATGTTTTAATAATAACTTTACTTCTTTTGTTTCATGCCTTAATTTTTCTTAACTTCTTCTCCTCTTGATTGATGAAGGAAACTAAGACTTGAAAACATGCCATGAACAAATTAAATACCAAAAACAATAAAACTTTAAAAATAAACAAGCAAAATGCACTAAACTTGGGATTAAAAATATAGTCTATTACGCATTTATCAGCTTCCCCATACTTAAGCTTTTGCTTGTCCTCAAGCAAATTATAATCCAAGTCATTAAACTTAAATACATCCATCCTTTGTCAATTACAACCTATCTATCCACACCCTAAATTATCATATAATATGAATCAAATTAACATACAGTTAGACTTTATCCATCTTATGACAAACAAAAATAAAACAATATTAATATCAATCGAATTTACAATCTTTCTAAAATCAAAAGCATAAAATTTCTTACCGTTACAAAGGATTCACTCTTTCATTCAAAATGTTTAGGGTAGAAAATATAATGAGACTCTCAAATACCTAAAAGGAATCTTAACCATAAGCCTGCAAGAAAATCACATCTCTACCACTAATAAGTAAATTGTAAGCAAAAATTAGAACATCTTTTAAGTAGGGTATGGAGGGATAATTAAAAGATAACAATGTGAAGGAAATTTACATAAACAAGACTATGTAAAACTTGATTTTTCATAATATAGGTCTTTCAAGCAAATATTTCAACTGATACAGCAATAATTCTTCTCACTCTCCAACAAATATCACAACTTTTATTTCTTTTTTTAAAACCTAAAATTTAATTTTTTTGGAGAGACAATAAAGTTATGACAACATTGCACTTGAGAAGTTATAAACTTAACTATTAATATGCACTAACATTCTTAGACATAATAAATCTCTTTAAAATTCTTCAATATAATCCAAGTTTTATGTAATCAAGTAAATGAAAATCCTCTGGGATTAAACAATAAATGAAAATTCTTTAAGAAAAATAAGGTAATCAACTTTCGATATGGCTATCATTAAAAAAAGTCTAAATCTCAAACCCGATTACTCCTAAGGGATAAAACATGATAGTTAATAAAAAAGAAAAATAAGCTAGAATAATGGTTAAATCTAAGTGCCTTTATCATATTAATGCCTTTAATATGACAGTGTGGGTTCAGTGTGAATAATAATAGTAAGTTCTAGAATCATTTAACTATGTATGATAAAGTACAAAACAAAGAATAATATAGCATAATTTAGTTATTACTTTGCTTTTAAGCTCAAAAGCTCACATTTAGGCTTAATGTATGTAAATAATATGCAATTTTCATTCAAATCAACCATCTTAATGGCTACTGAAAATACCACTAAGAAAAGCACGTCTAGTCCATCTTTCATCCTTTTACATACTAATTCAAATCAATAATCAATGATAACCTAAAGTGTTTAAGACAAAATTTAACTAAATTGGGATACAGTTAATAGGAATAAATAATAAGGATTATAAAAATGATAAAATTGAAAATTTTCTTCAAAATCTATTCATAATTCATTCATTATTCAACAAACCCTTTTCCTCACGCTTAAAGATATACATTATCCCCAATATATGCCATAAAAGCACATAAAAATAATTTAAGACCAAAGATAAAAGTGAAAATGGATATTGATTTGGTACTTCCCTAAATAATATTTTACATAATTCTAATTTGGTCACAATTTCCATTCTAAATTAAGTATAGTAATCCTTCAAAAAAGGGATAAAAAGGTAAAAATAAAAATAAAAGGAAAGAAAAAATAATAGAATAAAAATAAAAGGTTATAACAATTTTGAATAAGAGCTTAGCAGGGTTAAACCCATACTAATTATCAAGAAACAAAATAATAAAAATACGCAATAAAAAATGAAAATAAAAGAAACAAAAGAAACCCTAATGAACATCCTAGACTCCCTCTGCATCTGTCAATCCATTGGTGTTGTTAGAGTATCCTCGAGTGGTGCTTTATAATTGGCTCTAGCATTTGGTTACTGAGAAATTTAAGATGATATGGCATCTCTAGTAGGTGGAGGTGGTATCATGTATCATGTATCTTGCCATCTTGACCATCACCTCCTCCTTTCCATCTGTCATGTGCCTTTAAATACTCCATATGCTCCATCAGCCCCTACTATCTAGTTCAATAACATGTTGCATTACTAGGATTTGCCTTATATATTTCTCTAGCTAGGTGATCTTCAGTATGTCCAGATGGTGTTAAAATCCTAAACGAACCTCCATTATCAAATGAATTATCCTATTGCTTAGCTCTTCCTGTCTGTTGCTGAGGCAAATTTGGCCTTAACTACTATGAGAAGTCTGGTCTTAAATGTTGCTTATATATATTAGGGCAATGCCTATACGCTCCAATAGCTGCATGCTCCTCTTAAGCTCCAAACAATCTATAAATATCTTATACTAGTCCTCGTCTTCTCGTCACCGAGTATATGTTCTTCATTATCTCCAAGTTTAAGGAGACTATGGTGTTGAGTAACCTCATAGGTGGTAATTTACTGAAGAATCCCATCCTCCTCGCCAACTGAGTCATATATGATCCAATGTAGATTGTTTCACCTTATTGTCCTCACACTAATGTAAAAAAATTAAGGTAATGCATACCCCAAATGGATCATCATCTGCTTACTCATACTCCACAGATATAAAACATCTACATTTTCGATAACTCCAAAACTATCACCTCACCCAATTAATTTATGACTAAGATAGTGTGAATGTACCTGAGTGTAAGGTGTATCAATTTAGAGGCCTTGGACTTACAGGGATTGTAGTACTCATTTTTTTTAAAGATGATCTAAAAATTACGAGCCTCCATCTCCTAAGGAAAGTCCATGTGAAGATCTAAATAATCTTAAGGCTCCATGAAGTCTTGCTTATATAGTCCTACCATCACGGAAAACTTCATGTAACTCATCCACATCATCTCAGTCAGCCTCCGAAATTGAATTGTTTTCGAACAACTCCAATTATAGTGACCCTTTTATGAGACGAAGGTACAACAGAACTTGAGTGTGTGTTCCGAATACGTGGGTCCATTATCTAAAAAATTGGGATTATGCTCCAACACTTAAAAAGTCCTAAAACTACTGTTCCAAACCCACTTACTCAAAAGCTTCCCAATTAATGCATCTACTGGTTTTGAATTTCTTATCCTTCAATCTCGGAAATTGTGCTTCATAAGTTCTGGCATTAAATTCAAGCATGTGGTGACATGCTACTAGATGTAGAGCTGCCTTTTAAGCAGATGGAGAAGGGGGTATAACTTGGTCTCTAGAAGACCCTTCACCTCTTTATCACTTGCGTGGCTTTGTCTTTTTCCCTTTTTTGTTGCACAGTTTCCGTTTATGTCATTATGCATTAAGTGAAATGGAATGTGAGAAAGTAATGAACAGAAATACTAAATAGCAAATTTCCTCACACTTTATTAGTGAATTCATCATTAATATTGCAATTGCGATAACGGACACAATTAAAAATTAAATTGAACTAAAAATAATGAAATAAATAGAAAATTATCCTAATTGCAAAATTAGAAACATAAGTAAACATGCAATAACAAAATGAGACTAAATTGACAATTACTAATTACAATTTCTAAGATTGAAAACAAAAAAGATACTATATGAATACTATGAGAACAATTAAAACCTAAATCATACTAGACATTAAATATGCATAAAATTAATTAAATAAAAAACAACTAACTGAAAAATGAACACAAATCATACAAAATCTAATGAAGCACAATGAAATTAACATAATATAGTGAGCAAAAGGAAAAATCACAGTTTGAATTTTATCAAATCACATTTTCATTTAATAATTAAATCAAATAATCCATAAGGGAAAGTATAAATTGAAATTGCAAAACAAGAAGAAATTAGGGGAAACATACCTTATATGGCAGCAAAATGGATAAACCTAGCAATTTGGGGTAATTCGAAACCTTAAACATAAGAATCACCCAAAATCCAAATATAAATCAAAGAAAAAAACAATAATGATGAGATTGGTGGTCACAAATGACATGAAAAACCTAAGTTAGGATGAGGAGGAGAAGTAGCACAAAGGTAAGAGAGGTAGAGAAGAAGAAGAAAGTAAAGAAAAGGAGGCGTTGTAGGATTTTAAAGAATTGTTGTCAAGCATGGTCAAAGTATACGATCATGTCCAAAATCGTGTATCACACTAGGACTGTGTACGATTGGACAAGCATCTCATGTGATGCGCTTAAACAACATATATGACACAAACATGTCTTAACAACCGTGTAAGTCTTTGGGCCTATGTGGAAAATCTAAAAAAAACTTGCAAATATGGACATGAGCATGTCCAGCGACTTCGTAAGTTATCGGGACCATATTTTCCATAAAATTACTTACTTTTGGTGGATGTGTCCGTGTCCGCGACCCTGTGAACTTCTAATTTCTTGAAAATTTTAAAACTTTCACTCAACCTTAAGCCTAATTAAATAAAACACACTAACAAAACAAAAAGTATGCAAAAATTAATAAGGATTCTTATAAAACTAATATTAAACATGCCAAAATTAATAAAATTCTAAAACTAAACTCAAAAGAAATCCAAATTAAAGAATCAAAATAACTAAAACTATTTTAATTCTTGGGTTGCCGCCTAAATAGTGCTTGTTTAACATCCTTAACTAAATGTACACATATATAATCAAGGTGACTTGTTTAGATTAAATTACTCCTTAGCACTATTAAGTTCAGGTCCAAGATAAAACTTCAAGCGATGACCATTCACTTTAAAATTACCTTTATATTGATGACTGGCTATACCATATGGAAAGACCTTCTTCATAATAAAGGGACCCGACCATCTTGGTTTAAGCTTACCCAAAAATAATCTTAGGTGAGAGTTCTACAAAAAGAACATAGTCTCCCTCCTTAAATTGCTTGGATTGTTTAATCCTCCGATTATGATATTTCTTGGTCTTTTCTTTGTACAGTTTAGAGTTTTAATTGGCCAACAATTGCCATTCTTCTGCCTCATTAACTTGAAACTTCCTCTTCTTAACTATTAGTTAAGGATCAAAATTCATAAGTTTGATGGCCTAGTATACCTTCTGCTCTAATTATATAGTGTAATGCCAATCAAAATTTTATACACAATTCTATAAGCTTATAGAGCATTATTTAACTTTATTGACTGATCTTTCCAATTATTCTTTACAAAATTTTTCAGAATTTGTTTTAAATCCCTATTAGCTACTTCAACTTAGGCACTAGTTTGAAGGTGATATGAGGTTGTAATTCTATGTTTGATTACATACTTTTTAGTACCTTTTTGAATTACACACTACAAAAATGCCCCTCTCACTAATAATTTCTCTAGGGATGCCAAAGAGTGAAAATAACTTTTTAGGAATTTAATAACTACGCTAGCAATATTTATAGGTAAATCTTAAGCTTCAACCCATTTAGAGACATAATCAATAACAAATAGGATGTATCTAATACCAAACAAAACTAGAAATGGACCCATGAGATCAATACCCTAAATATGAAATACTTTATACTCAAGAATGAAATTATAAGACACCTCATCACGAAAAGAAATATTACCTAATTGTTAGCAACTTTCATATAAAGCTATATAGGGCATCCTAAAAAATTACAGGCTAATAAAAACCTAACTTAAGAATTTTTGAGCAATTCTGTTCGCAACTTAAGAATTTTTGAGCAATTCTATTCGCACTATGGTGCCATCTAACTAGTCTAATATATCAGTACCTAGGATTTTCCACCCCTTGAAGTAAGGTACACATCTTCTCACTATTTGATTTACACAGACACAAAATAAATTTGGATCTTGATAAAAATAGTCCTTTAAATTAGTAAAGAATTTATTATTTTGCTTATAGGAAAGACCCTTTAGTAAGATTTTGGTCATTAAATAATTCATAATATTTGAAAGACAATAAATTTTAAGATCACTTACCTCCTCTAAATTGTAGAGGCACTCTTTTGGAAATGAATCATCAATGTCTTCTTTAGTTAGCTCCTATAAGTTTGAGTTTTCTAAGTGAGATAGATGGTCTATTGCTAAGTTTTCAACTCCCTTCTTATCTATAATCTATAAATTGAATTCTTGCACCAATAAAATCCATCTAATTAGTTTAGGCTTAGCACCTTGTTTATTTAGCAAGTATCTTAACGTGGAGTGGTCGGTATAAACAATAACTTTGAACAAAGACTATATAAGGTTTAAATTTATCAAATGTAAAAACCAATACGAGCAATTCTTTCTCTATAGTAGTATAATTCTCTTCGTAGTCTGTCAAATTCTTACTAGGATACTAAATTGCTAAAAATGCTTATCCTTTCTCTATACAAGTACTCAAAAGGTAAATTCCAATTTAGTGCAACTACAATTAGGGCATTAGTTAACTTTTCCTTAATAATGTTAAAAGGTATCTAAGTACTTTTGAGCAAAGTTAAAAGGCACATCTTTTTCCAATAACTTGGTTAAAGGCCTAGTAATTTTAGAGAAATCCTTAACAAATCTTTTGTAAAAGCCCACATGCCCTAAAATACTTCTAAAAGCCTTAACTGAAATAGAGGGTGGTAGTTTCTCTATGATTTATCAACGTCAATAACCTTGTAAGAAATTTTAGAGCTTAGAACTATGCCCTTTTATAACATAAAATGATATTTTCCCAATTCAACACCATATTAGTTTCCTCGTATCTCTCCAACATACTTTCTAATTATAGAGGTATAAATCAAAAGATTCACCAAAAATAGAAAAATCATCCATAAATACCTTCATTATATCCTTAACTAGATCATCAAATATAGCCATCATATACCTTTGAAAAGTAACAAGTGCATTGCACAGCCTAGAGGTCATTCTTCTATAGGCGAACATACTATAAAGGCAGGTGAATGCCATTTTCTTCTGATCTTTTAAGACAGTAGGAATACGGAAGTAGACCAAAAGTCCATCCAAGATACAATAGTATATATGTTCAATTAGCTGCTCCAATATTTGGTCCATGAAAAGCAAAGGAAATGGTTATTTCTGAGTAGCATAATTCAACTTGCTATAATTGATAGTTGTAGATTGCATCATGTTTTAATAGGTAGTTTGATGTGTGTTTAGTTATTAACTTGATTATTTAGCATATTTTTAGGTTAGAATTGTGTTTGTTTGTTTGCTAAATATTTGTGTTTTAAAGTGTTTCATGTGTTAGAGCATGCTTTTGAGTTTCAATGTTGTGTATTTGAGGTGCTTTGATGATTTTCTTAGTGTTTCAAGGCTAAATCAAAGAACGGAGGAGTTTTGGAGGAGACCCGAGCCAAAGAAAAGGCTTACGATCGTGGCCCTGTACATGGCAAACATGCACACAGCCTTACCAACTTGAGTTTTTGAGAGACTTTTCAGGCCTTTCGGATCCCGAAAAAAGCCTTTGGGTTGCCTAAATTAGAAAAGCCTATAAAAGGCACTATGATGAAACCCTAAGAGAGCCTCCATTTTTGCTACATTTGAAAAACCTTCAAGAAAGAAGAGAGAAGAAGGAAGAAGAGGTGAGAGAGGAGTGGGCAGTTTCAACTACTACATTTACGGGCAATCCCGATCCTTTCTAAGTGACATTTTCATTTCATCTTGTTATTCTTTTCTTTAAATGTATACAATGAATGTGATGATGATGATGGGTTTGGATTGGATGATGTTCTTAACTCGTTTGGGATTTTGAATTGATTCAATGTTAATCTAGTTATCTTTTGTGTTGATTGATTGGGCGTTGTGATTAATTGCGATGCTTGCATGTTTCAGTAATAAAATGATAGGGTGAATCGAATAAAAATGATTGGGTTGTATTAATGAGAGTTAAGTGACTCAATAGACCACGCGATTAATCAAAACAATATTTTATACATAGAGAGATCCCGTGTGAGGACCCAGTTGTTCATTAGAACACGTAAGAACTAATTAGGTTGTAGGTTGATAGTTAATTGAGAGATTACATTTTCAGTTATTTTGTAGGCTGATAGTTAATTGAGAGATTACATTTTCAATTATTAGACTTAATTAGGGATTATAAATTAGGGCTTAGTGATTATAACTCAAGAGAGAGTAATTTACCCCTAGATAGTCTAGAATCGATACCATATTAGCACATAAGTGACTAGATTAACATTGATGATAGGATAAATCCCCCTCCTTTATAATCGTTCAATTCTTCTTGATTGATTTTCAATTGTCAAATTGGTGGTGCTTAATTTAATTTCCTTGCTTAATATAGAATTCTTGTTTCTATCATTCCATATTCTTGTTGAATTCTTGTTTCTATCATTCTATATTCTCATATTTACTTTTTTGTTTAGTTTTTCTTTTCATTTTAATTATCTTTTAGGCCTTAGACAATTTAGAATTCGATTAGTTTACCAATTCCTCGAGGGATCGACATCTCTTATGCTATGTTCGCGATCCGTTCGCTTATGGTATTTTGAGGGTTTTAAATGGATTAAAACTTGCTCAACAATAATCAATGCATACTCTTCATCTAATGACAATTCTCATGGGAATCAATTCATTGTTCTCATTAGATACTATCACCATTCTTCCCTTCTTTATTATAACTTGTATAAGACTCACTCAAGAACTATAAAAAATCGGGTAAATCACACTATCATCTAGGAGTTTAATTACGTCTACCTTTACCACTTCGTTTATCCTGGGATTCACTATCCTTCGAGGCTACAAAATTGGTTTGAAATTGTCCTCCATAAGAATCTTGTGAGTGCAAGAGGAAAGGATAATTCCTCTAATTTTAGAAATCTTCCAAGTAATGGCCATCCTATGCTCCTTAAGCACATTTAGCAACTTTTTTTATTTACCTTTAAAGTTAAGGCAATAATCATTGGAATATTTGAATTTTATCCAATAAGTTGTATTCCAATTGATCAGACAACTTCAACTCCAAATCTGGAGGCTTTTCAATGGAGGGTTTTAACCTTTTCTTTGTTGTTCTTTCAATCTCTTCAAACTCTCTTCTTTGACATGGGTTCATTAGCCTTTGAGTAGGCTATCTATTCTTTCTTTAATAGGATTTCCCATTCTTCCTCCTCTGCTTGAACAAGACATAGCTTTAGTGAGTCTATAAAAACAAAATCATACACAACGTCTAAAACTATAAAATCAGTTATATCAATAAAATAATAAGCATAATAATGCTTAAGGGAGTGTCTGTAGACATTAGATATCTTAAAGGCAACCTTTTCTTCTCCCACCTTAAGCACTAGTTTGCCATCGCTAACATAAACAATGGCTCTAGTAAAGAGTCAACCTAGAATCAAAGGCATATTTGTATATGGGATCATAAAATCTACCAGGAAGATGAACTTTCCAACTTTAACAAGAGCATCCTCTATAATATCCCTAGGATACTTAACTGGTCTATCTGCTAACCGAATGTTCATCTTTGTAGCTCTTAGTTCCCCTAATCCTAATTTCTTAAATAATTTTTAAAGATTTAAATTAATACTAACCCTTAAATTAGCTAAAGAATTTTCTACTAATAAACTATCAATTAAATAGTGGATAGTAAAACTCTTAGAATCCTTAAGTTTCTCAAGTAGCTTATTTTATAGAATCACCGAGCACTCCTCACTCAATCTCACTGTAGCCAACTCCTTCAACTCTCTCCTATCCTTAGGTTTCTTGTGGCTCTTTTATTTAATGTATGTATGTTTGTTTTGACAATCCACATAAATGTTAAGATCAGTAAAATCCAATTCAAAAAGCATTTCATTCTTTACTAATCTTTGAAGTCGTTCTTTGGAAACATATCCCAAATGCTTATACACAAGTAAGCAGATTTATCATTAATCAAACTATGTTTGATACCAATATTGAAAGTTTCAACGTAAACGACATCAAGGTTTATTTTATATAAACCATCACATAGTACACTACTACTAACTAAGTGGTTATGTCTGTACAAATTGGAACTACCACTTCCAAATTTAAATAAGCATCTAGATCTATCAAGTTTGGATAAAGAAACCAAATTCCTCGATATACTAGGTACATAAAAAGTTTCACATAAGTCTAAATAATACCCAATATCTAGGATTAAGTGATAAGTCCCGTCAGTGTTCGTGAACCGCAAGTGCACGGTTGTCGAAGTGAGTAATAAATCGGTCAGAACCGAGTCGTGTCCACAGGGATTATGCGAAAATTTAATTCTACGCTAGCTAACGATATTTGAAATTTGATTGGATAAAATTTTAGAAAATTAAAATTTATGTAAACGATATTTGAAATTTGATTGGATAAAATTTTAGAAAATTAAAATTTATGTAAAGAAATTTTTTTTCTTTTTTTTAAAGACAAAATTAACTTAAAATAAATTTCTTAACAACTACCAAATTTAATGCGACCAAAATAACTATGAAAATGACA
>JAOQMR010000212.1:22357942-22372645 GCA_027563865.1 Erythroxylum pelleterianum | reverse complement strand
TTGTCCTTAGAAAAATTTATAATGCAATTAATATCAATTTGTAACAATTTTTACTATCAAATTGCATAAAATATAAACACACACTCAAGGACTAATTTAAGAAAAAAATCAAGAATTAAGAGTCAAAAAGTATATTAAAAGCTATGAAAATGTCGCCAATTTATATAATAAACTTGGGCTCAATCAAATGTTGTCACCAACCCTTCAAAATCATAGTCCATTTATGTGTTTGTATAAGTCTTCACCAAATTATCTTGCCTAACAACCTTTTGGTTATACCATCTATCCATTTCTTAGATCGTATTCTAATCACAAATTTTCATTCAGGTTTATACCGTGTATTTACTTAGGAGCAAGTCCTTCCCATCATGCTCATCGTTGTCTAGATCCTACGTCAAAGCGTGTTTATCCAGCTAGACATGTCCAGTTTGATTCAACACATTTCTTGGTTCTCAATTATCTACAGGTACAGTTCTGCCTCCACCTACTACACCATGGCTTTCTATCACAAATCAGATAACGCATCACTTGGGCACTCCAGTTGAATCAAGTACGACTTTATCTAATACAAATTTATATGAAGAGTCCAATTCAACGACAAACACCTTGCCAAATCTAAACCATTCACCAGGACCTACATCCGACAATGATCAGACTCCTACATCCAATACATCTTCTTCCCCTCATAACCAAATCGTCTCATGAACCTCAGACCTACAATCAAGCTCAGCCTCATCTTCAATGGAGGCAGGCCATGACAAGTGAAATTAATGCCCTCTTGTAAAATAAAACATGGCAGTTGGTTCCTCGCCCTCCAAATACCAACATTGTGGAAAATAAATGGCTATTTCGTATTAAACGGAAAGCTAATGGAGATATTGAGCACTATAAGGCTCGTTTGGTTGCAAAGGGTTTCTCTCAGCAACCTAGAATTGATTACAATGAGACCTTTAGCCCGATTGTGTTTAAATGGCCAATTAGGCAGCTAGATATATCCAATGCGTTCTTGCATTGATATCTTGAGGAGGATATATATATATATGGCTCAGCCACCTGGGTTCATTGATTCCATTCATCCGGATTATGTTTGTAAGTTACAAAAAGCTCTGTATGGGCTCAGACAAGCACCGCGTGCTTGGTTTCAACGATTGAGTAATTTTTTGTTACCGATTGGGTTTCAAGCTTCCAAGGAAGACACTTCTTTGTTCATTTATAGAAAGGGAAATATTAAATGCTTCATTTTAATCTATGTGGATGATATTTTGCTTACATGCTCTCAAGTTAGAATTTTTCTGCAATCTTTACAGTCTGCATTTTCGGTTAGAGACCTTGGCAAGTTAGACTATGTTTTGGGCATTGAAGTGCTTCCGACATCCTCTAGAATTATGTTATCATAGTAGAAAAATGTCCATGATTTATTGCATCAGTTTAACATGATTGACAGCAAGGCAACCTTGACTCCTATGGCTACCACTCCGCCACTATCTAAGCATGGTGGTGAACTCATATCTAATGGAGAACATTTTCGGCATCTGTTTGGTTCTCTTCCATATGTTACTCTCACTAGACCAGATGTGTCCTTCATAGTTAACAAACTTACGCCATTCATGCATCAGCCAGCGCAAGATCACTGGATAGCAACCAAACATTTGCTGCGTTATCTCAACGGTACTGCTTCTGTGGGTCTCTTCTTCTCTAATAGTTCTCCAATATCTTTCAATGTTTTTTAGATAGCGATTGGGCTGGTTGCCCTGATGATCGAAAATCAACATCTGTTTATGCAATTTATTTGGGGAATAACTTAATTTCATGGTCATCCAAGAACCAGTCCACTGTTGCTCGCTCTTCAACGGAAAGTGAATACTGTTCTATTACTCATGCTAACTTTGAGATTACGTGGCTTTTGTTCTTGCTGTCCGAACTTGGGTATCAAGTTTCACCAGCAACCATATGGTGCGATAACGTTGGGGCAATTTGCTTGACATCAAATCCAATTTTTCATGGTTGAACGAAGTATATTAAACTAGATTTTCATTTTGTGAGAGACCAAGTACAACGTAAAAAGGTTCAGATTAAGTTTATATCAGGCCAAGATAAGCTTGCTGACATAATGACCAAACTGTTAGGCTCTCGTCTATTTTTGCGCCATCGTGACAAGCTTCGTCTTCAGCCTTTTTCGTCTTCAGTTTGAGGGGGCATGTTAAGATATCAGCAGATGATTTGGATATGTGCAGACTCATTCAACATTACTTTAATTTCCTTGATGCTGTGTATATTTGTTTCCTTAATTCTTGGTGTATATTTGATTTGATGAGATCATTTTTCCTTAGTTTTAGCTTAGCATATCTGTTGTATTTGGCTATAAAAGCCACAGTATCGTAACTAAAAGTATATACAATTTTCTTCTCCTTCTCTACTGCTCGTACAAACATCATTGTTGAGATATGGAGCCTAATAATATATTTGGACTTTACACCAGGCCCACAATCGCAGATCCAACTTAGAGGACGAAAATTTGGATAAGTTATCATAGGGCAGTTATGTCTTTTGTTTTCTCCTGGGCATATAAATATGTTCTATTCTCCTAGTGTACTGATGTCGAAAACATTCACAGTAAAATAAAACTCTAGCTTCCCGGGGACGTAGCTAAAAAAACATTGGTGAATTACGGAAATCTGTGTGTGTTTGTTATTTTCGCACTTGTTCTTTGATTATTATGATTGATCGTTCATAACAACCAATATCAGAGCTTGGTTCGTATCACAACAATCTGAAAAGATGGAAAGCGCAAAGGTTACAATTGAGAATTTGATGGAATCGATTTTGGTTTATGGAAGATTATCTATATTAGAGAAACCTTCACGAACCCTTGTCAGGGAAGAACCATAAACCATGAAACAGGAGGTTTGGGATCTGAAAGATTGGCAGGCATTAGGGTTGATTCATTTATCATTGGCGAGAAATGTTGCCTTCAACATCCTTAAGGAGACAACGACTGCAGAAGTACTGAAGGCTCTGGAAAATATGTATGAAAAACTGTCGGCTATTAATAAGGTATATCTAATGCGTTGTTTGTTTAATCTGGAGATGTCTGAAAGTGGATATGTCACAGATCATGTTAACGAATTTAATATGATTATCAGTCAATTAAGCTCTGTTGATATTAATTTCGATGATGAGATTAGAGCCCTAATTTTTATGTCCTTTCTACCCGAGTTATGGGATGCTGTTGTTTCCGTAATTAGCAGTTTGTGTGGGTCTCAAAAGCTAAAGTTGTATGAAATCCGAGATGCTGTTTTGAGCGAGAGCATTCGTAAAGGGGAAATCAAGGATTCATCTGGTAATGCATTTAGTGTCGAGGGAAGGGGCAGGAGAAAGTCAAAAGGAGACCATAGTAAATATGGCCAATCGAAATCGAAAGAGCGGAGAAAATCTCAAGGTAGAAACGAGGTCTCTTGTTAGGGTTGTGGTGAAAAAGGACACTTCAAGAAGCACTGCCCTAAACCTAAGAAGAAGAAAGGCCAGAAAAACAATAAGTCCCATGAAGATGATGATTCTGTATGTTCTACGGAAGACATTGGTGGCGCCTTAATTCTTAGTGTGGACAGTCCAGTTGACTCCTGGATACTTAATTCCGATGCATCATTCCACTCTTCTCCAAGTAGAGAGTTATTCTATAATTTCAAGTCTGGAAATTTTGGGAAGGTGTATCTTACTGATAATAAAGCCTTGGAGATTACTGGAAAGGGAGATGTGTGTATCCAAACCTTAGGTGGGAGTAAATGGAAGCTGTAGGATGTCATATATATTCCTGAATTGAAGAAGAATCTGATTTCTATTGTTCGGTTGGACAACACAGGTTATAGGGTGGTTTTCAAAGAGAGTTCCTGAAAAATTGCGATGGGAGCTATGGTGATAGCACGGGGCATAAAGTCTGGAACTTTATACACTACCGTAGGGTGTTCAAACATGGTTGCTATAGTTGATAGTACATCGAGCTTGAGTCTGTGGCACAACAGACTACGAAACATGAGTCAGAAGCGGATGAAGATGCTAGCTTCAAAGGGGTATCTGCAAGGTTTGAAATCGATTGATATAGGTTTTGTGAGAGTTGTGTTCTAAGAAAGCAAAAATGGGAAAGTTTCACTAAGGCTAGCAGGAAACCAAAGGCAGAATGGTTAGAACTAGTACACACAGGTGTGTAGGGGCCATCTTCAGCATTGATGACTTCAGCAGGAAGGTATGGGTTTACTTTCTAAAACATAAGTCAGATGTGTTTGTTGCCTTTAAGAAGTGGAAGGCTGAAGTTGAAAATCAGATTGGGTTGAAGATTAAATGCCTAAGGTCTGATAATGGTGGAGAGTATAATTCTACAGAATTCAAGAAGTTCTGTGCTGATAAGGGAATCAGGTACACCAAGACAGTTCTTGGCAAGGCAAGATAGAATGGGATTTCTGATAGGATGAACAGAACATTGAATGAGCGAGCAAGAAGGTTGAGACTAAATGTTGGGCTACCAAAAAACATTTTGGGCAGATGCAATGAGCACAGCAACATACTTGATAAATAAAGGACCTTTAGTTCCTTTGGGTTTTAAGATGCCAGAAGAGGTTTGGTCGGGCAAGGAAGTCAAGTTTACTCACCTACGAACTTTTGGGTATGCTGCCAATGTTCATGTTGATCCAGAGAAGAGAAACAAGCTTGATGCAAAGACTTTGAAGTGCTATTTCATTGGGTATGATTCGGATCAGTTTGGATACAGATTTTAGGATGACAAGAATAGGAAGATCTTGAGACACTATGATGTGACATTTGATGAGAATGTCCTATATAAGGATAAGTTTGGGTGCGATATGAAGATGCAGAAGAAATGGGAGCTGAGGTTGAGTTGTAGGAAATTTCACCTCGTGATGTTGCAGCAAGACCACAGGAAAATCTAAAAAATATTATTGCAGAACCAGAACAACGGTTAGTCACACCTGAGCCAATGTTCAGGAGATCTACCAGGGTTACCAGGTCACCAGAAAGGTATTCACCATCCTTGCATTATTTGTTATTGACTAATAGAGGGGAACCAGAATCCTTTGATGTGGCTTTGCAGGTGAAGGATTCAATCAAGTAGGAGCAAGCCATGGATGATGAGATATGGTCACTTGAGAAGAATGATAATTGGGAGGAAACTAAGTTTCCTGTAGGGAAGAAAGCTATGTTGAACAAGTGGGTCTACAGGATCAAGAATGAAACTGATGGTACAGTTAGGTTTAAGGCTCAAATGGTGGTTAAGGGATATTCACAAAGGAAATGTATTAACTACACTGAAATATTCTCTCCTGTTGTGAAGCTAACTGCAATCAGAATTTTTTTTGTATTGTTGCAGCAGAGGACATGCACTTTGAGTAGATGGATGTAAAAACAATATTTTTACATGGAGATCTGGAGGAAGAAATCTACATGCAGCAAGCTGAGGGATATGAGGTCCCTGGTAAGGAACGTATGGTGTGTAAGCTCAAGAGGAGCTTGTATAGATTAAAGTAGGATCCAAGACAGTGGTACAAGAAGTTTGACTCTTTTATATTCAAAAATAGTTTTCACAAGAGTGAAAAGGATCAGTGTTGTTACATCAAGAAATTTACTGACTCCTTTGTTATTTTACTTTTGTATATGGATGATATGTTGATTGTAAGTTTAAGTATGGAGGAAATAAATAATCTTAAAGAGAGACTGTCATTAGAGTTTGAGATGAAAGATTTGGGTACAACAAAGCAGATTCTAGGTATGAGGATTTCCAGGGACCAGTCTGCTGGAATCCTAAATCGGTCCCAGGAGTAATACATTGAGAAGTTGTTGTCTAGGTTCATAATTGATGATGCTAAGCCCAGGAGGGTGCCTTTGGCTAACCATCTCAAATTGTCAAATGAGAAATCACCCAAGATAGCTGAGGAACGTGAGCATATGGCAAAAGTGCCTTATGCTTCTGTAGTTGGGAGTTTGATGTATGTTATGGTCTGCACTAGTCCTGATATAGCACATGTAGTGGGAGCTGTGAGCATAAACATGTTAGATTGAGGGAAAGAGTATTGGGAAGCTATGAAGTGGCTTCTAAGATACTTGAAAGGAACAGTTAGCACCTCACTTTTTTATGGGAATGGCAAGGTAGTACTAGAGGATTTTGTTGATGTTGATCTTAGTGGAGATGTGGATTCAAACAAGAGTACATCCGGGTATGTCTACACTATAGATGGAAAAACAATGAGTTGGATGTCTAAACTTCATAAGTGTGTCTTTATGTCATCTACAGAGGCTGAATATATTGCAATGGCTGAAGCTGCTAAGGAGATGATATGGTTGACTGATTACTTGGAAAAGTTGGGCAAGAAGTAGCATGACAAGGTTCTCTTCACTAATAATCAGAGTGCCATACGGCTGGTGAAGAAACAACTGTATCATTTTAGAACTAAGCATATCCGACGTAGGTACCATTTCACTCATAGTCTTGTGGAAGAAGGTGAGATGTGTTTGAAGAAGATTGATGGTGCTAAGAATCCAGCAGACATGTTGACTAAAGTGCTGGGAAACTGGCATTGTGCAAGGCGTCAGTTGGTCTTCTACCTTAGCATGGGAGATTTTGCGGCTAGGTGAGCTTGTTATGTACATTTGCATGGAGAATGAAGATGGTTGGGTTGACTGGATCAATCTCCAAGTGGGAGAATTGTTGAGATATGGAGCTTGATAATATATTTGGACTTTACACCAGGCCCGCAATCGCGGATCCAACTTAGAGGGAAAAAATTTGGATCAGTTATTAGAGAGAAGTTATGTCTTTTGTATTTTCCTGGGCATATAAATACGTTCTATTCTCTTAGTGTACCGATGTCGAAAATATTCACAGCGAAATAAAATTCTAGGCCCCTGTGGACGCAGCCCAAAAAAACATTAGTGAACCACGTAAATCTGTGTGTGTTTGTTATTTCCACACTTGTTCTTTAATTATTGTGATTGATCGTTCATAACAATCACTAACAAACTCTCTCCTTCTTCTATCCTACATCCTACTTTAAGTCCTTCACTTACCAAACCTTCGACTCTAGAACCTAAACTGAGCTGTAAGTGTGTTCTGGGAGAGTCTTCTAATTCTTTGTTGCAATAGTATCTCTTAGCCTTGAAAGACGATTCCATTTTTGTCTCCCTCCTTAGATTTAAAAAGGACTTTTGCTACATTTTTTACGGCAATTTGAAAATGTAGCTAAATGTGAGGTTTTGAGAATTGTCGCTAAAAGATCAGCCTTTGGTGACGATTCAGAAAAAATCGTCACCAAATGAAAAGCTTTTGGCGATGATTCATACAAATCATTGGAAGATGCTTATCCTTCGGTGATAGTTTTGTAATATCTTCGCCAAAGAATAAGCCTTTAGAATCGTCATGAATTGGTTATTTTTGGCGATGATTTTTGAAAATCGTCACCAAATGCTTAATAACAAAATAAATCTCTTATTTATAATTATGAATTCACTAACTTTGACATTATCAGTTTGTGACTCAACATCATATTGAGAAAATTCAAATTTAATGTTATTGACAATGATTCTAAGTTTAAAAATAAATTTAGCTAAAAAAAGTTCAAATTATTTAAATAATTTATGAAACTATAAACTTAAAAGTAATTAATATTACGTAGATTTTTACTTTTTATTTTTCTCTTTTAAATTATATGATTTGACAATTTCATATGGTGTCACAAAATTTTCAAATAGTTTTAACATGAAGTTTATAATATAATAATATATTATTCTTACGGAAAAACAATAAATAATGATATATGGTAAGTAATACAATATTTTAATTAAAACTTTAACAATTCTTAAGAACAAAACAATAAATAAAGTTTACCGCATATTACATTGAAAAAAAAAGAAATAATTAATTTTCTAGATTCCAAGTGACACAAGACTTAGTAGATAAGATAAAGGAGTTCCCTATGTTTGGATTCCCAAGAAGCCTCCTTACACATTCAAAGGCATCATTTGAAACAAACAAAGATCTTCCCTGAGTAGTTGGTTTGTTTACACCCTTTTCCAACACCTTCTTGTCTTTAACTAAACGATCATAAAATACAGTGAATGATTTCCCAGATGTAATATGGATAACTAAATTAGATGAATCGGGTGTACCATGTGTTTCACTTAAGAAATCAAAAATATAGAACAATCACGTTAATTTCTTCACAATCATTTGAAAAATTAAATTCTAAAAACTTAAAAAGCTAAATCAAATGTATAAGGAACTAAAATTTGAACACATGCATACCTGATTGAATGACTCCATCATCTTCACAATAAACAGACATAGTTTTTGCAATCGACGACTAATCCAAAACAACTGATATCCTTAATCCTGTACAGACCATCGAGATATCGTTACCACCTCTATTTTCATCTCTGTTCTCTTAAAGATTCGAGAAAACTTTATATAACACATAGTACATAGAATCACACATTCATCTAATAGCTTCCTAACAAAAAAATAAAATACAAATAATAAAGAAAGAGAGCTAATTCGGATGATACTAAAAACTTTTTAGAAGAAGATATGTCATTGAAGGTAAGTGGTGATTAGACTTTGATGAGGAGATTTATTGTGCATCAATTTGCTCTTCATCAGAGAGAATTTTTCCACATTCCTCCTATCGAAGCTCATTTATGCCATATTGACATTTTAGGATGAATTTATGTTAACAGTTTTATTATGAAAAGTCAATAGAAATAAAAACAAGTTATAGATATAATCAATATAGAAGTAGAGTGTACAATTTAATAAGGAAACGAATAATTATAAGAAGTTATATGCAATTAACAAAGTATTCACAGAAGAAGCAAAGATCATTGGAACTTAATTTTTTAACCATTCAAAAATCCCCCGCACAAGCACATTATATGTTTTCCACTCACCATTAAAGATAAATAAAACCTAGAGAACATGCGATAGATTAATAAGTGATATGACGTCTTTAAGAATAGAAGACCTCTTATTTGAATGTTCTTTTCACATTTGACACTTCTAAGATTATTAATGGACAACAGTAAGTAATATAAGTGGTTGAAGTTGAGTTTATAACCTATTCACATAAGAAAAGAAAGTTTTTATTACACACAATATCAGTACTTTTATACATTGTGTATTCCAAACATAAGTCATAACTTACATAAATACACAACCAAATTATACAACATATACCATATAACTTTTTAAGTCTTCTATCATCAAATATAATGCAAAGGTACTTATCAATTAAGGTAAAGTTCATTACTTATCTTTGTAGTTATGATTAATGTAAGCATTAATTTTGAACATAAGTATAAATATAATGCATTATTTCTGACCAGAAGCATCAACAAAAGAGAACATCTTAAACCTGAACTTATAACAAATAATAGAAACATAGTAAAGAAGAAGAAATGCTAAGGAAATGACTTTGGAGATCTTGTATAATCATTCACGCACACAAATATCCCACTTCCCCACAAATTTGTTCTAACATTCAAGCAATGTTAATTTTGTGATCAATTAATTGAGACAACTTCATATGATAACGTTGAGAATGTTAACTATGTATGTACTATTTTTAGGGGATGCCAAATTAAGTGTGCTTTCCTCTAAAGCCACTATTTTGATGAAAAAAGGGCAACTACGTAGCAATTGGATCACTCGAGCCCCTCATTAGATATAGAGAGAGCTACTGTCGTAGAATTCAAAATGGAAGGAAGTACAAAATAGGAAGTGTAATCTTAGGCAATCAATAAGATGCAGAAATTACATAGAACACACATGCAAGAAAATCCAAGCTGTTGAATAGACTTACCTGAAGAGTTGAATGAAGACTAGGGATTGAGGTTGTCTATCCAAAATAAGACACCATGATCTCTAACTACTATTTGGAAATTTGGATTAAGCAAGAAGACGTTGAGTTACTACAAAAGAATCAAGTAATTTCATACCTCGAGCTTAGTTTTCACCTGGGATGGGAATGATATATGACTCCTCCAGGAGCAAGCTAATGACTAGCTATTGGAGAACAACGACCAAAGGTAAAAGAAGAAGAAAAGGTGAGAAGCAAGACAAAGGAACCCATAGCTAACTACTTGACTAGCTCGGAAAAGTAGATCGTCTTCAATGGTTTAGCCCTAATTAGAAAGCATATGGAGACTCTTTCAGTTGGGGAGGATTTATTTACCTTATTTATAAAATGTCATCGTAGATAGATTACCTTGTCTGCTACAAATAACAACATTTTCATTTTTTCCTTTGTTAGTAATTTTTAAAGTAAATCACTTGTTAATATAGAAATCACGTATAATATGTAAATTACACAAGAAGGGGGGTTGAATTGTGTTAAATCGTTTAAGATATTAATCTTTAAAATCTTCTTGATTTTCTTTACAAATTCAGACGATTACAAAAACAATTCACTTAATTTGGTGAGTAATTCAATAGCAAAAATTATTATCTATTCTTCTAACAACAAGAAAATTAAAGAGAAAAGAGTTACAGAATATGACACCGCGATTTATCCTGGTTCACCCATAACTTTGCGCTACATCTAGTCCTCAAAGTTTGTCTGAGGTTTCACTATATCCTTCAACGTTACAAGTATTATTTCTACAATTGTAGAGCCTCTTCAGGTCTCTTTCACAAAGTATTCTTTATCTGCTTCCTTAGCCTCTTCATGGTCTAGCCTTTCTTTTCACTCAAAAAGATATTGTTTGAGCTTCACGTTACAGATGTATTTGCTCTCTTTTTTTTTTCTGCGTGAGCACTTGAGCACATAATTTCTCTAAGTATTCTTTTACAATCATAATTCTTTTCTCTTTTTTTTGTATTGTATCTTTTTTCTTTACGACTATAACTAATATTTATAACTTATATCTTCAACGGTCTTCTTTAGAATTCTGCTTGTCGAATCTTCTAAAAATTGTTATTAATTGAGTCCTGTAACCAACTCTAACTAATTGACGTTCTCGTATATTCTTTAATTACATTGTCTTGCATAGATTCATATGCTTCATCTGATGTCCTAGACTAAGCACTTCATCTGATCCGTCTTATTCAGCTTTTACTATCATCTTATTTAGCTTTTTCTAAGTGAATATAAATTTCACGAAAGATGTCGGATTAAGGTCATTCTAGGACGGTTTTAAGGATCTCTTCTAGATCTACAACTTTTGTGAAGACCCTGAAGAGAGCTTTTGCCATTTAGATGGCCAAAAATGCAAATTTGTGAAAGTGTAAAGTTTATGTTCGTTAAACGGACATACACCTCCACCTAACAGACATACACGAGGTCTGGAGTGTTTTCCAGCCTCGTGAAGGTCTGTTTAACAGCCATGGATGAGGCTAGGGACATTTCCAGACTCGAGAAGGTCCTTTTATTGGACCTAAAGTCCGTCTAACAAACATAGGTGAGACAAAACTCCCTCCAAAACATCTCCAGTGGTTCTTACATCCATTCTAACATCACTTTCCCTCATAATCTTTCCAAAGTCAATTCTTTTAGTGCGATATCACTTCACATCAATTCAACTACCAACTTTGTTTCGTTAAACTCTGTAATCTCTACTCATTTGATTCATCACTACAACTAATTCTCACCATTTACTATAGTTATCCCGTATACATCCTGTGCAGCATTATTAACTATTAAAGAACGTATCTCTCAACTACGATATCTAAAAATTTCATACTTTATATCGCTGGAAAGCTAGAATGATAAGCTACAACTTCCAAAAAGACAACTTTGTCTAATTCAGCCTAGATTAATACAGTTTTTCTCCTGAAATTAGATCACAAATTTTACCCTTATGAAAGACTTGAAAGTGCAATGTACAACTTGGAAGGTCGTGAGAAAAACACAATCATATTTCATTAATGTCAAAAGATAAGAGTTTACGAAGCTTTAGTGGGCATTTCAAGCTACAATACATCATTTTACAAAATCCCAAGATACAAAAGATACTTGAACAAATAATATCTGAAATGCGACTAAAGCCTTATTTTACATAAACTAACTTCAAAAACAAAACAAAACATGAAAATTCGAAGTGATGCCTTGACTCTCGGTCACTTGATCTCTTGCTCGTCACCTAGAGATGGGGAGGAATGGGGGTGAGCTTAAAAGCTCATGGGTAACAAGTTTATAATCCATAACAAGCAAAACCATTGTAATTCCTCAAAGTCATGGAAACTTTTCATCGAATCCATAAAACACATATTTCCCAAATTCTCAACTTGTCAACACATATCATAAACACATAAGTCACATATGCATCAAATTGTCATCCAATCATAAACACATAACAAATTCAGAATGGTTTGGGTAAGTCCATAAACAAAACGCACTAACACATTCCCACATAATGGTGTTGTGTAGCCGGAGTAGGCAGGAGAAGCCTATAACCGAGTCAAAGTGCACTTAACAAAACAGAATGGACTACCACAACCCATATAACATGTATTTCATGACTTAAAAATTGATTGTCCAAATGGCACAATTCAAAAACATGATTTTCATAAGCATGTAATATTTCAAATCATTTACATCATCCTTTCACAATTTGCCAACCAAATTCATTACCAAACATATAACAATTTCTCAAATCATTCAAAAGTAATAAATGCAACGTTTATTAAGCAATTGAAATCATTTTATTCTTTTGATTCAAAAGAAAACATTAGTGGCTCATTAATTCGATTATAAACTTGTAACCCACTTTGATTCCTTGCTTAAATACTTGCTTAAAAGTGCCTCTCCTCTTGCTCCTCTTGTCGTTCTTGATTTCCTTCAACGATGGAAAAATTCCCATTCAATAGGAGTATCAATTGAGAAACCAAAGAAATATATTCATTAAAATTGATTCTATAATACTTAAACCCATACATTTCCTAAACTTCTTGAACTAAAACCCTTCCAAAAATCCAAAAGATTAAGTAAAGACCTTACCTTGAATCTTCACCAAATGAAGAGTTTCTTAGCTCTAATGAAAGCTCTTCTCTTCCTATACATTTTCCTCTTCTTGAACACGCTTAAAATCTCTCTAGAAAGCTTAGAAAAGACGAGACCCAGATTAGTTTTCCCTTATTTTCTCTCCTTCTCTTCTTCTCTTCGGATTTTTCTCTCTTCTCTCCCTCACTCACGTTTTCTCTCTTCTTCAATTGCAAGACAACAATTCCTCTTCCCTTTTTACCCTTAGTGATTGTAAAATGTTCATTTTACCCTTTCTTTAATGCTTTATAACTTTAATGCTTAAGTGACATACCAAAAATGCCCTTTATGCATTCTTACCACTTTTAACTCAACTAATCCATGAAGCAAATCCTACTAACATTTACATAATAATTAAATCCAAAAAAGAAAAAAATTTAATCTATCAAGACCTCATAATTTATTCAAATAATGCTTAACTCAATAAAATAATAAGAAAATTGTCAGGGGCTATCATTTCTCCCCCTCTTATAAGAATTTCGTCCTCGAAATTCTTACCTGAGTTATTTAAAAGGTGTGGATACTTCTCCTTCATGGCTTCCAAGGGCTCCTACGTGGCCTCTTCTGTAGAATGGTTCTTCCACAAGACTTTAACTAGTTAAACTATCTTGTTCCTGAGGACCTTTTCCTTAGTGTCCAAAATCTCCATTAGAGTCTCCTCATAAGTCCAATCATCTCTCAACTGAACCTCAGTGGTCTGAATGATATGGGAGGGATTTGATCTATACCTCCTCAACATGGAAACATAAAAGACATCATGTATCTGTGACAATTCTGCTGGCAGTGCCAACCTATAGGCTAGTGGTCTAATCCTCTTAACAATCTCGTAAAGACCCACATATCTTGGGCTCAACTTGCCATTCTTGCCAAACCTCGTGACTCCTTTCTAAGGAGACGTCTTAAGAAAGACTTTCTCATCGACTTCATACTCCATTTCCTTTCGGTGTGCATCAGTATAGCTTTTCATTATATCTTGAGCTGCTTTAAGCCGTTGCTTAACTAGATTAACCTTGTCGATTGTCATCTGGAGCAACTCTGGTCCTATTAATTTCCTTTCACCTTCCTCATCCCGACAAATAGGAGTTCTACATCTCCTCCAATACAGTGCTTCATAAGGAGACATCTCTTCTAATAACGACAAATAAATTGTCTGAACGTGGGCTATGGAAGATTTCCTACTTAACGCATCCACCACTACATTTGCCTTTCCTAGATGATACTCAATCAACAAATCATAATCCTTTAATAACTCTAACCGCCTTCTTTATCTCAAATTCAACTCTTTCTAGCTCAATAAATACTTGAGACTTTTATGATTTGTAAAAATCTTCGTCTAAACTCCATATAGATAATGTCTCCAATTTTTCAAGGCAAAAACTATTATTGCCAATTCCAAATCTTAGTTCGGGTAATTCAATTCATAAGGCTTTAGCTTCCGCTAGGCATAAGCTATTACCTTGTCTCCTTGCGTCAACACACAACCCAAACCCTTCCTTGAAGCATCACTGTAAATTGTATAACTCTCATCTCCTATGGGCAAAGTCAGAATTGGAGCACTTGTTAATTTGTGCTTAAGCTCTTCAAAGCTCTTCTAGCATTCGTCACTCCATATAAGCTTCTAATTCTTCCTCAATAACTTGGTCATCGGAGCAGCTATCATAGAAAATCC
>JAOQMR010000212.1:22324899-22334928 GCA_027563865.1 Erythroxylum pelleterianum | reverse complement strand
ATACTCTTGGGCATTTATCACCTAACTCTTTAATTCCATTTAATTTATGCTAACTCATGCCATCTAACCTAATTAATTCTACATGATAATTAATTTTACAATTTAATCCATCTTGTATCTAAACCATATTTTCCATTTCATTTCAATTTCAAGGATTTTCCTTTTCTTTATACATAAATAATCGCCACATAATCATCGATAATTACTCGTTTAATAGTCTTATCTTACAAAACGTTTCGGGACCCAACAGGCTCCCTAAGATGATAGACTACGGTATCAGCATCCATAGCCTCGTGCTGCTTTTACAGCTCTGTTGACATAGTGATTAGCATAATACAACTAGCCATCTCACTATCATCGAGATGCTTCATATATGCCCTCTAATCATCATCAAAAGCATCAGCAATAGGGTGATCGAGAAGTGGTTCTTCTAAGACATAACTAAGCTTCTTGGACTTGAGAACTATTCTCAAGGTCCTGAGCTAGTCAAGGAAGTTTGGTCTAGTCAACTTGTTAGCTTTCATCAATGATCTTAAATTCACACTAGTACTCATAGTGTTGACTCGAGCAATAACAACCTTTCATTAAAGAGAGAAATATTAGAATGTACTTAAATGCATGTATATATTGACTTTAATAATACCCATTATGGCTACTATTATTTTTCTTAAATTCATAACCGTCAATATAAATCCGAGAGAACTCATATAGAAATTCTCCTAATGGGTCGATATCCAATATCCCTAAGAATGACCTTGGGTTTGCCCAACAAGTCACCTTAGTTCAACCTGTAGGTATTGATCATACCAATTACATCTCCAATGCAACTATCGAATCTAGTGCTATCAACTGTTGATGTGTGCACACTTATTGGGCTATCAACTCTTGACACGTGTACATCTAATGTACAGTACCCAACTTCGCCTCTTTCCAACAAACCAACGCTTCTAGTTAAAAACCAACCCATTAATCCAAAAATCATATTTTCGTGGTTCAAAAAAACATATCCTTGTAAAGCAGACTTGGGTTTGCCCAACAACCCTAACTTTAAAAGGACTATGCTTCTCGCCATATTAAAGGGAGGCATTATTTTTAATATTTTAAGCGAGGAGTTTGACTAAGGTCTCATCTAACTTAGACAGCCTTATACATATAACTCTCTCTCTCTCTCTCACACACACACATTATATATATATATATATACTATAACTACATGACATGATATAGATTACCCAATCAAATTGGGTCATATATATATATATATATATATATATATAGTTACTATAACTACTACTCAATCAATTGGGCCTAAGTCCATAACCATCCATCATGTAGGCCCACACATTCTCATGCAATCTCTAATGCATATATGTAAACATATCATTTTGGTTATGACATCTTATGGATATCATTGTTTAGATATCGTTTCATTAATGATATCGTTTCATTAATGAAGAAGAGAAGAGCTTCTATGGATTCTTGAAAAATGTTAGAAAGAAACCATACCCAACACAGATGACAAAGCAACCGTGCACTATTTTCCCAATTACAGAGACCACCATAATAAAGGTAGTACTGGATATTCAACCAAAATGTTACATTGTATGCAATGATGACAAGGGGAAGCAGAAATTATTCCCAGAGGAGGTATTTGATGATCTGACTGTAGATCAAATTGCTGATGAAGTACGTCGCATAGATGAGGCGTGCTATATAGAAAAGAAGGTGACGGGAATGTTCATTTCTCATCACATTTCAGAAGACCCAGGGATGAGTGGTAGTCAATCAACGATAAATGAGCCTTGTCCAGTGGGGGGAGAACTTATGAAGGGATAGTTCAAAACAATAAGGATTGGAGATATGACGTGCATAACTGAGGCCATTGTAAAGGCAATTCTGCGCCGAAGGCCATTATGGAAGATATCTTCAATTGAAGAAATTCTACCCCTGCTTGGAAGACCAGCCAGACGACTACCAGTTCCTGATGATTTAGATCTTCCTGAGCCCAACCTATCTGTACAACCTCCTACCTTAGAAATTGTTGAAACCTGTGGTCCATCTTCGGATGCATATAACACAACAATTGCCTTTGAAGAAGAACCACAAAGGGAAGATAATCGACCGACTTCAACCTTTGACTTGCAAGTTGAAATCATTCAACTACGCAGAAAAGTCAAGGGATTGGCGGAAATGATGACAGAAGTGTTGAATCATCTACGGTCATAAGTTTTTGATTAATAACAAATAGGAGGAGAAAAGGAAAAACGAAGAAAAGAGGAAAGGAAAAGATAGGGGGAGGAAGAGTATGAAGATATAGTTCTGCATATATATATATTTTTGGTGAAAGCTTATAATATGTATATGTTTTCATTTTACTAATATGAGTATTTGTTATGATCAAAAAGGGGGAGATTGTTAAGTCAGAAAGACTTCACGAAATAATTTTGATGAAAAACAAATAATGAAGAAAAATGGAAAAGTAGACGAAAGCCAAAAAGCAGATGCAAAAGAAAAGCAGACAGAAGGCAAATAAGAAAGTAGACGATACAAAAAGCAGACGGGAGCCAAAATAAAAAAGCAGACGGAAGCAAAAATAGAAAAGCAGACGCAAAAATAGAAAAGAAGACGCAAGAAAGCAGACGCAAAAAGCAGACGTAAGAAAGCAGACGCAAAAAGCAGACGCAAGAAAAGCCAACGAAAGAAAAGCAGACGGAAGAATCAAAAGACGCATCAGCTTGAGTTAGTTACAGAACTCAACTGAATAACCGTTTCTTTAAAGATTCAAGAAGCAGTTGAAGACGAAGGCTATAAGTATGAGTCGGAGTCGAAGATTGCAGAAGTTAGAGAAATTACTAAAGTTCACAAGCTTAGCAATTATTTAAAGAATACTGACTATAAGAGACCTGAAGAGGCTTGGAAACTAAGAATACTTGTAAAGTTTTGAGAGATAGTGAAATCTCAGAAAGACATCTAAGGACTGGACATAGCCCACAGTTTGGGGTGAACTAGTATAAAAATTGCTGTCTCGAAATCTCTCATCTCTCAATCTCTCTTATCTTTCAATTTTAGAGTTTACTGTTTTATATAAAGTTTTTGAAAAAAACTCTTTATAGCGTTGATATTCAGTAGTTTTCGTAAAAGGAATAAGTTTCTTTTAAAGAACGATTTTTATAAGGGGATTAACGAAAAGATTACACAATTCAACCCCCCTCTTGTGCATCTGTATATCATTATTAAGTATTGTTTTAACGTGTGATTCATTTCAAGCTCAACACAAAACTCATATTTTCCTTATCCTTAAAATGTCAAATCCCTCAACCCTACCTCACTCCAATCCTATTTCTAGTTGTAATGTCATTTACAAAGCTATACATCTGAGTTGTTTGCATCAAGGTTTAAAGTGAGATTAATACATTTAGTCAATCTATGTTAAGGGGCTTTCATTTATGGAAGAATTATAGGTGGCAATATTCTTATTGCCTAAGAAATTTTAAAAACTACTATAGGATTAAGGAAATCAAGAGTCATGCTTTGAAAGTGGATTTTCACAAATGGTTTTTTTTTGTTCTTATTATTTACAACTTTTGGATTCTTAACTTAGTAACCTAAATGGGAAGCCTACAAACATGTTCAAAGGAGCCAAGTGTTTTAAGAAAAGGTGATCCTCTATCACTATATCTATTTTCCCTTTGTATAGAGGCATTAACCTAAATGATAGCTTAGAATATTAGAAGAGAAAGGATATTCAAATTCCATGACGAATGTGATAAGCTCAAAATCTTTAGCCTCTCATTTTCAAATGATTTGCTACTAGTGTGCAATGTTAATAAATAATTGATCTAAGTTTTGTTAAATTACTTAAAGAGTTTGTAAAACTTTTTAGACTCATAATCATTCCACATAAGAGTAACTAGCATATTTTGTGAGCACTCTAGATATTAATGATTATCTGCTCAAGCCATATATTTCAAAAGTGATCAATTCCCCTTCAAGTATTTAGGTATCGTTATTACAACCATAAAATTGATTTTCAAGGATTGTTATCTCTTTCTTGATTCCGTTAAAAAGAGAGTTGGTTAAAGAAACAATAAACTCTTGTCCTATAAGGTAAGAATTCAATTGGTAATCTTAGTTCGAAATAATTTACACATGTATTGGAGTTTAATTATATCATTTCTTATCAACATAATCAAATTAATAGAGAAAGTTATCAAAAAACCTTATGTGGAACAGGGAAGGAAGCACATCAACAAGTGTTAAGGTCAAATAGGTGGATATTTGTTTGACAAAATATGATTAGTTAAATTAGAGTCTCTTAAGGAAAAAGGCTTTAAGGGGAGGTTAAAAGAAATGATGGTTTCGTGTTGAAGTATCTAAATTAAGAAGAAGAAGATATTCCTTTAAAAGTTGCGGCCTATGTTTGATTCTTTTAGCTTATGTTTAAGTATATGTGTCTTATAACTGGGCTTTGGTTGTAACCAACAGGCAAGTAAAATCTATCAACTATATGTTTTGCTCAAATTTTCTTATTTCTTTAGCTCTGGTATAGTTTGGAAACAATAGCTTATTATTCAATATCTATTAAGACTTTGTTCCTTTTTAAAATTAGTAATTCATCCCCAATTTTTTTTTTAAAAAAGGACATGTTGTTGGAATAGGAGAATGGTTAACATGGACACACCTAAAACACGAACAATAAAAAGGTAGAATGACAACACGTTGATACTGATAAAGTCATATGAATCAATATAATGAGCTTTGACAAAAGTTTTCAAGTAAAAATCACATATTGCATAAATAGATATCCCCAAATGAAATATATGAAACAAAAGTCTCCAAACAAAACCCTTGATTTCGAAATCTTTAACCAAGACCGCCTAGCTAACCTTTGTAGCATACAAGTGGCATGTGAGGCTGGTTAGTGAGTGCCAAATGATCATGCTAATATAGCTAAACCTAGATGGGTCTCGTGGCAAGCACCTAATAATGGCTATGTCAAAGTTAACATGGATGGGAGCTCAATTAGGAACCCAAGAGATGCAGAGTTTGGTGGCTTGATCAGGGACGAACATGGGCAGTGGTTAGTTGGTTTCTTGGGTTTCATTGAGCATGCAACAAACATGTTAGCTGAACTTCGTGCTATATATCATGGTTTATCTGTTGCTTAAGTTCGTGATCACTGCAAGTTGATTATAGAGTCTGACTCACTTGAAGTGATTAATCTTATCAAGGGCGCATGCCCCCTATCTCATTCTTATTTGGCCATTGTTGCTGACATTCGACGACTCCTTAGAAGAGTGTGAAATTGCTATTTTCAACATACTCTCAGAGAGGGGAATCAAAGTGCAGATTTTCTAGCTAAACAAGGATCTTCTGGCCTTTCGCATTGGGCTATTTGGGATTTTCCTAGGCTACGTCTTGGTTTACTTCTCCAGTATGATACTAGATCAGTTACATTCTTGAGGAATTAGTTCTCTCCAAAGTACCAAAAAAAAATTGAATTTGTAGCATACAAGTCTAGTGGTACAAGCATATTGATATAATTGGAATCAAATATGATACCTGAAAATAATTTGTACTTACAAAAGAATTCAACATTAAAGTGAAATGCAAGCTAATAGTAGTATTGCACGTAAAGATTAAAAAAAAACAGAATTCAAAATTTCTCAATTGCACACATTTAATGACAAAAATTCTGGGTGTTGGTTTTTTTTAAATTAATTCCCGTGTTTGCCATTTGTTTTCATGAAAAAAAAAACACGAATAAGGGGCTCGTGATGCCGTGCTCCAAAAAAAAAAAAAGAGCGCAGCGCGTACAGACTTTCTTCTTTGAGTCACCAACCCAAAATTGACAGTTGTCAGAACCTTGAATTAGGTAATGACTGTGAGAGGCTCGTGCCAAAATTTTATCGGTTATTATAATACTACTGCATTGCGACAATACCTACAAAGTTTAACTTAACAAATAATGTTATATAATGTAACGCTTCCAGTAGCCTGGTTTTACCAATACCATATTTATGCCAACAATTTTTAATCTGACGACTGGCGACTGGCGACTGGCGGCTGGCGGCTGGCAGCTGGCGACTCGCTCCTTAACGCCGTCTTTGTGAGATGACAGTATTACCCCTCTTGGAATAATTGAAGCTCACGCCACTCTCGTTACTGTTGCTTTTGGCTCTTCACTGTCTCTACGAGTCCGTCATTTCCATTTACAAATTACAAATATCAAAGTTTCAAAATTGTTGTCTTCTACCCACTAACCAAATCAATCCAAGCCTCTCTCTTTCCCTCACTCACTTGCTCGCACATGGAGGCATCGACTGCTCTGTCACGCATAGGCCTGGCGGGGCTGGCAGTGATGGGCCAAAACCTGGCCCTCAACATCGCCGAGAAAGGCTTCCCTATTTCCGTCTACAATCGCACTGCCTCCAAAGTCGACGAGACCATCCAACGAGGCCACGCCGAGGGACCATTTCCACTAACCGGCTACTACAATCCTCGCCAGTTCGTCCTCTCTATACAACGGCCTAGATCCGTCATCATCCTGGTAAAAGCGGGAGCCCCCGTTGACCAAACCATAGCCGCTTTATCCGAGCACATGGAGTCTGGGGATTGCATCATCGACGGTGGCAACGAGTGGTATCAAAACACAGAGCGCCGGATTCAAGAAGTTACTCAAAAGGGTCTTCTTTATCTGGGTATGGGTGTTTCTGGCGGCGAAGAGGGTGCTCGTCACGGTCCTTCGCTAATGCCTGGTGGGTCTTTTGATGCTTATAATAACATCAAGGATATATTGGAGAAAGTTGCTGCTCAAGTGGAGGATGGGCCTTGTGTGACTTATATTGGTGAAGGGGGGTCTGGGAATTTTGTCAAAATGGTTCACAATGGGATTGAGTATGGTGATATGCAGTTGATATCGGAGGCCTATGATGTGTTGAAGAACGTAGGTGGGCTGTCGAATGGTGAATTGGCGGCCATTTTTGAGGAGTGGAATAGGGGTGAGCTTGAGAGCTTTTTGATTGAGATTACTTCTGATATTTTCAGGGTTAAGGATGAGCTGGGTGGAGGGGATTTGGTGGATAAGATTTTGGATAAGACTGGGATGAAAGGGACTGGGAAATGGACAGTGCAACAGGCTGCAGAGCTCTCTGTTGCTGCGCCGACTATCGCTGCTTCGTTGGATTGCAGGTACTTGAGTGGTTTGAAGGAGGAGAGAGAGAATGCGGCTTCAATTTTGCAGGAGGCTGGGATGAAAGATGATGTGGGGAGTGTTGGGAATGGGATTGATAAGAAGAGATTGATTGATGATGTGAGGCAGGCTTTGTATGCTTCTAAGATTTGTAGTTATGCACAGGGGATGAACTTGTTGCGGGCCAAGAGTGCTGAGAAAGGTTGGAACTTGAATTTAGGAGAGTTGGCAAGGATTTGGAAAGGTGGTTGCATTATAAGAGCAGTGTTTTTGGATAGGATCAAGAAGGCTTATCAGAGAAATCCCGCATTGGCTAATCTAGTAGTAGATCCGGAGTTTGCAAGGGAGATGGTGCAGAGACAAGCAGCATGGAGGAGAGTTGTGGGGCTGGCTATATCTGCAGGGATTAGCACCCCTGGAATGTGTGCTAGTCTTGCTTATTTCGATACGTATAGGCGTGCTAGACTCTCTGCAAACCTCATTCAGGCTCAGAGGGACTTGTTTGGGGCACACACTTACGAGAGGATTGATCTTCCCGGCTCTTTCCATACTGAATGGACAAAACTTGCTAAGAACAGCGGTGCTGGTGTTGGAGCCTTCAATTGAGCTTCTTGATGGTTTGATTGCTTGTTTCTTGAAATTGTATGTTGATGATGTTTCAAAAATTTGGTCTTCGGGTTGTGTGTCTCATAGAGGATGTCTTCGTTCGGCATGGCAATCATTGGTTAGCTTGAAGTTCTTAATGTTTAAATAACAACTGAATGTATCTTTGAATCATAAAAGAATTTTCCTCCTGTTTGCAGTAGACCGGATACAATTCGGTTCTGCTTCAAATTTTATGATTCATCTAGAACCGTTCCTTTTGGTATGCATCTTTTACATTTATGCATTAACATTCCATAATGGTTAAAGCGTGATTTTTGTGACTATAGCAATCTTATGGGTTTTGTACCTTTCTTGCTGGTATGGGCGCATACTTGTCGATATACGGTAAAAAAAAGGGGCAATTGTACTGAGTGAAGATTTCGGGTGGTACCTCCCTTTTGGGTCTGGTATAAGCTTGGTTGGTATAACAAATACTGATGAAATTTTTAAAAATTTAAGGACTAAATTAACAAAAATTTATTTCTAACTCTCACTTTAACTCTGAGCACTTAGTGTTAGAGTGTCTGGTCATATTTTGAAACTCTCGGTGATGAACAAGATAAAATGAAAAAGTTCTTTTTGGGGAGATACACGACTGTAAAGGGTGTTACATACCCATGTCTTTGACTTATAAGGTCGTATATATCTATCGTGCAAGTCTTTGTAATCGTGTGAAGGAACGTGTGAAGATTGAAGACAAATACGGTCGTGTGTGATGATCGTATAACTCTCTATACTAGTGTAAGTTTGTCAATCAAGTGACACTAGGTGTGTAAGTGAGTGTATTTTGTAGAAAGCTTAATTCGGAATATAAAAAAGAAGAACACTTAAGTTAGTTCATTAGGAGGCGCAAAAACACCAAAAAGGGGAAAGAAAACAGAGGAAGCAAGTATCTTCTAATTATAATCCTTGTTTGTTTGATTTTGGGATTGTGTAGTTAATTTGCTAATTTGCACATCAACTTTGATTCAATCTTGAATTTTTGTAAGACAACTTCTTAATGTGGGGTGAGAGATCAAATCTTGTAAATCCTTATTTGTGATTAGTGGATTTGTTTGCCAATTTGGCCTGTGGTTTTTTCCTCTACTTCGGAGGACTTTTCGTGTAAATCTTTGTGTTATTTCTTTATTGAGTTTTTTATTTTCTCACTAATATTATGTGATCATACTTGATTAGAGTGCTTTGTTGTTGTGGTTAAGTTGACCTAATAAGAGAGCTGTGCTTTGGTCATGCTTTTTTCTTGTCTCTCAACAAGTGGTATTTAAGCTATAGTAATGGAAGGTGGAAACAACTATGTGGTTAAGTTGATGTCATCAAACTACTTTATTTGGAGGCCCATGATGGAGGACCTTTTATATTACAAGGATCTTTTTGATCCTATTGATGGAGATAGAGGTGTAAAGGATGATGTTCCTACAAAACCTAAAAAATGTTAGATAGAGAATGAGAGAAAATGAAGCAAAAAACTTTGGACATAATTCAACAATGAATTGATATTAGCATATTTAACCATATTTCTCAAGAGACGAATCCTTTCGAGTTGTGAAAAAAGCTAGAAAGACTCTATAAAAGGAAGACTACCCATAATAAGGCTTTTTTGATCGAAAGGTTTGTAAACTTGAAGTTGAAAGCTAGGAAATTTGTTCGGAGCATCTGATTGATTTCTAAGGAATAATTAACAAGCTTACTATATTGAAGATGATTCTTGATGATGAGTTTCAAGCCTTGTTCTTCTTGAGTTTGTTACCTGATAGCTGGGAGACGCTTGTGATGACAACTAATAATTCAACTATTGAAAGTGTGCTATCTTTGGATGTAATCAAAGAGAGCATGTTTATGAAGAGATCAGAAGAAAAGAGATAGGAGCTGACAATGTGCAAGCTTTCTTGATGTAGGGGAAGGGGTAAGAGCAAGGGTCCCAAAAGGCGTGATATTGGATCCCGTTATCGGAACCCAACCTCGGGACAAACATACCTTCATATCTGAGCGTGGTCCTCCGAAATCTCTTTTTTCTCTGATACCGAACATGCTGGGCCCCGTTGCAGACCAACTTTTGAACCGCAAAACGAATGCATACTATTTCTCTTCGAATAACGTGAACATAATCTCAAATCCAAACCATATTTCCGTACATCGTTGTCCATTCATGATTTACTATTCATAAATAAGCATTCTTTACAAGCTGAAATACA
>JAOQMR010000212.1:22155389-22165389 GCA_027563865.1 Erythroxylum pelleterianum | reverse complement strand
TTAAGATATATGTTGATTTCTTATTATTTAATTTTGGATATTATTTGATAATTGGATTTAGTGAATTTATGTAGGACTCTTTTAAGATAAGTTTGATAAGGTTTAAAACACTAATCAGTATAGGATTTAATAGATAACATATTTTAGAGATAATGACTATCTAAGGAAGCAAATTTTTGGAGATTTGGTTTTGATTTTTGCAGCTGAAATTTAGCTAGGTTTTTCGTGCATAATAGGCTGATGTGTCGTTATTTTTGGAGAGGAAAAATGATAGACTTTGTATGACCTGGAGTCTGGGATTTTGATAAGATTTAGCAGCTGATTTTGTGGGATAATATTCCAAGTTTATGTCGCAAATTTAGACTAGGACTTCACAATTTTATAGACAAGTTTTCACGCAAGTTTTGATGCTACACTGTGTCATTTTTGGTGTGGAAAAATGACAGGTTGTTTGGTTTTGGAATCTAAGATTTTAAGCTAATTTGATCAACATAATATCTTATTTGTTGCTAATTTTTCTGTCAAAAATCACGTGACTAAGGTGACTGGGTCATTGGTGAGTAAGTGAAATCCTTATAGCAGCGTTTATCTCCATTCTTGGTTGTTGATTAGTAGTCTATGTAGTTGTGGTTGTTTTCTAATGGTGTTTAAGTGAATTGGATGGATCATCGGTGTTTGTGTGTGAAGTCACAGTTGCTACATTTTCTATTGATTATGTCACGTGAGTGAGCTGAATAATTATTGATGGCCAACTACATTCTTTTCTATTTTGAACATCTATTGAGTGCGATTTAGCAGTTGGCTTTTCTCTTTGTGTTTGCATGATTATGTGGAATCTTTGTAGTTGCGTATTCTCTATCTCTTGAATGACATCAGTGGGCTGTGTAGGAGTTTTGTAGCTGTTGATAGTGGTGGTTGTGTGAGAAAAATTCCAGAAGTTGTTGTGGTTGTTGCAGCCCTGATATTTGTATGATTTCGATGAAGAAACGTTTACGCATATTGGAAATTTGTTCGTTGTTATGTATATGATGTTACGGTGATAATATTGAAAGACTGCAACAGATTTATAGATGTATAACTTTCCGATTTTTCATTGAAGAAGTTGAATTAATTAGGGAAGTTATTTTTCTTATCTCAAGTCTATTCGTTTATGTTCGTTATTATTATTAATCACTTGAGTTGTTAGTTTATTATCTTTATCGTTAAAAGTTGTTGACAAAATTCTCTATTGAGGTTAGCATGAGTCGATCTTGTTATTGAGTGTGAAATACTTTCACGAGTTGTGAGGACAAGGGATAGTGTCGAGGGTTGAGTGAGTTAGCTCAGTAAGGCCTTGTATAAAACTATTATCATTAGTGAAAGTATTAAGCTAGTGAGGCCCCGTAGATATAGGCAAGGTGTGTCAAATTGCGTTATCAAATTTCATGTGTTGATTTGTTATTTCGTTTTTGATTGTTTTTGTTTTTCTCTTTTGTCAGAAAGTTTACATCGACTGTGACCATTCATAATTTGTGCAAAACTACACCCTCTCATATTAACAATTGGTATTAAAATGGGTCACTGAATCAGAATTTGGTACGTCAAGTTTGTGCAGTTTCGTGTTTCACAATTATGGCTATAAGAGAAGGGGCATCAATCATCAGGCCACCATTGTCAGATGGTTCAAATTATCTTACAAGGAAATCACAGATGAGGTTATTCATTCAGGTATAAGGAACAAAAATATGGAACTCGTTTTTAAATGGTTGGACACATCCAATGATGATTGATAAAAAGGGCTTAAAGATACATTTGAGTGGACAAGGGCTCAAAAAAAGAGAGCACTTAGAAATTCTCAAGCTGTGCATGCCATCTTCAGCGCAATTGATGAAGGTTACTTTGCTATGATATCAGCCTGTGAATCAACGAAAGAAGTATGGGACACTTTATAAATTATACATGAGGGATCAAAATCTGTGATAACTTTGAAACTTCAGATGTTGGTTGTGAGATTTGAAGAGTTAAGGATGGAATAAAGTAAAACTATTGCAGACTTTCATGAGAGGCTGCGTGACATAGTAAACCGAGCACATTAACTTGGGAAGAAGTATTTGAATTTGAAACTTACCAAGAAAACTTTGAGATCACTTCCTCCAAGATTCATACCGAAAATTACATCCATTGAAGAAGCCCATGATATCACTGAATTGTCCTTGGATAAGATAATTGGAATTTTTACCAACTTTGAGATGAATTTGTTAAGAGATGAACGAGAGAAGAACAAAGGATTGACATTGCAAGCTGAGGTTGGAAAAGTCGTGAATGACTTAGGAGATGAATCCAATGAGAATGATGAAAGTAGATGAATCAATTCAAAGTTCAATTTCAGATTATGACAGTGATGAAGATAACAAGTGAGAGGATATTTACAAAGCTTATGAGTTAATATATGCTAAATAGGTCTAAACATGTAAGAAGAATGAGAAGTTGAAGAAGGACAACTTTACTATGAAGAACATCATTCAAGATCTAGAGAAGAAGTTGTTATCTACAATATATGAGCTAAATGAAACAAAATCGAAGTTGGTCAGTAAGGAAAAAGGGATAAGAATGTGAAATGGAGGCACTAAAAACTTAGAAAAGTTTCAAGAAATTGGTAAGATTAAAGGAGACCTTCAAGGCATTGGCTATGAAGGTGAATGTCCTAACTCGAATGATAAGAAAAATGATGCGGTCAGATTTGTCTAAGGAGAAGATTTAAGGAGGAAACGAAAATGTATACCTACGTGTCACTTTTGTGGGGTAAACAAGTATATAAGCCAAATTGTTATAAGTTGCTGTAAATGATATTTCAAAGGGCTTAAAACTGAAAAACTAGACACTCTTCATTAAATTTCCAACAACAACCCATGTTACCAAAGCAAACTTGGGTTAGAAAAAATCAGCCTCACACATCATAACAGACACGCAAGGGAGTTAATACCAGAAACTGTCCAGATCCACGGTTAGTTGTTACTGAAAAAGAGATCAACCAGGCATCTGATGATAGAGATGATGTGATGAGGAATAAGGCCAGGATTGAATTTCTTCGAGGGGTACAGGGACTATGTGCTTTACATTTTTTAAGTATAGTTTGAGATTTTTTTCTTAAAAAAAGGGGTGCAAAGAAGTTATCATCTAAGCTTTCTGAGTTTTTATTCTAAGGTTTAGTTGATAGGCGTGTGTTTGGCTTTTCCTTGTTAAATAGTATATTTGATGAGAGAATGAGACTCTGCTTGATGATTTGAAAATTCTACATTTTTATTTTGATTAATGGAGTTGTTTGGGCAATTGCGTTCATATGGATTGATTAAGTTTGCTTATGATTCGTTGAATACATTTTTGGGATTTCTGAATTTAATAGGTCGTATGCGAATGACCTTGATGTAAGTAATGATATGTTGGTTAACGTTTTGACTGGTGGTAAATTGTCATCTTGGCGTGCTTATAATTTTTCCATTACACCTACTGCTGATTTTTATGCTTTTTTATTCACCGAGATTGATCGTATTAAAGACATTCTTTGTTTTGACATTGTTTATTTTCATATGATGTGATTTTTCAATTTAGGGGAGATTTTGTTGGGCACCCCACCCTCGCAAGTCACGTGCCCAACTTCCTAAGTGACATCAAAATGTGCATCCCACAAGGGTGGCGTGCCCACACCAGTCAGTCACCATAATCAAACTCATTTCACCTATTTCAGAACAGAATTTGGGAAATCTCAAATTGGAATTACAATTTGACTTCTTCAGAACATTTGTTACCCATTGTCTTAAGTTTCTAATGACATTAAAATCATTCAATTTGGTTCAGAAATATGAAAGTTATACCCTAAACATTTTCAGACTGTTTTTAAACTGAAACAGTACACTATATTCACCTTTTATCCTGAAATTGAAAGTCTTAAAGGCTGAATTAAAATTTGATTTCTTCAAATAATTTGTAGCTCTATGTTTCTAGTTTATTTAGAAACAAGAATCGTCTCATTGTAAGGTCTACAAATCAAGATATCTTTAAAATACCAAAGTATACTTAGTAAAATATTCAATTCATACTCTTCCAACCGATACCCTTGCTTTGATCCAATCAATCTTTTTTAAATCAATACTGGTTGGGTCGGCTGGGCTGGCCATACAAGGCCTAATCCCAGGCCCAGATATCGACGGCCTAGTCGTAGGAGATAATCTCCCATGCAAACGCAAAGATTTATATAAAGACCTAAACCTAGTGATTCCAGGTATATAAGGTACTATTTCTCCATAATTCAGGTACGACATAAGAAACCCTGCTTCACTTTGTTTACTATCATCACAACCTTTATAAAAAGACTAACTTGAGCGTCGGAGGGGCTTGTTGGGAACCAATCCCCGGTGTGCCTTTATTGTTTTGCAGGTGATCTTAAGCCGAAGTTATTCAGAATCATGGATCCAAACGACAACATCCAGCCCTAGCAAAATCCGGCTGAACCAGAACTCGTATAGATGAGTTTCCTCTTTAGATCTAATATATGTCAAATATTGTTGTGCTTATCATATTTAATATTTTCAATTTTTCTACCACATTTTAAAGTCGCAATGGAGGTGAACGAAGATCTAGTACTTAGTGCCTATTTGGATAAGCTTTTGAGAGGTCAATAAATACTTTTTTCACCACAAAAGTCTTTTTTAAGAAAAATGAGTGTTTGGCCGTAAAATAAAAAAGCACTTATTTAATAGATATGACTTTTTTGGCAACTAAAATATAGCTTTTTAAGAATTTCAAATTTAGAACTTCTTAAAAAAGCCTCTCAAATGATTTTTTTGGGTAGATTTTTCAAATCAATTAATGAGCATATTTGTTAGTTCCTTTTGCCCTTATGTTTTACACATAATTCTCACAATACCCACAAACTCATCTTCACGTTTATCTTGCAAACTCATCTTCTCTATTACAATAAAATGCATAATTTATTATGTATTTAACTATTTACTCAACTTGAATATTTATTTTGATATTTATATAATATTATTTGACTTTTTTTATATGTTTTAATATTTATTTTTGATATCAGTTTTACTCGTGTTATAATTCATATAAAAGATTTGGTTAGATATATTTTTATTTATGTTGCATATGGTTTAAAATTATATAATAATTAATACATTGTGCTTTGTATATTGGTTAATATATGTTAAATAATTTTTATATGCATAAATAGTTTTTATTACAAAATAAAATATAGTTAAAATTAAAAGTTCCTTTTATTTTTATGTTGCCAAGCAGTCTACTGTATGAAGCTTTTTAAAAAAAGTTCTTTTTTAAATTACAGCCAAACAGTCAATTAGCTTCTTAAAAAAGTTCTTCTCAGAAAAGATCTACATAAAAAGCTCTATTAGTATAAGCCCAACGAAACAGAGACTTAATATAATCAAAGTAGTGACATATGGATAATGTTAAAACAATGATGTTTTAGGGTAAATAAAAATTGCAGAGCATTCTTCTTCACACGAGGCAATATATAAAAGTACAATTATACTTTCGATAGACTTCTATTCTAGAAAAATTCTAACAAAGTCATATATTTATCCAATCTAAAAATTATATTTATTTTCTTAGTATCATGCCATTCTTAATCTTATTTTGTTGAATTTTTGGTCAAAATCTCTTACTAAGTTTTTGGAAATGTATTTTTATTTCCATAGATTTCTTAATCTTATAGATTTCTAGGCCAACACAAGCTCTAATATGCCACCATATCCAATCTTGTTTTGGTCTACCTGGAGAAATTGAATATACCACTTTTTTGCATGACAACTATATGGTACTGCCATATACAAATGTGAGGAGCTATTGACAGTTAATGGCTATCATACATCCTTATCTTCCCACCAAATCCATGATATCTAGGTTTAGATTCACCTAAAAGTAGTTCATGCACAAATGCTTAGTGTATTTAATATGTGCAAGGAGGGACATCATTAGATTTGTCACCAAAAGGGATATGTTCCAACTAGATTGTATATGTTGGAGGAAAGGGCCAAGGTTTGAAATAATCTTTATATAGTTTGTTCGAGGATATTTTAACATGTTTAACTCAGAATCATCAACAAAACTTGATAATTATACAATTGAAGCATAGGTTAAGAGTGTTTATTGATTACATGGACCTTACATTGGTTTCCACTCTTATGTCTATGACCATATGTATCCTTTAAACAATGCAGATGGTCGAGTTGAAGATAAGCAACCAAGGGCAATACTTTTCGTTTATTGATATGCCACTACTAGTAGACAATGTTTGGAAATTCGTACCATACCGGCCGGTAAACGGTACAAAAACTCATGCTCCAGTATCGGCCTTGTGTACCGACCTGTTTTGGTTAGTATTGACCAGTACCAGCTGGCATTCAAAATACCAGCCAAATACCAGCCGGTACTGAAAATTTTAAAACTTCAAGGATATTTTTGCCCTAAAAAAACCCCTCTTCCTCTTATTATTTTCTCTCTCACACTCTCACTCTCTCTCTTCTTCACCTTCGCAGCTAGTCATCACCACTCCCTCTCCGACCATCTAGCAATCACCGCTGCACCCCAACAACTGCCCGACACCACCCACCAACCCACCACTGCCCTCCCGATGCCAGAATTGAAAACTGAAATAAATTTGTAATTTTTTGGGTGTATTTTTTGCTCTTAAATTTGAAAAAAATTCATTGTATTTGGTTATTTGTGTTTGTTTTGTGATAGAAATTGTTGGAAATTATTGGTATGTTTTGTGATGAAAATTGTTGGAAATTATTGGAATAAATTTTTTTAGAAATTATTGGAAATTAAATTGTTTATGTATGTTTTTGTAATTGTTGAATTGAAATTGTTGGAAATGAATTTGTGATGGTTGAAATGGTTGGTTGTTGGAAATGGAATTGTTAGTTGTTGGAAATTTGAAAATATAAATTGTTTATATATATTTTGTGATGTTTGAAATTTTGAATTGAAATTGTTCAAAATTGTTGGAAATGAAATTGTTGAAAATTATTGAGAATGGAAAATGTTGGAAATGGAAATTGTTTATGTATGTTTTGTAATTGTTGAATTGAAATTGTTGGAAATTGATAGAAATGAAATTGTTGGAAATTGTTGAAGTTAAGAGATGAAAATTGTTAGAAATTGAAATTGTTTATGTATATTTCATTATTTTGTGAATTTGTGATGGTTGAAATTGTTGGTTGTTGGAAATGAAATTGTTGGAAATTTGGAAATGAAAATTGTTTATGTATGTTTTGTGATGTTTGAAACTTTGCATTGAAATTGTTCAAAATTGTTGGAAATGAAATTGTTGAAAATTATTGGGAATGGAAAATGTTGGAAATGGAAATTTTTATATATGTTTGTAATGGTTGAATTGAAATTGCTGGAAAATGTTAGAAATGAAATTGTTGAAAATTATTGAAATTAAGAAACGAAATTGTTAGAAATTGTTAAAAATGGAAACTGTTTATGCATATTTCATTATTTTGTAAATTGTGAATTTGTGATGGTTGAAATTGTAGGTTGTTGGAAATGAAATTATTTGTGTATGTTTTGTGACTATGTAAATCATACCCTTTAAGTTGATCTTCATCTTTAAAACTTTGAATGGAAATTATTTATGTATGTTTTGTGATTGTTGGAAATCGAAATTGTTTATATATGTTTTGTGATTATTGAAAATGGAAATTGTTTATATATGTTTTATGTAATTATGTTTGTTAAATAATTAAATTATCAGTTTTTGACTTATGGTGAATTGTGTTTCATGAAATTGAATTGTGTATGATGTATGAGTTATATTATCTAAGATGGACATGTGTATTTGTATAATAAAATTAAGTGTTTTTTATTTTGATATATGCATTTATTTATTTTTACAGATAAATGGAAGGAAGTTCAAGTACTCTTGATAAAAATACTTCAGGAAGATACAGTGATCTAGCTTGGGCTCATGCTACATTGGTTCCCGGTATGAGAAGCCATACTATTTGCTTGTTTTGTAGCAAGAATTTGAAAGGTGGAGGATTAACCCAATTAAAGGAGCATTTAGCTGGGGTTAAAGAAGATGTGAAACCATGTAAAAAAGTAAGCCATAATGTGAAGTGGCAGATGAAAACTTTGCTTAAAGAATATCAACATGAGAAAGATAGAAGGAAAATATTGAATTTTGAAATTAGTAGTGGAACTTCATTTGCCAGTTTTCGTGATTATTGTGAAAATATTGAAGGGGGAGGTGGTAGTGGTAGTGGTAGTGTTCCATCCTAAGTCCAGCAAGAAGATAATGTTACACCTGCACTTGATGCTAGGAAAAGAAGAAGGCAGGTGACTAGTTTTTTTGCACCACGAACAACTCCTAGAGCTCAACCTTCAATTCATAGTGTAATACAATCAAGAGAAGCGACTCATAATGTCGATATGGCAGTAGCTAGATGGTAGTATAATACAAGTTCATCTTTCAATGCTTCACAGTCTTACTATTATTAGCCTATGGTGGATGCAATAATCTCTTACAGTCTGGGATACAAAGCTCCATCGATTGATGACTTAAGAGGTAAACTTTTAAGTTGCTTAGTTTCTAAAATTAAAAATTATTTGGCTAGAAGAAGAGTGAATTGGGCTACTTTTGGGTGTTCAATTATGTGTGATAGTTGGACAAATATGCGACAAGAGTTTAATATTAAGTTTTTGATTTATTTTACAAATGACTCGATATTTTTGAAGTCTATTGATGCATCTGGCCTTATTAGAAATAGTGATACTTTATTTGAGATATTTGATGAAGTTGTAAATTAAGTGGGGCCACAAAATATTGTTCAGTTTATTACTGACAATGATTCTACTTATACAAAGGCAGGAAGAAGGTTACATAATACGTATAATTCTTTTTTTTATATTCCTTGTACTGCACATTGCATTGACCTAATGCTGGAAAATATAGTAGATCCTAGGTATTTTCCTATTATTGATGAGACTGTGTAGAAAGCAAAAAAGATAACCAAGTTTATCTATAATCGTGCATAGGTTTTGAATTTGATAAGAAAGGAATTTACTGATGGTAGGAATTTGTATCGTCTAGTGTGACAAGATTTGTAACAAATCTCTTATCACTTAAGTCTTTTGTTTAGATGAATAAAGAGTTAAGACAAATGTTTACAAGTGATAAGTGAGTTACATCTCAGCATACTAGGTCTAATGTTAGATTAAAGGTTTCCAACATTATACTATAAGATTGAGAATTTTGGTTTTAATGTTAATTTGTTATCTGAGTTTGTGAGCCTTTGGTGATAGTGCTTCAGTTAGCTGATAGTAAAGAAAAGCTAACAATGGGTTATTTTTTGGATGCTATGGTAAGAGCAAATAAAGCAATCAAGGCCAATCTGAAACATAGGCTTTCTTTGTATACATCGTATCTTTCAATCATCAATGAGAGATGGGAAAGACAAATTTCTTCTCCTTTATTTGCAGTTGGGGCACTTTTGATCCTAGTGTATATTTCAGAATGGAGTTTACAAATAAAGTTGAAGTCAGTAGAGGAATGTTATTCACTATTACAATAATTGTTGGCCATTAAATGATGTAAGATCTTTTAAGCTCACAAATAGAGCTTTTAAGTTATCTTTTGGAGATTTTGGATTGTCGATTGCTATTTGACAAACATCAAAACTTTCTCCAGGTATTACTAATTTCTTTTTTCTTATTTGTTGGAAATTAATTGTCACTTTATTTTGTTTGTAACACTGTTTTTGTTATCTTATAATTTATAGTTTCTTAGTGGGATTAATTTGGAAGTGGTGTTTTAGAATTGCAAAGGTTTGCAATTCGGATTTTAAGTCAATGTGTGAGTGTAACGGTGTAGCGCCCCCTTACCATAGAGTACCCATCGGGACACCCGCAGGTCATTCCGGTACATATCCTATGATAAGAGAGAACTACAGACAACATCACTATACTCCACATGGCATCACAATAA
>JAOQMR010000212.1:22124973-22135430 GCA_027563865.1 Erythroxylum pelleterianum | reverse complement strand
TTGTCAAAATACCTATTAGTTGTCCAAATTTATATCAGAATGAGTGGATAGTCATTCATGTTTTAAGGTATGATTATAGTTTAAACTAGGGTGGATGTAATATGGGTTTTAAGGAGATTTTAATTAGGGTGCCAATTTTGATTGGAGTTTGAAATTAGAAATTTTAATTAAGGCTCTAATCTTGATCACGGTTTTAATTTTGTGATGAAAAATGCTTTTGGTTACTAAATTGTGTGATTCAACTGTGATTTTGCGTATTGAATTATGATGAGCAATTTTGATTAGGGTTTCAATTTTATGATTCTATGAGGAGCAATGCTTTTTTCATATCGAATTATGATTATGGTTTTAACTATAAGAGGAGCAATAGATTTTTATTTTTTGTTTCTTTGAACTTGTATTCTCATTATCGCTTAATGATTATGAAGTGTATTGGATTAGGGTATTGCTTAGTTCATAATTTCAAAAGCAATGTGTTTCAAAACATTATTATTATGCTACTAATAGTTTGATTATTACTAGTATTGGGTTAATTTTGTACTATCATGTTATGGCTATAACATTTGGCATCTTGTTATAATGTTATTGTAGGTTTTGTCTGAGAAATAGTTGGTACATCTAACTTTATAACTACTAATCTTTAATTTAATTTCTTTTGTGTGTATTTTGTGATAGATGTTAGCGGATCCTACCTAATCAACTTGGCATGGATAAAAGGGAGAATTATCTACCTACAATATCCTTTATGAGTGGTTTTATGATCTTATTTATTTGACATTAAGAAAAATTTCATGTTTGAATTTTTTTTTCTTTTTTTTTGAGAATATGAACTAAGCAAATTATGGTGCTAATGATTAATCAAATTCAAAATTAAATCAATAAACTAAAATAAATCAACAAAATTGATAAACTAGAATGAAGATTAAACTAAGAAACAATTAAAGAAGATAGTGAGACCTAGAATTCAAATCCCCTCTAGGACTTCTCATAAAATCATAATTTCACTAATCAATTTAATGTATAGTTCATTGGATTGTGGAAATTTCTTAGTTATAATTTTTTCTCAAGACTATTAAGATCTAATCTTAGTTTGATTAATTGAAATCTCTTTCCAATTAAAACACCTAGAATTTTATTAATTTATTTGAACATGCATTTTATGAAATGCATCAAATAACACAATATGCCATGAATAACATTCACTTATGATGCACAGACAGAATCTTATATTCATCGTACTTCAGTCCGGCATTCAACTTTTGTTAAGTATTCTAAAATCATTCAGAATTCAGTTGCAAACATATATCATTCAAATTTTAGATGCAAATAGTACACTTCCAATAGATTCCTGAATATCAAACTCCTTGGACCATTAAAGTCCAAAATTCACATACAAATCACAAACAATTCAATAATTGGAAGTTAAATAGAATAAATCAATCCTAGGAAGTTCATTTAGGTTGACTCACAGTACGCTCCAATTTATGCTATTGCTCGGATGGTTCGATAATGTCTGAATGGCGTCCGACTTGAGTGTCTAAAATCATATAATTCACACATAATTCACTTTACAAAGTCGATCAATCAAATACATATTAATTTTTGCACCTATATACATATGTCATGTTCAATGCATGCTCAATTGACTTTTTTAACCATTCAACATCATACTTTGTATACTACCATTTTGCAATCAGGTTTGTCCCTTTAAAATAGCTTGATTTACTCCAAATTCATCAATCATACTTTACACTTATCCTTAAACATTTCCAGGATCAAAAAGCTTCTTATAATACACACACAATTGGTACCTCACATCTAAAATTTTAGTAAGGTGAATCTATACATTCACCAAAATTTTTCTAGCAGCATATACTTATACATTCACCCAATTATCATTCATAAATACCCTATTTTCTTCAATACTGATTCATCTATACCTTATACACATTATTCATGTCCTAAAGATCATATTTTCATTAAAAGAACTCATTTATTCCTTTAACAAATCAAAATTTCCATAACTCAACACATCCAAAACAATCCCTTCTTTAAGTTATGAATTCAATTAACTACATAAACTTATCAAGATATCTTCTAGCCAAGCCATTTCACAAAAGCATTAATAAGACATCAATAATCATTTTTCATGTTTTATACTTTAACTAATTTGAGCTCTAAAGTCCCCAAAATTAGGAAATAATATAAGGTTCTTGTACAGGGGTCTGTCACATGCAGTATTAGGGAAAAAAGGCATAACTCAATACCTAGTCACTATTTATTCAAGCCAATTTCACATAGGTCAAGATAAGACTAGATCTACAACTTTCATTCTTATAGTTTCTTCAAATTCATGCTCTAAAGATATGTAAAATAGGTCGAAAGAGGAAGATGAAATTGAAACTAGAATTTTGACCTACATCTTTAATTTTCCAGATTTTGTTTTACACTTTATACTAAAGTTAAAAACAACCTCTTTATAGTTTATCAATTATACCACTATTAGGCTTGAATCATACTCCAATTCCTCATTAATAACCTCTCCAATTCCAGTTCAAAATTATTCAATTAACAGCTCATAAATCCTAGTCTTTCATGCATAAAAAATCAAACCGGAAATCTATCCTTCATTGTCATGAATATAGGCCTAATTCTTTCTTAATTCAAGAACAATTTTCTAACAACTTCCTTAGGCATAAATCCACCTTCTTTATACATTAAATTTCAATCCAATACATTCACATAATGCTCTATACTCCATAGTTTCCATATGCCAAAAACAAAATAGAAAATCTTCCAAGTTTATGCAATATTTTCCAGCACATATCTTCACCAATATCACATGCATTTCATTCCAATTCAAGCATCAATCTTATATCATTTGACATGCCACAAAACTCAAATTGTTACTTACCTATTAGGCTTCCCATTTAACATAAAATTCCAAATTAAACAATCCTCCCAAGCAAGCAAAAATCAATGCAATTCCAAGGTGAAACTGAGCTTGGACAACAAGGTGAAGATAATTTTGAACATATTTCTTGGCTATTTGGTGTAGGAATTAGGTGTGGTTTTTATGTAGAAATTTAGCTAGTATTAAAACCAAAATACAGAGAAAATTTTAAGTAATTTTGGTGAAGAAAGGTGAGGGAATTAGCAAAAAAATTGTTGCTAGAATTTGCTCCATCATCATGCTAAGTGTCAACTTCTAAACTCACCATATGTCTTAAGGCATGTAATTCATTTGGCTAATTAATCAACTGCCACTAATCCACATATTAGTTTGTCATTTGTCCCCTACTAAATCAGTCCACGTGTCATTCCAAGATTTCTCCATAAGTCTCATAATAATTGGTCCAATTGTCATTTAATTACTAGTCCATTTGTCACACATTTAACTATGCCAAATGTCACTCAATTTTAGGCTTAATCATCCTAATTTCCATATATCAATTTTTTGCTTACCACTTGCCATTTTTTTCTAGACCAAATGTACATTTAATTCATTAATCTATCAATCAGTAACATTTAATTCCAATTTACTAATTAAAATCCAATCATACCAAATTCAATACATATTAATTCATAATTCACATAATGTTCACTTAACTTCTTTCATAGCCCGGGATAAGTCAATTGAGTGCGTATGCTATCTTTGTAATGTGTACAAATATCAATTCGTATATGAATGCTAATGTTATACATGTATATGCAATTCTTAATTTAGGGTTAAACCCTACACTTTACCGGAAAATAGGATATCACATGTCACGTGACCCTTTATAGGACTTGACTCACTTGAAATGAACCAATTGGTTGTCCAAATCCAACAAATGTAATTGATTTGAAGTTTTGATTTGGACTTAACTATTTAAACTAATTAATTATAAATTGTATTGAAATGCAAATTTTATAATTTTAATAAATTATGAGAAATTAGATCAACAATTCTTGAACATTAGATTTAATCAAATTTAGATTTGAATATTCAAATTCAAATTTTATGATATCAATCTTTAATTCATTTTCATCAATATTACAAATATTGTACAAAACTTAATACCGAACTTAGTTGTACGATATTGGTATAGGATAATATTGATTGTTGTTTCGAGTAATTTTTTAAAATTACAAAATAATCTCTCAATATATTGGAATATATAATTTTTTATCTTTATTTAAACCTTATCTTAAATAAAGTGATAATTGATTCTAAACAGGTAATAAAAGTGAAGAAATATAAACTTGAACTAAGTTTGACTCTTTGATATATTACAATGGGCATCTCAAAATCACTGTACACATCCTTATATACCTCTGTTTGTGAGTTCAGGAGATCTTACATTATCTCATGTGAAATAATTATTGTAATAGTTAATTATATTTCCCTATTAACTTTATATATTTTTGGGTAAAATATGGTCGAAAATGGACATTTGAATTCAGAAATGCCTCAAAAGCACACAATAGAGAGTAAAGATTTAAAGGAACACAATAAAGAGTAAAATTTTCTTTATCATCTTTCATTGATGACTACAAAATAAGTTATATACAAGGAAGAACTATTTTCATATTGTCCTTGATTGCTTCTTTCTTTATCTCTATATCATTATAAAAATAACCCGTTATTGCCTTCTTATCACTATTAACTAGATAAAGTACTCTCACCAAAGGCTCACAAACTCATATGAGACAAAAATTCATGATCTTTAATTATAATCTTGGAAACTCCATTCTAGCATTAGACTTGACATATTGAGATGTAACTCACTAAGCACTTGTAAATATTTGTCTCAAGTCCTTCATTTAAACAAAACACTAAAGTGATAAGAAATTAGATCCAAATCTTACAATTGCAAGGCAATATAAATTCCTGCTATTGGTGAAGTACTTTCTCATCAAATTCGGAACTCATGCATAATTATAGTTGAACTTTGAGACTTTTCTTGTTTTGTACACTGTTTCATTAATAATAGAAAAGTATAAAGCAACTCATATATTTTCTAATAGAATAATACTTGTTTTGTAACCTTAAAGACCATACTTGTTTTGTAACTATTTCCTAACTTCTTTATAAGTAAAATCATTATTAGTGATGAAATGTAAAATGTGTTTAAGCTTTATTCCATTCAACTTCATCAAATATCTCAAACAGAGTACTAATATTCTTTGCAAGGTCAGATGCATTATTGAACTTTAAAAACATCATCTTTTTAGCAAATAAACTAAAACATTAATAATGGGCTTCTATCTTTTATTTTTTTTAATAATTACATATTATTGTTTAAACTTAAATAACTTTTTATTTCATAAGCATAGCTGCTTAGAAAATGACCTTTGTAGTTATTAATTGAATGAACTTTATATCTTTGAATATAAAAGGCAATAACATCCATTATATGCTAGTAATAATAAGACTGAGCAGCATTGAATACCACACCTATATCATACATCATCTAGCCATTGATATGCTTATATTATAAGTTACTTCTTTAGATTGTAATGCACAATAAATTAAAGGTTGAGTTTTATGAATTGTTAGTGGAGCAAAAAGTATTAGATCCATAGCTTCTTTTATTGCTCACATCAGTTTTTAGCAATTCCTTTTTGTTGGGTAAGAATACGACCTTTAACATTTCTAGTATCTTCTTGACCAATTTGAAAAGAACTTTCACTACCAATTTTTTAGTTCAGTTTTGCCTTCTTTCTTTCACATTCTGATACTTTTTGAGCAAAAATTTCACCTACCATTTCACATTATGACTAATATTCTTATCAGGCTCCATATTGATAGGTGTGGTTTCTGTTATGTTTTGATAGGTGTTTTAGTGTGTTTATAGGTGTTCAATAGATGAGTATTGCATGTTTAGGCTTAGAATTATGTTAATGTGATTGTTTGTTCATGTTTTAAGTGTTATGTGGTTTAGAGTGTGATTTTAGATCTTAATCTTATGTTCTTGAGATGTTTTGATATACTTGTGAGTGATTGAAATCAGATAAATGAAGATTGAAGGAAGTTGGAGCATGTTTGGGCTCAAAGGGAGGGCTATGATTGTGCATGGAGTGTTATGGTCGTGACAAAAGACTCGTGCCAGAAGGTTTTCTATGCATGGTTATGATTGTGACGAACACTTTCCAAACATGGGATTTTCCATTTGTTTTGATGTTTAAGGGGTGTTTTTGGAACAAAGTGACCTGGGTAAGACCTAAAAAAAACTTAAGGCACACATTTACTATAAATGAACATAAAGAGACTAAAATGAGCAGCCTTTATTTTACCAAATTAAGGTTAATCAAGGAAGATCAAGAAGGAAGCATTGGATAGTTCCAGTTGTTCTAGCATTTCCAGATCAGTCCACATCAAGTTCTTTCTTCTTTATTTATTTTCTTTAAGTTGATGTATGAACTAGGATTGAAGACGCTATATACATTTATGATGTTTTAATTTTCATATTAGGATTTGTTCTTGAGTTATTTTTTGACTTGATCATTGTTGATTTCAATATAATGTTATGGTGTTGTGATATTCGAGTATGCTTATACTTCAATAATTAATAGAGAGAGTGAGTCGAAAGTAATCCAGTTAGGTTGGGTAACGAGAGTTAACAACCTAATAATTCATGTAAATATGAGAGATCTTGTGTGAAAATTCAATTATCTGATAGATCACTTAAAAACTAGTTGAAAATGTTAGGCTGCTTTTATGAATCAAGAGATTGCAAAATCTAGAATTTCGTAATCAATTAGGGTTAAATGATTGGGCCTTAAGAGAGAGTAATCAACCCTTAAAAAATATATGATCGACACCTAATTGAATCAATCAAAAGTGGTTAAGGGAGTAAAATAATGATAGAATGAATCCCGGGCTTTCCAAATAGAGTAAATGGTGCAACACAAGGCAAATTTTAAAATCACCCTATCCTTCTTTAAGTGTATATACATGCTAGCCTATATAATTTTATTTATCTATGCATTATGAGAACAATAGATTTGCATTGTATTTTGTATTTGATTCTAGATAATATGGGAATATTTACATTGAAAAAATGGATGTGAACTATTTTCAATCTTAGCTTTACATAAGAGACATTTAGGATCAAAACTCCTAGAACTTCCAAACCATCTTTCTTTGTTTTTCAGTTGATTCTTAATAGCCAACCAGTTGATAGTAGCTGCCTTAGGAGAAAGGAATTTCTTCTAAACTAGCTCATACTAGGGAACCTTGGGTTAAACATCTCTGAAAAGCGTATGATAGGAGGCATTACTAAATTCAGGAGAATTGCAACCATTCTGTATAGGTCTATCTTCATGATAGATGGATAATTAACCATATTTATACCCCATATTTTATGTATTTTTGCTTGATATTTTATATTTTATGTATATTTGATACTTAATAGTCCAAGTGTGTTTATAGGCTATAATTAACTTCATGAACTTAAAAGAGAAGAATTCGAATGAAAATACAACATAAAACGAAGATTTGAATCAAAGAAGGGATACAAGACCATGCATCAACCTGTGTACTTCTCTCAGGCTGTGCAAAATCACAAATTTTGAGTATTTTAGGTTATACACAGTCTAGTACACATTTACGATAAAAAGATGTGTTTGGAGGCAAAATAGAGGAGCATATATGCAGAGAAGTTCAAAAGCTTTTAGAGGTGACCTAAGGGACAATTTTGATCCAAAGAAATGAAAAACACGAAGAAATCATCAAAAGATCCAAGAAAATACAAATTCAAACTTCTACCTTGCATGAACATTAGATACGAGATAAATGAGAGATTTATAATTAAGAACCCTTTATTTTTTATTCATTTTTCTTTCTGTTATTTTTTGATTTCTTCTTCAATCATATGTAACTAAATTTCTTGAGTATTTAGGTAGGATAAACCCTATGTTTATACTATATCATGTTTTGATTCTTTTATTTAATGCAATTGTTTGATTGACATATTGTGATTCAATCACGTGTTTAATTTATGTTCTAATAGATCCGAAATATTATATTATAATTTGATTTCATAAAATAGAGATTGATAAATCCTATGTATGAATAGATCCACCGTAGTTGAAAGGAGTTGATTGCAACCCTAGAGATAAGATCACGTAAATCCTCCAGATTAGGGATCAAACCTAATAGCGCAATTCACTAATCGGTAAACCAATCTTTGTACCTTTAACCTGAATAATATTTGTTGATAATTCTAAGATTAGTTGTTAATAGTCTCAAGTGAGTTATTAGCATACTGTACGAATTTCCACGGTCCAATAAGTCAACAAATCAATTGCATAATAAAAGGTCAACTATCCAAGGTTTTTAGGAAAATTCATAACCTAGACACTAATTTGTGATATCGATATTTTTCTTAGTGATTTCTCGTTTCTTTTCTCTTTATTGCTTCCTAGTTTATTTTAATTCCTTAAGTTTTAGTTTTTAATTTAAGAATTCAAAATCCAATTCATAGATTAGATAATAGGATAACAGTGATTACTAATAATCATCGTCTTCGTGGGATCGATCCGTACTTACTGGTACTAGCTACAGTTATGCCGTGTACTTACAGTTATTTCATAATTGACTAAGTATAGGTCAATCACTTCTCCTCCTTCTAGTTGATGGTTTAGGAGGTCCAATAATCTGCTAGCCCCTCCAAAGTTGCAGTCCAAAACTCCATTTGAAATGATGATACTGACCTTACCTGTCTTGCTAGAACTAGTGAGGCTTCTTTGTTGATTTTTCAAATTATCAATTAAATCACGCAATTTTACTACTGGTGATGGAAATGTTTATCTTTAAGGACATAAATAATGCTTAGAAAAAGAAGTAGTGTGATATTCTCTTTGTAATTCTTGTTTCTTGTTTATTATCAACTACAAGTTGCCATAATTATAGAAAAACAAAATTAGAAGAAAAGCTTCATAAAATTTTTTCCCAAAAAGGTTGAAAACAGGCAAAGGAATTCAGAACCTAAAGATTAATTGAAACCTGTACAACTGCACAAAGAGACATGACACAAAATGAATTATAATTACAAAATTATGTGCCTTGCTGTTGATACTGTCAATAGACACAAAGCAAAATAAGAAGTGCAAACCATAGTAGAAGGTGATGACAATGGAGTAGAGATGGTGACACTAAGCAAAACAAGAAGTGCAAGCCATAGTAGAAGGTGATGACAATGGAGTAGAGATGGTGACACTGTAATATAACAACAATGACAGCAAAAAGCAACAATGATGGAGGAACGACAAGGATGAAAGCAACAATGATAAGAGAGTGACTTGCCCAAGTTGAGAGGAAGAAACAGGCACTAAGGTATTAGGTTGTGACAGTCCGCATTCGTCTTCTTCAATTAAGGTTTGTTTTTTTAATGGCCAATAATGACCGACATTTTAACTCGGTACAATATCACGTCATTTATTGACCGATGCCGTCAGGTACACTGCAAAATCCGTTCTATTGATTTCCATTCCTACTAACAAACTTAGCATTATTGTTCAGGGTTTAGTGGAGTAAAATTTTGTAATAATTATTATAATAACAGTGTTAAAAATTTTGGATAAAATTAAAGAACCTGCTTGCTTCTTGACTGCTGCCATTAAGAATAGTTGTTACTTACGTACTTTGACGAGTTTAATAGAATAAAAGAGGAACCTCGAGTGGTTTGATATGTAGACAGCAGTTTTAAATGTCTAATTGAAGTTGTATGGTGAAACTGTTTAAAAAGGGGTCCTTGTAACTCTACAAATTAGGAGTCCCGACCATCTCGCAAGCTAAGAAGCACAGACACGGCAAAAATGGAGTCGTGTCCGTGTGTCCGACACGTGTTTAACATGGACACACACTGGGCACGCAGTGGACACTTGTCCTTACGTGTCGGTTTAAAAAAAAATTGACACGTGTCCTTATGTGTCGATTTTAAAAAAAAATTATCAACTCGAACGACTCGGACCCAATTGGGCAATTGCTTACTTACAAGGCTTTAGAAAATTTCATTTTCTTACACTAAATCTATGACACACTGGTTCAAGAAAAGGGGCCCAATTGGCCAATTGAAAGTCTTGAAACACATCAATTAATATATATAATATTATGAATTCTGAATTTTTTCTTAATTCTAAATTTTATAATATATATATACCGTGTCCGTGTCCACCAAATTTTAAAAGTTGGTGTGCCCCCGTGTCCTTGTTCGTGTCGTATCCCGTATCTGTATCCGTGCTTCTTAACTCACAAGCATACCTGAGAAGTAAAAGAAGGGATTTGAAACCTCCTCTCTTTCCAAGAAAAAACTATAAACAAAATGGGAGAAGCTGTATGGATGCCGAGCATTTTCACATTTGCTATAAACAAGATGCATGGCAACGTTTTATGATGGCAGAACAACACACAAAAAGTACATTATACATGAAGCCACTACTAGTAACTTCATTGACACAACAAAACTTCT
>JAOQMR010000212.1:22096525-22110522 GCA_027563865.1 Erythroxylum pelleterianum | reverse complement strand
ACAATAGGTAAAATATGCATGATCATGAATTTCCCGTGCCTAATCCCATTTTGTTCCATTAGAAAATCCATTTAAAAATTTGAAAACTAATGGCACTGACGGTAGGCCAATTTACCATTTTACCCTTCCCATTGAGGGTGGGATGTTACATACACGGTCTGCCCGTGTGTTTTTGGGCGCAGGGGCTCTATTTCACCCGAAGGTTACACGGCCTGACCGTATGATTTCACACGGTCCGTGTATTTTGACCCTCTTACTGGCAGAATTTTAATTCTTGGTCTACATGAAAGTTGTAGTCCTATATGTCTTCTTTCCAACCGTCTAGAAACGAAGTCAATCCGACATCTATAATGAGAGTTATGGCGTTTGCGCCAAAGTATGCTCAATAGGAATCAGGATATGAACATGTTGGATTAGTTGGGCCATAACTCCTTCGTCCGACCTCCGATTGAGATGATTCTTGAGGCGTTAGATTCCTAACATGCTTTTCTATCTCTCTATGAAAATTTTTTGCTTTAGGAGTTAAATTCAGAAAGTTTGATAGAAAGGAAGTAAGGGGTCAGTTGGGAGAGCATAATTGGGCTATGAACATATTTGGTTTTTCAAGCATATCTTGAGCTATAGAGCTCCGAATGAGGTAGTTCTTGTTTCTAAATGAACTAGAGACTAAGAGCTACAAGTTTGAAGAGTCAATTGTGAATTTTGAGCTTTCAATGTGTGAGCCCACCCTTTGTGGCTTGAGATGTAATAAGATTGACAAGGACCCAATGAGGGCTAATTAGGGTATTTTGGCTTAACCCTAACAAGGAAACTCGTTTATGCTTTATAAGGGTTAAATGAATTAACCCTACAAGATAATATGTACATGTTTCATGATTTCTGAAGAGTGTTGGAAATTAAAAAAAAAACTAAGGAGTAATGAAGAAGAACAAGTTTCATGATATAGGAATAGTTAGATTCCGGACCCAAGTGGGATCCAACATTTGTGGTATCAGAGCAAGGATTGGACTCTGGAATCAAGCGGTGTCCAACAGTTGGGTATCAGAACAAGATGATGAATCAGTGTTGGTTAAAGAGATTACAAAGAACCACGCTTAAGTATGATGGTATTCTGTCAAGAGTTGGATTCCGAAAACGGGATCCAACATAGTTGGTATCAAAGCAAGAAGTTGGGTTCCGGAATCGGTGCCTAACAGTTTTGATTAGTGACGATGACCTCTTTGGCGAACTTATTGGTAGACTCTAGCTTGGCTAAACTCCCGGGTTAATCTTGATAAAAGGCTTCTTCATTCTTCTAGGTTTCCATGCAAGGTATTCAGCTTCACCTTAGCTTTTCAGTCTTATATTTTCCCTCGAGTTCTTTCTATTCTCTTTTATTCTTCCTCTGTAATGTTCTTCTAAATTTAAATTCAATTAATTAAAAAAATGGGAAAGGAACAAGCTCTACATTTATCCTACCAATCATGTGGCTTTATGGCATACAAGGGCGTCAATCATGTTACTAATAAACTAAGTACGTGAAGAAAAAGACATGCTCTCAATGCCTTAGTGTATCTAACACACCTTTTGGATTTTAGTGTATCTATTGTCTAACAATGTTGTGATGTTTCGCCAAAAAACACCTAGTCTATTGTAAAACTTCTTACTTTGTAGACTCCCTTGTCAATTCCATAATCACTCTCTATAAACACTCTCCATCTTCCTCTGTATTGTTACTACTTCCTTACCCTCACCATTCTCCTTCTTAATCTCTCCTTTTCATCCTTCTTCTCCATCCATAACTCCTTCTTACACTTACTCTTAACTCTTTTTCCTGGTTGTTTCTCGTTTAGGTTATATTAAATCCATTTCACCTTCTTCAAAGTTATCATTTTTAGTAACAAGATTACAACTGTCTTGGTTTTTTTTCCCCTTCACCTAGCTTTTTAAGTAACACATTGTTAGTATCTAACTTTCCCTCCTCTCTCCCATCGTCAACCCTTAAACCCTAACCATTCTACTCTAACTTCTGTTGACCCTGAAGCTCCCTCATCCTCTAACTCCTTACATCAAACCACTTTGTCAAGGAAACCTGGAATTAGGTACTGAGTGACTTACCCTGATCCACCATGCTCCAATTCTTTCCTCCTAAAGTTAGATATGGTCAAATGGTAGTTGCTCCTCTAGAGAAGATTACTCAAGGATGGAATGAAAAAATGGAGGTCATCACCTGTTAGATTCTTCATTAATCAAAGACCATCTTTTCCCCCACTGAATGCATGAGTATATAAAACCTAGAAAATTTATGGTTTGTGGGAGGTTCTCATCTTTAATGAGAATGATTTCTTATTTAAGTTTTCCCCTAAATTAGAAGCACAAATAGTTCTTGATATTGGCCTACAAAATTTCAATAATAAACCCATACTTCTTCAAAAAATGGCAGCTTGAATCCATCTCACGTGATATCAAAAATAGAAAATTTTCACTTTTGATTAACTTGTACAACATTCCTCTTAAATACTAGATATTTGATAGGCTATGTTCCATTTCCATCAATTTTAACAATCTTATATAAATGGATGAAGGCATTTCTACTCTTAGAAGAATCCAAAGTGCAAGAGTATATGACTGTGGTTGCACAAACTCTACCCAATTACACACCAATTATGCGTTTGAATACGGAGGGAAAATTATACAAAGATAGCATCTAAGTTGCGTACCAAAAGAGGCCTTCCTACTTTCAAAATAATCAGAGATGGATTCCCATAGGTAGAACATTCAAAACTGGTAGTTATGAGATAGATTCCTATAAGTAGAACATTCAAAACTCGTAGGCACTTATAAATCTAAGATTTGGCAAGGATACATCTAATGTAGAATAGGAATTGATAGAGAACTAGAATATAAGAACTAAATTATGCATTAATTATGAGACACAAGTAATCAACTCAGATCAAGCTATATGTATTTTAGAGGCACAATAACTAAATATAACTAAGGCACATAACATAAGTCCCAACTACTTATAAGTCCTCAATGGAAAATATACATACCTCCATATAAATCATCCTTAATGAAATTTCTAGTAATGCTTCATACACTAATTAGGTAAATGACATTATGAGTAATAACTAGTGTTTTATTCCTAACCCAGTTAAGGAATAATGTTATACCCTAATTACTAAAAAAAGGCCAAGAAGGAAAACTAGAAGCTCTAGCTTGAAGCATATGAATAACTGAATATCCTCTACTAAAATGCTAGAGAGCTTAATAGCCCCACTAAGCATATTTTGCTAAGAAACTATGCCAATTTAATAAAACCCTCTCTAATGGGATTTTCGAAAACAAAATTGAGTGAAGCTAATCTCAAGCAATAAATTTTTTTGAACAATAAATGGATTGTGACCTTCATAAAATGAAAATGTCAAGCTTTATTATCACTAACCAACTTTTACATATAGAGCTTTCCAAAGAAAATTATGTTTGTATTCATGTTTCCTTAATTTATGCCTTTACTCTAACTTTCTACAAAAATGAGGTATGGATGATCTAGTTAATAGACCTCAAGTTTAAAGAAAACTTGTTTACATAAAGCAATAGACAATAAGGAGCTTGGTTTCTTAGGAAGAAGCTAGATATGGCCATGGTTAACTCCAACTGGCTATCCACCATTCCTTATTCCAAAGCTATCTTTAAAGATCCTTACTTTTTGGATCATTATCCTATTATCATTTATAGTATGGTTCTAGTTAAGATCCTGCATTCCTTATTCAGATTTAATAATCACCTGATTAATGATGAAGGGTATGAAGATGTAGTTAAAAAAGGCTTAGATACCTACATCAATGATTCCCTTTCTTTTTTTTGTCAAGAAAAGCTTAGAAGCATTAAGCAAGAACTCAAAATCCTAAATTAAACTAAATATAGGAATCTCAATTCTACAATTAAGTAGACTAAGGATAAGCTGGATGTGATTCATTATGTTCTACACTTCAATCCTGTAAATTCATTCCTACATTTAGAGGAAAAAAACAACTTTGGATAATCGTTTAAAGTTAGTAGAAACTTATTATCCTCTCGTTAAGAAAAGATCTAGAGTTGAATGGCTTATAGATTGAGATAAAAATGCTTCATTTTTCATAAGTCTTCATTATCCAGAAGGAATTTAAATAGAATCTCTTCTTTTCATAATGAGGATGGCTTAATAGTGTCATTTTAGGAGAGTTGCTAATGGACCTCTATAGAATCTAGTCTCAATGCACATGTTAAAAACAGTGATCCACAATGACACCTCAGTTGCAACAACTTAAACCAACATGCATTTGTTTGTTGACTCTCCTATACTAAAACACATTAGAAGGGAGCTTATGCACACCTATTTCAAAGATGAAGAGGATATCATAATATGGAAACACACCTGCTCAAGAATTTTCACAAACCAATCCTGTATGAAGTTTTTAAGAGAAAACCTAGCTCTTACTCCATGGACCAAAGTAGTATGGCACAAACATCTCAATCCTCAAGCATCCACAATCTTATGGATGGATATGCAATGCAAGCTTCCCATAATTGATAGACTATCTAGTTACTTACAAATTTGCAATTGGTGCATCTTTTGTAAGAAAGCTGAGGAAAACATACAACACCTATTCTTTTAGTGTGACTTCACTAGTTGGATTCACTTACTTCACCTATAGCACATTTACAGTGCTCCAAGCAGTTGGAGCGGAATATTTGAATGGTGTTTTACCATCATGCATGAAAGCAGCACTATAAGATGGAGTTTTTATGTTGCGTTGTCATTTATTGTATCAAAAATTTAGGATGAAAGGAATAGGAAAATCTTCTGTGAAGATAATAGGACAAGGAGACATTCCACAGAGAACTAATATTCAAAGATAAATTTGGAGATGCACACTACATCAACTAAACATGGAAGTTGTAATCTATCTCACTGGTTTTAAAGTTAAAGATAATGTTGTAATTCAGATTAGTTACTAATATTGATAACTCCAACTGAAGGAGTATGTTTAACCTAATGACATAATTCTATCATATTTTTGCATTCCTTAATGGGTTAATATAATTCAAATTTTTTCAAAGAAAATATAATCCTCCTCATTAACTCCATTACTTATTCTTTCATCTAGAATAAAATATCTCAAGAAAGTGATAATGCTCTTATAGCTCTATTTACATCTTCAAATATTAAGAAGGTGGTTTTCATCTTTAAACTAAATAAAGCTCCACTAGATGGGCTACATGGTATATTATTTCAAAACACCTAATCATGGATTTTGTGACTAAAACAGTTCTAAGTTTCTTCCAAAAGGGTCACTCGTTAAAGAAATTTATCAAGATCTTTGACACTATTTTTTCCTAAAGCATAAAACCTAACTCATTGAGTGATTTTAGCCCCATTTTTGGTTGTAATTTCACATAAGTTAATCTCCAAACTGATTGCAATGAGACTTGGAAGACAATCTTAGATAGGAAAGTATTCATATGTCATTTGGTGTAATGAATTTAAATGATAATGATGATGAGACTTCTCTTAATGATGAGAATTTTGTGCCAAATGAGAATTAGAATCTAAGCAATTGGAGCAGATATTCGATTAAATTAAGCTCTAGGTCTTCATTTCTTCTCTTTTTTTAATTTTACGTATATTTGATGTATACGTTAAATTCTATATATGTAATATACATATAACTGTAATTGTTTTTGTTTTAGATTTCACTTCTAGTTGATTGTTTTCTTGACACGAAATCTTGTCGTAAATTGTAATGCTTAGAGAGTCATGAATCTTTAATACTCTTTATATTTGATGTTTTAATGTAATTATTGTTTTATTATATGATGAAATTGTGATGATTAAGGACTTTGTGTTATCTTAAATTTTATATTTGTATGATGATTAAATAATTTTTATATAAATTGTAGTTATTGTTTATATGTGAAATATGTAAAAAGTAGTATTAATAGAAATAAATAAATTGTTGATATTTCAAATTTTCATCTTTACGATTTTCGAAGACAAGTTTGATGTAAACTTATAAATTGCACAGTATATATATTGAGTGATTATTTTGCAAATTATAAAAAAATTCAGCGACTATTTAATATTTTTAAAAATTACCTAAAATAGTACTAGATATTGACCAATACTGATACAGTAGTGTACCACAACTAAATTTGATATCAGTATCGATACCAGTACAGTATTGATAACATTGGTATAATTTGGCTCTAAAATTCTCCAAATTTGTTTTAAATACCAAAAGAACTTTCTTTGAAACTTTAAGTTTTAATTCCTCTTAAAAAATGAAAAGACATACACGATTATGTCAAAAAAAAAAGAAGAAGAAGAAGAAGATAAGTTCATGTACAAGGAGCTCTTAAAATATTAAAAAGACTAAGTATAAGGTACATAAAAGAATAGACTTTTATAAATTCAAATGCCTTGAGTGTTTCTTGATCTACATAGTTTTGTTCTTCGTGTGAAAGGCATGAATTAATTTTATTTGTCTACGGTTTTTCAACATAACTTGATGCTTCACTTTATTCTGTGGTATGTCTTTAACATAATTACTTGAATAATTTTATATTGCTTTTTTAATCAATAAAAAATATTAGTAATATTTATATTTTGTCATTATCAAAAATATAAATTAGAACCTTTTTAATTCAACAAGAGAAAAAATAAATGTCATAATCAGTATAGAAGCATTTAGTTTAATTAGTTTTAATTTTTTTGAACGATGAACATAATAATATTTTCCTTCAATAATAAAACTGACATTATTCTGTCCATATTATATTTGAAATTTTTACTAGAACAAAAACATCAAAAAAAATAATGTAGAAGGACCTATTGCTTTTATTTGGCCAATTAGCATTGCAAACTATTATAAACACCGTAGAATAAAATAAAGACAAAACTTGTATCTTAAGACTATTCAAATGGTTGGCCCAACCTTTGATGATTAACCAAATTTGTCTGTTAGTAATTTCTAAAGTTTGAAATGGAAATGATGAATAGATTTGTGTCGTCACGTGCTTCTTGAATCTTAGCATCTCTGGTTATTGTTTTCAAAAATCCAATCCTCATAAATCAATGTAATTATGCACTTCAAATTCTTTAATAAGTTGAGAGTGAGAGTTGAAGAAGTTAATTAATGAGATGGAAACAAATAATAATTCCTTTTATCAATAATGATGGTGGAACTATCTATGATTATACATTTATGGTGATCCACCCTCAATTGATAAGAATTAAATGATCGCTCCTTGACTAACGTAATACTCCCTCTGATTCATAATAAGTGTCGTTTTAGATACATTGTAATTATTCAAAATAAGTGTCATTCTTGACTTTGTATGTATGTTTATAATTTTACTTCCAAAATTAACCTTTAATTTCTCTCACATCTTAATTACACAGATTATATTTTCAAGATACTTTAACATGTAATTAATAAGGGTATATCAGACATTTCATTAACTTTCTTAATAAGTGTGCATTTCTCTAAAACGACACTTATTATGAATCGGAGGGAGTAGAAGATAAGGAAAAGGAGTTCTTACTATTCACAGCCACTAAGATGAGTTAGAGGTGTTAAAGACAAGTTCTCCGTCGTCGCATTAACACTTCTTTACCATAAAACTCGAAGCAAATGTCCCTAAATGTTACAGAAAGTGCACTACTTATTTTTCATCTACACTAGGTCATTTATTATTGAAACTTTCTTGAAGTCATTTCCTTTCTCATATACTATCTAATGGGATCAATTCACATGTGTCCGCTTTCGTGTGCCACTCTGTCCCCCTTTGTGCCCCTATCTAATATCCTTTGTATTTTTTGTCATTTTCCAAGCATATAGCTACACAACAATTTTCTTCCACCTGAACCAAAATGTAAATGCTTGGCCTAATGAAGATATGTATTTCTTCTGCGACTTTCGAATTTTGACTTACCCTCTATTTATCCTCCAAAAGATTCCGATTTCTTTTTACTCTCTCTTCGCTCTCCATTCTCTCTTCCAACCTTATTATTTCAACTTTAATTTTTAAAAATAACTCTATAATTTGCCCTCAGAAGTTGCTTTTGGGTTTGCCATCTTCTCTATGGCCTTGGTTTCTAGAAGTGTTGTGGTGTAAGATCAGTTATTTCTTAAGTTTTGGCCCTGTTTGACAATCAGTTGATTCTTTCAATAGTCAACTGATAGCAGATTATATCAGCTGATTTGACCAACAAATAATATCAACTACTTATTCAAGTTGTTTGATAAAATTAGTTGTTTATGTATAAAATGACTTATAAGGGCATGACTTAAAAAATTATAAGTACATTAGTATTATATCTTAGTATTTCTTCAAATATTTTCATAAGAATTTAGATTTTAGATATTTAATTTTATAAAAAAATAAGTTTATAACTCTAATAAAAAAACATAGAACATATAATAATAATAATAATAATAATAATAATAATAATAATAATAATTGATTAATTATTTAATTTATTTTAATATTTTTCTATAATTTATAGATTAATTAAACAATTTTTGAACTTTAATTTAACAATTTGTAAGTTTTTTAAAAATAAAATTGAAATGAGAAAAAGAGTCTTGTGTCACTCCTGTGACAATTATAAACATAACAAAAAGAGTCACCTGTGACATTTGATGTCACGCGCGAGACAATTATATTTTTAGAGCAAAATGAATTAGATGGTAAATGATGTTTGACAATTACGGATGCTCTCTTAAGGTCTATTGGTATTCTTTTTTCAGGGCACAATCGTCATTAATGCCTAGTTGTTACCAGCTAAATACTGAAACGCTCTTATATAGGAGCTTTTTAATTTTCAGCTTATTGGGTTGAATCAGCTAACTCAATCAGCTAATAACCAAACAAATTTTCCTTTCTTAAGTAATATTATAGTCATTTACGGACTTGTTGGGTTTGTCTCTTATAGCTTTTGTTGGGCTTTAGAGTAGGAGTGGGGGTTTGACTTCTGATGATAGAGCAAGGGATAGTCTTTTCGTGAGTTTTAAGTCTGGGAGAAGAGAAGAAAAGATGTTGACAAATTATGGATAAGTTTATAGAACATCGAGATCTTTATAGGAAAGCCTTTGGAATTAGTCAAAATTTTAGACAAATATAAAATTCATATAACATGCATTTAGGAGACAAAGTGGATGGGGGTTAAAACGAAAGAGATTAATGAGTTCAAACTTAACTATTCAGGGTGTTCGAGACGAAATAATGAGGTTGATATCTTGATTATTAAAGAACTCATACATCATGTTTTGGGAGTAAAGAAGATTTATGATATGATTATATCCTTAAAGATTGTGGTAAAAAGTGTTATTTTCAATATGATGCGTGGTTATGCACCTCATGTAGGATTGGACTGGAAAGAGCTAGATTGGATGATTCAGCAGGTCTCCCTTGATGAAAGAGATATTCTAAGAGTAGACTTTAATGATCATATAGGAGTAACATCGAACAATATTCATGGACTCATGAGGTTTCGAGTATGGTGATAAGAATGATACTAAGACTGCTTTGTAGAATCTCGCAATAGTGTTTGAATTGGTGATAGCCAACTCTTTTTTCAAAAAAAATGAGGAGCATCGGGTGACTTTTAATAGCAAAACAATGAAAACTCAAATAGACTACTTCCTTGTAAGGTTAAGTGATCGACATAGTAACAAGGATTGTAAGGTAATACCTAATGTTTGCTTATTAACTCAACATAGATTGTTAGTTATAGATATTGTAATTAAGGTTTAGAGGAAGAAGAGAAGTCCTAAGAGGTGTATTAGAGTTAAGTGGTAGAATCTAAAAGGGGATATAATGAAACAACTTAAGAATAGAATAACATATGGAGAAGAATATAAATTAGAAGAAGATCTAAATAAATGTGGGAGTAGCAATAATTTTAACGAATACATTTAAAGAGATTTTGAGTGCTTCTAAAGGGCATAAAGGAAGTAAGATGGACTATTGGTGGTAGAATAAAGATGTATAAAAAAAAGTTAAGATCAATAAGGGTGTCTATAAAGCTCCATTGGATAGCATCACAAAGGTAGATACAGTAATTAATACAAAAAGTTAAAAACTAGTAAAGAAAGAGGAAAAAGATAATCTCATAAGTTAAAAGAGGAGTTTACAAGAAATTATATCAACGATTGGAAATTAAAGATGGAGAAATTGATATATTTAAGTTGGTGAGAGTTAGGGAACAGAAAGTAAGAGACTTAGATCAAGTTCATTCTATTAAAGATGAAGTAGGAAAAGTGCTCATAGTTAAAAATGACATAAAGAGAAGATGACAGAGATACTTCTATAGCCTTTTTAATGAAGACGTAAAGGACAAGATCTTTTTAGGTAATCTTAGCTCGTCCAAGAGGTATCATAATTTTATTTATTATTAGTAGATTACAAAGAAAGAAATTAAAAGAGTTTTGAGGGAGATGAAAAGTAAACGAGCCTAATGAGATACTTATAGAAGTGTGGAAAAGCCTAGGCAAAGAGGGTCTTACATAGCTATCCAAGCTTTCTAATGTAATCCTTGAGCCTGCCAAAATGTCAAAAGAGTGGAGACTTAGTATGCTAATTCCTCTTTACAAGAACAAAGGGGACATCTAAAGTTATAACAATTATAGAGACATCAAGCTACTTAGTCACATTATAAAATTACGGGAGAAGGTGATTGACAAGAAAGTGAGAAATGATGCATTTATCTCGAATAACCAATTTGGCTTTATGTCAGAAAAGTCCACGACATAAGTTTTACCTCTCCTTAGAAGATCAATAAAATATTAAAAATAAAGAAAGTGTAGTCTACACATAATTTTTTATGGACTTAATGAAGACATATGATATAATACCTAGAGAAATCATGTGGGGGTGTTTAAAAGTTAAGGAGTTCCTATGACCTATATATGGGTTATTAAGGAGATTACAGGAAGTATTTTTAAGTATCTATCATCCAAAGTAATAAAGAGATCGATGAAGACATTATTCATTGTATTAAATTACAGTGACTTAAATGAAGAAGTGCATTTTTATCATTTAGTGATTAAGCCAACTATACTCTATGGGACAAAATGTTAACAATCGACAGATGCATAATCATAAATTAATATTGACGTAGATGAAAATACTCTATTAGATAAGCAATCTTACTAAAAGAAATAAAGTCATGAATATAATAGTAAGAGACAAATTAAAGGTGACTAATATTAATTAAAATTAAGGGAGACAAAGCTAAGTGGTTCGAACATATTAAGAGGAGATACTTGAGGCTATAGTGAAAAGATTGAATTTTCAGACTAAAAGGGGAAAAAAATCTAAGAAAAACTGAGAAAAAATTATTAGGATAAATATGACTCTACTAAAATTTACCAAAGGCATGAACCTTAACAAAAACCTTTAGCATACTAAGATTCGATAAATGATCTAACATAAGAAAGTTTTTTTCTCTCATAGGTCTTTTGAACATTTTCCTTCTAACCTTATATTTAGCCTAAATATTTAATATATAATACTTCTCTCTTAATTATTTAAACTAAATATTTTTCATTTAGCCTAAATATTTTCTTGTAACTTGTTTGACTTATTTATTTACTTATTGTTTATTTGTATATTTATTTATTTTATCTTTAATTTTTATTTTTACCTTTTCCATATTTAGTATATTACTTATTTTTATTTTTCTTTATACATTTATTTATTATTATTATTATTATTATTATTATTATTATTATTATTATTATTATCATCATTATCATCATCTTTTGTCTATTTTTATTTTAATATGTATTTTATTTTTCTATAGATTTATTAAAAAAACCTCCATCTACTCACTTCCAAATCCCTCCAAAACCGCATTCGAAGTTGTTATCCACCAAAAATGACAAAAAAGTACCACTTAAATCACCATGAAATCGGCTTTTCAAACTGGGCTACACTTTCTGTTCAACTAATAAATAAACAATACGAGAGAGCATACAAAGCAATATAATGTAAAATGAACCTGTATGAGTTTTGAGTTCTACTATAATGAACGATCACTGATAATAAATTGCACAAGTTTTACTTCAAATTCTTTACCACCTGTTAGGATGTATCTAAGGGTCATTTTACTCGCCAATACGCTTATTATCGTGACGTGTGTGAACAAGGATCTAAAACCTATGATGTGCTTAGATTAAGAATGGGTACATAAACTAAGTATAAAACGACAGAAAGAGTGGTATAGAACGACAGAAAGAGTGGGCATCTAAATAAACTAACTCTCGAATTGATTAATACAAACTTCCTTTTGGCTCGTTCTTCAGTCCGATATCCTCATCTCAACTCCAAGAACGTCCTTCACCAACTCGTACGTCACAAATGCAATTGCTATGGATGGGACCACCTAAAAGAAGGAAAAAGTTCGAAAGATGTAAACATATTTACATGTTATAGAATATTAAAAACAGTAGAAAAGCACCCAAACTCTAGCGAAAGTCTGCTTATTACAACTACTGCATAACCGAAACATCAAGCAAAAGGCTTTTTCTAGTGCAATAATAGGTGGGTCTTTGTGCACTGCAAAATCTGAATGTAGTAAGACAAAATACTAACCTTTACTGAGTTTGGGACCAAACCCTTGTACAACGCCCCAAATCCTTCATATCGAACTGTTTTCCTGAAGGCATCTATCATACCATTGTATTCAATGGCTACTTTGTTTCTACCATCACCTGTGACAACTGAAGCAGCATTCTTCCAGCCAACCATCTGCATCCTTCTTCGAATGACATCAAGAGGATAAGCAACCGTCTGGCCAACAGTTCCAGCAGCAGCACCACATGCAAGACGTGTCGTCACACTCAACTCATTATTCTCAACTAGCCCAAATGAGTTAGTCTTCAGTAACCAATCCTTCAGAGATTCATATACAGCAAAGTTGAGGCCTACATAAGGTACCTACAGTCATTAGAGTAGCTAGTCATTTAGATGCATAAACAATCAAAAAGATTCTACTGATCACTTTTATGGAATTCATGCAAGTTAAGCAAAACAAAATTAGGTTGCAAACTAAATTATCTGACAGTTATGGTTAACAAATATAACTGCCAGGTCCAGTCCAATAAGAACTAGTGCCCTAAGATCACTTTTTCAGTTCCATGGACGAAAAATCAAAGAATTTTTTGCAGTAATTAGCATTATTGGATATCAGTAGCAATACTTACAACTCCAATTACAGAAGGCAACCAGCCCCTATACAAAGCCCGGGGACCCTCTTCTTTGAGAACAGTTGACAATGCATGAAAAATTCCTCTATACTGGCGAGGGGACTTCTCTGTCTGTTGTAAAGAATCATACACATCAAATTATGTCACCAAATTTATTACATCAGTATGCAAAGCAATACTTCCAGTTTTGGGTATTTATGATCAATACCTGAACAGTAAGCCGTCCTCGAACCATATCCATAGGGTATGTCGCTGACATGGCTATAATTCCAGCACATGCTCCAGCCCCAAGACGTAGAATGGGTGTAAGCTGAGCATCATCTACAACGAAAATGGGTTGATGACATTAACAATTTCAGCTGAGTATCATCTACAACAGAAAATAGGTATAGATGACATTAATATTTTCATCTGATCGACAGTAATCAAGTATTCTGTTCTATCCCTAATTACACTAACAACACAGGGGTACAAGTTAACGATACAGTCAAACACTAATAAGTCACTCATGGCACGGCATGGAGAGGATGAAAGAAGTAGACCCACTTCTTGCCAATTAAGGAGCAACAACAAAGACTAATATAGAGTTGTAAAGTAGTCCCAAAAGAATAGGGAGGAGACCAATTGATGCCAGTCTTAGCTGGGAACTTGTGATAATCAAACAATCTTACCTGAAAAAGTGAACACATAAACAAGTATTTTGCAATATCCAATTATGCAGAGTCCAGACTTATAGTAGCCACTTACCCCGTAAAGATAAAA
>JAOQMR010000212.1:22032573-22047276 GCA_027563865.1 Erythroxylum pelleterianum | reverse complement strand
GATGTATGAATGTGACTTGAAATGTGAATGAATGTGAAAGTGGATTTGGATAATGGGATTGGTTGTGATGTGGATTCTGGATGGGAGGTCCGATGATTCTGAGTTTTGATTTGATTTTGGGAATTATAGAAGTGTGTTTTAAAACCAATTGCAGGTTTTGAGTTTGTTAAAATACAACCGTTATGCTGCCCGATTTTCAATAAAATTGGTTTTATGGCAAAGATAGAATAAGAATAAGATTGTTGTTAAAGATGATATTGAGATATAGTATGATTAAGAATTGTATAAATTGAGTTTTGATTGAGGATGAATTTTTCCAAAGGGGGAAAATTCTATTGTTTTGATTTGTATAAGATTGAATAAAGAAGATCTTGAAAAGGGATGAATAATATGAAAGAAATGAAAGAGTGAGAAAGAAAACAAAAATTTATACCGAATTTTCGGATTGGTTTAGTCTTAGAGTTTCCAACGCGACACGCTATTTTTTTCTAAGATTTTTGTTCTCGGATGTCGGATATTCGTTCGGTTCGATTGAACCGTTTGTTTGCTTTGTTTTTGATTTGCTTCCGATTAGTTTCGCTTCAAAATTCGTTCCTTCGATTTCCGCTTTCGATTTTATTTCCGCATTTGTTTATCCGATTTTCCGATTCGATTCATTTGATTCAATATGTTTGCCTTATATTTCCGCTTCGGATACTTTCGTTTCGTCTTTTCGTTTGCATACTTTGACTTTTGCCTCATGTTCCGTTCTTTCGAATTTGATTTCGTTCGTTTTCGCTTTTCGCCTCTTCGTTTCCATTATTCTGTTTTTCGTTTTTTTGATTGGGGTCCGGTTCCGAGATCGGGTCCCAACATATACTACTGTGTGTGGAGATCATGTACCGGTGTGCTATAAAAGGCTTTGGGCTTGGATGACTCATCATCAATGGATAAAGATCAAGGAGAGATCTTTGATGATGCGACAAATAAGATCATAGTAGATATGCATCAGTTCTAAAAGATAAATACTATCTGGGAATATCATTTGAACATAGTAGAGCTCTTCATAGATATAGATGTATCATTCCTAGTTAAGTATAATCTCTTATCTTCTTAGTTGGGATTAGATAAACAAATTAGATAGAGTCCTATTTAGACGATGAATTCATCCTATTGAATAATGTGATGTAATTTTATTATGATAAGATGTGATCTAGTTAGTTCAATTCAATTAGAATTATGAATTATAAAGCCATAGGTGCCTATAAATAAATTATTTGAGCCTTGCTCCAGAAAAAAAAGATATGGAGTGCAGCCACGACATCCAAAAGTGAGGAACAACAGAGAGAGGGCAAAGAGGTTATATTCTCATCCTTGTTTGATTGTTTTTAGGATTAGTTTGGGAGTTTGTTGATTTTGGTATCAACTTTAGTTCCAATCCTGAAACTATGTGAGACAACTTGTTATTGCGGGGGTGAGTGATAAACTTTTTCTATAAATCCTTATTAAGTTTAGTGGATTTATTTGTCGGTTTGCCCCATCATTTTTCCCTCTATAATGAAGGGTTGTCCATGTTAAATCTTGGTGTTTGTTTCATCGTTAGTTTCTTATTCTCATATTGTTTTTTATTGCTACAACGTGAAGAGTTATTTCTTGTCGTTAATTTTTTGGTTGATCTTTTAGAGAGTTGTGTGTTTGTCTCCCAACAGAATTGGTCCACCTAATTTGTAAAAGGGCTCAAATCCTTTAGATGAATCTAATTCATATGTAGATACTAACTTGGCTTATTATTATCAAAGATAATGGTTTAAGAATTCTTCTTAAATCTATGAATACTCTAATTCTAAGCTTTATGAATCTTTTAATATATGCACAGTTGAATCCATTTTAAATTTGATAAATGCATTGTTATGAAGTATGTGTTTGTGTCTATCCTATAGATCTACTTGATTTATCATAAAACTATTATTTTATCATAATAAGAATAATATTTGAATTTCTTTTAGGTTGTTAACTTTTATATTTTGAGGCTGGTTTTTGAACTACCATAGTTGCAAGAGTTTCCATGATGGATTCTTCCTTTGCAATGCAGTTTGTGAATACGTAATTCTTATAAAGTATGCAAGTCAAGGAAAATGGTATGCTATGAAGAGTGAGCTCCCTCTTTCTTAAGTTAACTAGTTCCTTCTCCAACTTCATGCTCTTACCTTTAAAAGAACATAAAGAAGAAAAGTGCCCATTCCATAAAAAAAGGAGAAGTTCAAATTAATAATAAATTAAATGTACCAACCAAGCCTAGCTGTTAGCTATATTAATCAAGGAAGTAGTTCTAATGTTCTTCATAACTATAGACTTGGAAGAGATTATTATAAAGTCCACATTTCTCGTATGTCAAGTTTGGAAATATGTGATAATTTGTCATCTACTATCAATGGAAAAATTTTCATTGAAGCCATACAGAGATATTATATGTTCCATAAAGCATTAAAAATTTGATAATCTGTATAATCGAGTCATCTAATCATATCGGATGATTTAGGGTAATTCAAGTGATATTGAATATCAGATTAGATGACTGTTTTGCCCAAAGACTAAGACATTTTCATGATTCATGTCTCCATTTTACTCCAACTCCACTAACTAGGAAAAGATCCCTCAAAATGGTTACACTTAATTCGTTTGAACAAAAAAAATGCTACTTTAATTGGAACTAATGTATGAAAGTTGAACTCTTGAACATAAGCTATCCTTTCTATCATAAATTGGTTTTCACATCCTCAAAGGTAGGTAATGTTGATAAGACAATAAATGACCCTATATACCTATTATATGTTGGGAAACCAAGTATGATCTAATTATGAGCACAATGAAAAAAAATAATTTTTACAATTTCTTGATTGGATCACTTTAATTGAATAACTTAAAAATTATAAATCATAAATAAAAAAGTTCAAATGTACTTAATTCAGGTTCTTACATATTTTTTTTTCAAACTGTCAATTACAAATTGCACTTAGCCTCTAATGACATCTATATAATGGAGAAAAAGAACTTAAAACTTGAGAGGAAAAGATTAGAGTGTTATCTCCCTCATACCTTTCTTCTATTTATAGAAGAGTTTTTTTATTAAAATTAAACTTCTAATTAGATTTAAAGTATAAATCTAATTTTAATTATAGCTTAATTTTAATAAAATCAAATATCTCACATTTAATTCTTGAAGTTTCTGAAATTTGACAATTAAGTCTAACTTAATTTAAAGATTTTTCTCTTTTTAACTGCTCTTTTATGTGTGACATATTAGGCTCTTAATATGTTGATAATGATTATAAATTGTAATTGTAAATTATAATTAGAATTAAATAAATCAAAATTGTTTCTAATTTATCGGTAACTCTCTGATTAAATAATTTATAATAATAGATCAAGATTGATATCTAGCAATACATTATACTACCTAAATATTAGGAATGTCAAAGTGGTTTGACTCAACATATCTATACATGGTTTTGATGTATAATTTAGTTTTGATGTATAATTTAATCATTTCATCATTTACTATTCTAGTCTAATTGAACATAGAATATGAAATTAGCTTATACTCTTTAAGATCCAATCATGTTCATTATTACCAATTAGTAATTCACTTATAATTGATATTTGAAAACATTTTTCAAGTCTCAATTTACTTTGGCTAGAAAATTCATTAAATCATAAATAATCAAGATAATGAAACATTCTTCTTAATTACCTTAAATTAATGAATCTTCTATTGACTTACTCAACTATCTCTGTAAGGTATATATTATATCCAAGCACTATCGATTAAGCTATCCTTAAAAGAAAAGGCAATAAGTAGTATAAAAAAATAGTAATTTCCATATGAGATATTTTGGTAATATCAAGTATAAGGTTTTTTATACAACTACCATAATGAAGAAATCTACAGATCGAGTATAAGGTTTTTTATACAACTACCATAATGAGGAAATCTACAGATCACATAAGTAATATTTTATTAAGGATACTTAAAATTGGTTCAGTTCAGTGAATTTATTCTTTAATAAGCACTCATACATTTGCTGAGAGATACTTTAATTTATAAGATCAACTACTTTCTTCAACAAAAAGAAACATAATGTGTGCTAATTTTGTTGTTTCGTCAATATCTTATCTTGATGAAACTACATCAAAGAATAATTTAGAAATAATACATAAATACAAATTGAATAATATAATTATGATTCCATTATAATTTTAATTACACAGTAATTATTCTAGAGATTTTACCTTCAATATTATATATGAAATATATTTAATAAAATATGTAAAGATAAATATTGCCTTTAACTAATTATGTCACAAAATGTAGAACCAATTGATTGACTATAAGATATACACCAACAATCTCCCATTTACATTAAGTCAATTGATTTAGTATCTTATACAATAACTCTATATGATGATCACATTTCTCATTTCAATTCTCATTATAATTAACATAGATTGGATACTTAGATATTTATTAAGACCTTAGCTCCTTTCGCACGCACAATGGCTTTAATGTTTTATAATACATTATTGTTTTAACAATACAGGAAACTACATCAAGTTCATCAAAGAATTATTAATGTAAATAGTAATTTTTACTAAATGAAAAATATATTATGGCTTGATTAACAATGAAGCCATATTGGAATCTTTGTAATCTCAAAATAATATTATAAGCAAAATATACCTTGATGCTTCTAAAGTTACCATCCATATAATGTTGAACTCAAATATCAACTTTTATATAGAATAATGGATATCTTTAATACTTCACAAGTATTAGACATCTCAAATACTAAATACCTTTAGTACATTATTTATGTACTTGGACTGGAATAGGTAAATAACTTCCATATCTATCTATAGATCTAATTTTCATAATTAAGTTGTTACCTTTTCATATCCAATAAGCACTGTTCTTGGACTATCATATATTCAATAATTGAAAATATGATTTTTGGTCTTTATGAGCAATATGTCTCTACACACTTCTATTAAAGTGTACAACTATATTCCTATTAACCTTCTTGTAGATATAAAAAATCTACATTCATCTTTAAAACCAACACATCATAAGCAACCACAAACATAAAATTCTCAACATATTAAAAACATCTTTGAGGATTAAAGCCCTCGTAGTTCATTAAGTAAAAGATATTTACAATCCTACAAATATTTACATGATCACACGTTTAAACCCTTTCCAAAATAATTTAAAACATATATACAAGTAATTAAGCCAATTTCAAGAAAACACATACATAACAAAAATGATATAAGCACAGTAGCATATGATGATACAACTAATCCTGCGATAGGGTCCCAGCTACTATAACACATGTACACATACTTATGGTGGTTTATTTAAAAACATAAAAATATGGGTGAGCTAAACAAGCTCAGTGATTGTTAATTAGTTCACTAAAAATTAAACTTTTCCTAACAACATAACTGGGATATTCCCATACAATAATAAAGCTCATAGCAAAATAATTGCCATAAAAATTCATTCTTGCATCATACAATCTGGTAATAAAATAATATTTTGTAAAACACAACTTTATTTTTCTAAAATTACTATTTTGAAATGCGTTTTTGAAATTAAAGTCATAATAGATGAGCTTCCACTTTCAATTTTCCATTTTCCTCAAATAATAAACAGTGGTGGCAATAAGTTTCCTGCAAACTTTTATACTGAAAATAAGTCAACCATTAGAATTGGTACCATACAGTGCCTCACAAATTACTTTTAAAATAAATAATGGCGACATTATTATTTTCATAAATTTTCTTGCACAATATGGCCCATCACTAATTTCTTACCATATAGTACCCTAGGCATAAAGTCATGAAGCTGGTTTTGCATTGCTTACGCGCTATTGGTTAACCATTAGTTACGAAACTAGTTCTACATCGCTTACCGCTATAAAACAGTAATTACGGAGTTGGTTCTATATTGCTTACACGTAGCAATTTTGGCTAGCTCTATATATACGGAGCTAGTTCTACATCGCTTACCTGTAACAATTTTGGCTAGCATTATATATACTCCATATGTGTAGAGGGCAACTCACTAAACTACTGACTAATACAATACCACACGTTGTTAGTAACTAATGCCCCTGGACACTGCCCTGCACGATCGGAATACTCTAACCGGTATAATAACATGTATAAAACCCAACAACGTACCATAGTCTAAACTTTCATTTCCTTTTTATCAACAAATAACACAATTTCAATGTAACTTCCAGTCATATAAAATTTAACTTTCAAATTAAAATTCAAATATTGCTAAAACATAAACTTATGCTAGCAATATGCACTTGTAAAATATCATTCACATAAAATTCAACATAAATATTCAGTTCATGGTAAAACATAAGCCATTTGCATAAAATCAATTTAAGTATACTCACTACTTACTAGTTTCCTTTTCATCACTTCGAAATCCTTTAGTTGGTTTTGTTTTCCGATTCAAAAACCTAATGCAAATACATTTAACTCCTTAATATATTTTCCATCCAAACACACCATAAACCATTTAAACTTTCTGCAAATAATAACATAACAGTTCATTTAATAATTCCAATACCATAACTACACTTAATAGCCATCCTTAATTATATTCACATAGTCATTACATCATAACCATACTTTTATACCAAAAATGCCCTTAAGGCTAGACTTAACATATTTTACATTAAACTTTTCCAATTCAATTCCTTTTGATTTCTAACGCTTAAAACTAATCCAAATTCACTTCCACGACATTTTAATACACACATTTAAGCTATAAAATTTTATTAACAAATTTTTACATCATCATGCACCTTTGGTAGAATTTCAACCAAAACCAATTCCAAACCAATTCTTTTTCATTTCTTTACTTCATTATCATCAAAATCATACTATGAACATCACAAAACATCAAAAAAGAATCTTGAATCATATCACATTAAAAACCCTAGCCATGTTTGAAATTTCATCTAATCATTTCCATGATTTTTGTTTCATTCTTTCATCATTAAACTAACTTCCTAATGCCATTCATAAATCCTAAATCTTCAATTGGCAAGATAAAACACTTTAGGTAATGGATCTTACCTTTAACCAAGGTTCCACACACTAAGTTTAGTGATTTTCTTCTCCTAATCACTTCCAATGCAATAGAACCTTAATATCACATCATAAGGGTGTAATTCACACCACCAAAAGCAATTCTCAACTATAAGACAACAAATTCAATTTTTCAAGAAACTAGTAAGTTTACCAACCCATTTCTTCTTCCTCTTCATTTGGATGGCTATTGGATCTTGTTGGATGCTTGATTGGAGGTAGAAGAGCATGAAAAAAATCCTTAGATCACTTCTCCATGGCCTAACTGAAGCTCTATCTTCTCCTTTTTCCTTTCTTTCCTTTTTTCTCTCTCCTCCTTTTTTCGGCTCTCTCCTCCTTTTTTTCTCCTTAGCCGAATCTCCACCTTGGTTTCTCTTTTTTTCTCATTCTTTTTCACTCTCACTTTCATTCTTATGGCTAACATTAAAATGAAGCAAAATGTGACTAAAGTTAGCTTTTTATACTCATTTATTACATTGCAAATGTCACTTTCTTATGGTCATCACTAATGCTCATCACCATTTAATTAATGATTCTTAACCTTTAAGAAAGCCTCTAATTAGTCATTAAGTGTGAGTCATTAATCCACTAACAACATTTTTATACAAAAAGACAATTTTGCCCCTTACTGAATTAAATCGATAAACGTTTTTAAATAAATAAAAATTATTCTATATAATTCTAAACCTCAAATTGACCTCAATATAATCTAATTAAACCTAAAACTCTTCAATTGCAAGCTTAAAAAAAATAATTGGGCACATTATCCCTAAAATCTATTATTTTTCAATAAGGGTCTTTTTAACCTGAAATTTTTGGATTACCCAAATTCTATTTAAACAACCTCTATTTTGACCCGTTTCAGTTCATAGGGACTCCAATCCTAATTACGAAGCTTTTCATCGTATTTTGAAATTGTTCGATAACTTTTTCAGTTGCTCAGAAGAATTTTCATATTGAATCCAAAATTTACTAAAAGTCACCGAAATCATTTGGATTTCATTCAAAAGTGTCACTAAAATTTCCAAAGCACTTTTTGAGGCTTTTAAAGTTCGTTCGGACTCATTTCATAGCTTTTTAGAGTTTTCGAAAATTTTCTGAAAACTTTTTGGTCGAGTCCAAAATCATCTCCAGTTTATCCTTGATCTCCATTATAACCTCAATAATTCATTTAAATGTTTAAATTACTTTAGTATACCATAAATAGAGCATACTCTATAAAATGCATGTACAACACATCACACAGTATAATAATGGAACCAGTATTTACAAATTCGACCCTCTTTATAAAAATTTCATCCTCGAAATTTTAAACCAACTTAGTCATCTTAAAAAATATAGATATTGACTTTACATCCACTCTTTGTGCTTCCACTATATCAATCACTTCATAAGGGTGAACATATTGTGGGTTTAACTTGTCACATTGTCTAAAACAAACTATTCCTTTCCATGATGGTATTCGCAAAAAGTCTTTGATTTTTAACATTAAACTCCAAATTCTTCCTCCATTTTTACACCTAGCTCTACTGTCAATTTTAGGTACTATCATTTTAACCCAAAATTTTTTTATCTTATTTGTGGTAATCTGAACTAGTTTAGCCTAACTAATTTTATTTCATTTATCTCATCCTAATATACTAGCACTCTATGTAACTGTATACTTCGAATCACTTACAACTTGATTAATCTATCAAAAGAATACCTACTTGGATGGTTAGGAAATGGGCAGATTTTATAGTCCGATCCTTTATCTCCAATATTCTATCATATCCGCTTAGATTTCACAAAATTGCTACCGTAAAATCCTTCATAATATGCTACCATTTCTATTCCTAGATAGGGAGTGGCTAAGCAAATTTTATTGGGTTTTTGGCTCTCAACCTTGACTTGTTCATTTAATAAGAATTTGGACATATACTTTGCTATCACCATTTTCATACCTTTTCGATCATAATGTACTTTCAAGGTATGATGCCTCTTTGTGTTCCTCAGATGCTTGGCATACACTGGTGAGTGACTTAATCTAGAATTTCTTTCTTAAGTTCAGCCATGACTAGTACACACAATTCCTGACCTAGGATCAACGTAACGTTACTTCTTAATAAATTGCCCTCAGAATTTGCAACTTATCTCCATATGAAACTCCTTTTTCTAAATCATCGTTTTCTGTTTCTTACTAATAATTATTTTATTCACAACTTTGCCAACTTAACCATACATCAGAGCATCCGTTTAACATTATCAAGATTCACATTTACTTAAATTACTACTAATGAAACCTTTATTTGGGGTTCTCCACAGAACAATTGCTCTCGTATACTTCTAAATAATAAACATTTACTTTCTTATTGTCTCTAATTATAAACAAACTTCGATAATATTTTCTTGTATTTCTTTTGCCTCACATAGACTCTTTTCGAATCTCAAATCCATAACCACTAGTGAACTATTTATTGTACCTTTGTCATTTCCCATTATACTCTTTGGAAGCAAATCAATCATTTAAGATCATGTCTTAAGACACTAACATAATATCCTATTCACATTAAAACCATTCATTTACCTTAGAGTTCAAATTTTTACTATCTTATAACGCAATTTCGAGCTTATCAAACCTCAATCTCTTCAAACAAAGAGTATACCTCATACTTCCACTGCGCAACTCTGATGTTTAATAAAAATATCTTTACTTGTTCATTTCTAATATTACAAAACATTTATGTGATTTCATGTATCTCAGAACTCAATATGGGACTTTATTAGTTACTAAAAAATTTTAATAATCTAAAATCTCCATATCATACTTGTTCAAAGGTCACATACATAATTCTTATCATTCTCCCAATCGTCAATTATAATTATCTGTAAAATAATAACTCTAAATTTTAATGAGATAATTCCCCGTCATGGATCAAAATTTCCTTGAAAATTTTACCACCACTCATATGATTTTCAAGAAATAAAATGATTGATTTACATGAAAAGAAACTTAAAATAATGAATGTTCAATACTTAGAATCGATATACTAATATACGCACAATTGAAAACTTACATCAAACTGATCATTACTACAATTAATAGCATTAAAAAGTTAAAATTCTCGCAAAAATATTGTTCAATCATCAATCTTGATTAAAAATTCCATCACAATATCTCCATAACATTACTTTGTACGAATTCACAAATCACCTTACAATCAAGAATAGACTTGACTTTAAAAACAAAATTTTATGCTAAGATTTATATTTATTCTAATCAATCACTCTATAAGGTCATAATATTTAAACATATTAAAATTTAGTCACTAATTACTTATATTAATAATTATTCTTCAACTTATTCAACTGTAATAAGAAATTTCATCCTTCAAATATATTCAAAATTTACTTTTCTAAAATTAAAAGGCTAAATAACCTAATAAACTTCTGTAATTATCGAGTCATAGAAACTAGATAACTTGTTTACCAAATTCTTAGTACTTTTCTAGCTATCATGGATAATATGCTAAGAGATGGGAGCATTATACATTTCCTACAAAATACTATATCTAACTTCCCTTATGTACCAATCTAACTTCCTTTAGAAGCAATCCACATTGACAGAATGCACTTTTAGTCAATTCACTTCCTAGTATTACTTCATAGTTGTAGATGTTTAATAATATCAACTCATTAGAGAGCTTCTAATTCTAACTACTTTGTAACTACCTCTATGAACGTCCTACACTACTGGCGTAACTTTAGTGGAAGTATTAATATCATATGACACTCTAAAAGCTCTAACTTCACCCTAATCTATCAAACCAAATCTTCTAGAAATATAAGAGTGCATATTTCTGGGATATATCTAAATATATTAATCACTACTGAAACTATAATTGTACCTATCACCATATAGGATGTATCCTCAGCATCTTGCTGGGTTACAGCAATTACCTAGCCTATGCAGGTGGTCTCTTTCCACATTAGCTACACTTTGATACTGAGCTCCTAGTATTTTGGAACTCTCTAAACATTATAGATGGTCTGATTGACCTCTAACTAGACGATATTCCTTATCTCATCCTTTTGTCACTAAACCATTTAAATTTATTATTTTTAGCCTATCCAACTAAATTAGGGAACTTTCGGGATCTCTACTCCTATCAAGTGGTTTTGTGTCTAACTTACAAATATGCTCGATCAAACTCCCTAACATTACTAGGGCCTCCCGTGGTTAGTGCATCGCTGCTGCCCGTATCTATATTATTCATTCAAGGTTAAAAATTTGACTGATAGTTTTGTCAGTCTTAACGTTTCTGGACAGGGATGATTTGTAAAGAAAAAATTTGCTAATCCATCCCCACGCTCAACCTCCCTAATTGAAGGTACTTCAAGTGCTAGAGACTCTAGTGGTGCTTTGAGACCCGTAAGGTTTCGTTGGTTCATAATTTGGGAATTCAAAGATAAGATATATAACACTGGAAGTTTTTAAAATCAGAAGAAAAAAAACTTACTAGGTTGCTATGTTCACAAAAACAACATAAAAACCATTATAAAATCAAAACACGTATACAGACAACCTTGTTTTAAAACCTGCTCTAATACTATGAGAAAGGACCCATCCTAGAGTTCCCCTTCCAAAACTTAAGTGGAGCCCTCTTGGTGACCCCATTGTAGCCCTCTAATTGATATCTAACTCAATCGAAGGGTTCTCGCAAATCCAAGCCATTTAACTGTTAAAATATTTTCAAAATTTAATCAAGAAAAATATATTTTCTAATTAATCAAGAAAATTATTATACATCGTTATTAGTTACTTAACAAATATTTTTCTTAATTTAAAGGAATCTAAATAATTATTAATTCCAATCTCATTGAAATTTAATTAATTTATTTTTAAAGAAATTTAAAATATTAATTATTAATCTTAATGTAATTAAGAAAATTAATTTATATTATTTTAAAATAATTCATTCAATATTGAAATTAAAATATTGTCTTAATTAATATAATCTCATTATATTAATTTGTCTAACATAATCTAATAATGAAAGATAACAATTTAAAAGCCTTTGATTAATTTCAATTATTAATTTGATAACTAATTTAATTTATTAATTTAAATTAAAAAAGTAAACTACATTTCAAAATTATTCCTAATAAAATTAACCCTTTTAAAAATAATTTCAAACTATTAGAACATACTTTTATATATTTATTAGGAATTTAAACCAATTTAATCTCAATTAAACTAATTTAATTAAAAGAAAGGCTTAAAACACACTAAATTAAAAAATAAAATGGAGCAGGGATTTGGCGGGTGCACCATAACTTTACTGTATCATGCGTATTGGACATGTCTCCAGCTAACATGTAGTCCTCATTAGACACGTGCCCTATCTTCTTCCAAGATTAAGGTTTTGTATCTGTCATTGTTGCCTCTATTCCTTCCACCTCTAACCACTTCCTAAGCTCCTCCTGTTGGAACCTCCTTTCCTGCCACCGCTGCTTGTCCTCCAGGTGTCTTTATCATCCCTAGGGGTGGTAACTTTTACACTTGGAGCAATAAACATAACGACTCCACCTTTTTTAGGGAAAAAATGGACAAGGTCTTGTCTAATCATCTCTGGCCTCAAACATTTCCCAACTCTCATACATTTTTTTCCCAATCTTAGCATCTCTGACCATTCTCTTGTTCTGATTTATTCATATTCTTGTAGGCACTAGTAAGGATGAATTCGATCATTCTCTTTGGAAACAAAGGTCCATGAATAGATGATGGTTAATAGAAGGAGACATGAAAGCCTCTTTCTTTCACAGAGTTGTGCATACTAAGAAAGCTTCTAACAGAATTGTCACTTTAGACACTAATGGCACTCAACTTCATACTCAAGATGAATTCACCTCTGAAGCAGTGAATTACTTCACTCAATTGCTTGGAAATAACTCACCAACAACATCTTCACCAAGACTTTCTTAAATAAATAATTCAACAAAAATGATCTCCAAGTGAAGTAGACATTCTATCTACCCCTGTAGATCCAACTGAAATAGATCACGCTGTCAAATCTCTAGCTCAATGCAAATCGCCCTATTAAGATGGTTTCAATATCCTATTTGTAGCACCCCACTCCTACAGGACCCGAACCCGACATCGCGGGTGATATGCGAATCCGTGACCCGCGAGGGTGACACACTAGAGAACTCAGATAAAATTCCGTATAAATTTTTTTTAAAAGCACTAACATGTGCAGAAGTTCATTTCCAATGTGGGCCAAATAAATTTAAAAGTTACATTACAATCAATGCAGTTTCAATAGCCATTTAGGGCCCAATAACCCCTTTTCAGTTATAAACTAATTCACTTTGGGTCGTTTGGGCCCATTTCAATACACAAAACACTTATAATCATTTCCAATTGGCACCAATTCATATAAATAGAAATATCCACATTTAATCAATTCCATCTACAAAGATTCTTATACTTCACCACTTATTACAAGCAGACTTATTCAAATACATATTGTACATAAAATTGCGGAATACATTTTATACTAAAATAGGAAAAATCCTAATGCAAACACAAACTGATCTCAGACTCTAACCTTCCCCTGTGCAGTAAGTCTACTCCCATTGCATAACGGGGTATTCTTCTGAATCCTGAAAAATAGATGTAAATTTTGGGTGAGTTTTGCGAACTCAGTGAGTGACCATCATTGATGGTTCACCCAGTCACACAACACATAATTTCATTCCCATTATGTTAGTTTTCACATTCATTATCACACTTCATATGCACATTCAATATAATTTTACATTCATAATCAATACAATTTCACATTCCCATTCAATACAATTAAATCAATCATATTATGCACATGTACATGAGACCCACTTTCTATTTATTACTTTGCTGTGACCGAGTGCCTAAACTGTCCCGTATCCATTGGATATCGGGCTCATTGATAACTGTCCCATATAGGGCTCATTAAACGTTGAGCCTGAGGCTCTGAATCACTTTTGAGCTCGAAGCTCATTTTCACTCGTTGAGCTTTAAGCTCTGATCGTTGGCTACTGTGGTCACAACTGCCATTATATTATATGCATTCATGCAATGGAATGCATCAATCATATTTGTATAAGCCCATCCAATCATTTTCCCATGTCATCGGACCTTAGTCCGACATTCAACATTAAAGCTGATAAATCACACTTTCATTCACATGCAATTGTGCATTTAGAACAATTTTAACAATCACATTATGTACACTTAGTTCATCCAATTCACATTCAATGAGCACTTCAATACCCATATCAATTATCTCAATCATCGAACCTCCTGTCCGGAACCCATCATAATCAATCACAATCAATCATTCAATTTATAACATAACTAAATAATGTTGGATCGCGTACGATCCGAGTATTCACAATACGCTATGGAATAGACCATACAAAAACATCACGTATAATCGAAAACACGAAGGATTAACGTAAATACCTTATTTGCGTGGGTAGATCGCTTCTTTTCGGATTCCAAGACACTGCAAATCACGAATGCCCTCTACC
>JAOQMR010000212.1:21927531-21943384 GCA_027563865.1 Erythroxylum pelleterianum | reverse complement strand
GAAACATCCTACCAGACATGATGATAATTTGCTTGCAAAATTACCAATATATATCACCTCCTTCTCTTATATCACTTTCTTTCCCCAGCTCTTCTCCTTCCACGTTGAATGCCCAGAGACACCCATATAAAGTGGATAAAGAATTCAACTGTTGCAAACGAATAAGAGTTGGCGTTATGCGTAGCAGAGGAAAGGTTGTATGTGGTGGGTGGCTGCTTCCTGTTGATCCATGGGCACCAAACATTGATTCAGAGAGCATTGCCTCACAGCTTTTTGCTTTCTCTTTGTTCCCTTACCTTGGATTCTTGTACTTTATCACCAGATCCAAGTCTGCTCCTAAGCTTACTCTCTTTGGATTCTACTTCTTGCTCGCCTTCGTTGGTGCCACCAGTAAGTTAGTTTGTCTGGCTAATGTATAAACCTGTAACTATTATCAGATGAATTTATCTTTAGTTATTAGTCAGGCGATTTTGGTGGTTTCCGTGCAATTAACGCCTGTTTACTCCTCTGTCTGATTTAGACAAGAGGTTATGTAACTGAACCAAGTTTGCAAATTTAAGGATTAGATTTTCTTCTCTTCTCTGGGATTTTGCTGACAATGTAAATCCAAGGAAACAGTTGTAATTTTGAGTCTTCTATTTTCATGATGTCTTTGCTTTAACTATTGCTTTTTTTTTCTTAATTGGTTTGGTCCACTTGACGATTTCACGTCTTCTGAACAGTCCCAGCCGGAATTTATGGTAACTTCTTCTGTTATTTGTTGTCTACTTTTAATCTCCGGTGGTTAGATGTGCATATTTTAACATTTCGTGGGAATCCGATTTACTTATTTCGTTGAGACAGCAAAGGTGCACTATGGTACTTCCTTGTCCAATGTGGATTGGTTACATGGTGGAGCTGAGTCCCTTCTCACCTTAACCAACTTGTTCGTTGTATTGGGGCTGAGACAGGGCCTTAGGACTAAGACCGATGCCGAGAAAAACGCTTCAAGTTCTGTTCAAGGGATCAAAGAGGAAAAGTAATATTTTCTCGAGGTGAGTACACACGTTTGTAGATTTTGTCTTCTTATCCCCTTTCAACCATGTCTTCTTGTCTAATTACACTTTCTCATTTCAGAATCCAGACAGCCATCTAGGGTTGTATCGCTGCCTTGCTTGCTTTCTGCTTCTGGGGTCATCAATTACAATCAGGAACTTTGTAGACCACTACCTATGTTTCTCTTGTACAAGATATAGTATTCATGGGAAGGGCTCTGTGTTTGGCTGTTAGTAGCACTTTTTCCTGTATCTCTTCAAAAAATTCTGTAGTCCTCGATTCTGAGACAACTGCTTTGGCATCTATATTGATATCTTTTCTGTTTAAAGACTGCTTACTTGTGCTACTCTCAGTCAATAGTTGGACTGCAAATGGAATTTATGCAAGTTTTTAGGGATACATAGATTTGAGATTGCTGCGTACGCATGATTTCAGGCTTTTGTATCCTCGAAGTAACGTTTCCATTTTTCAGCCTAGAAAAATAGGAAATCATGGGCTGTTTTGTGATATCAATCAGCTGCTACATAGTTTGTCAAATTAGGCATGGCTGGTCTGAGATGGCAGAAATTGACAATGACATTTAGATTAGAACTTCCATAATTGTTGGTATCTTGCATGCTTTTCCTTTGTTTATGATACAAAGTGGGACAACTGAACTGCAAACTAAATACTACGCTTTCCCATTGTTTATTGACTCTCTAAATGAGCTTAAGAGAAAAACGATGGAAAGTTGGGGTCCAAATCCACATGCTCAAAAGGGAAATCCAGGTCCACAATTGGGGAATTGGTGGCTGAAGTGTTGGCTGAAATTATGTCACTATAATCAGATTCCAAGGATTTCAGTCCAAATGGTGGAAACGAGTAGTAGTTTGGTTCAGATGTGACTGGAGATATAAATGATGGTGAATAACTTCCTCCACTCTTGATGCTTTCATATGCAGAAGCAAAGGTGAATGGAGATGCCAGCTCCTTCTTGTCTAAATCCTGTGTGTTAACCCTTGGGCCTGATTGCTGTTGTATATGATTTTGGTAGTTATTGTCCTTTTCTGGAGATGCTGGTTGTGGGATAGTTTGCTGCCCACTGCCACAGTTATGTGTTCCTCTGTATGTAACCTCAAATAGAGTTGGGTCTTCGTCTGATCTCTGCACTTGCTTTGTAGCCCAGCAGTTTTGGGTATTTCTGTAGGTGCATCTGTAATAGCTTCTGCAAATACAAAAACCTCTTATGAGTTTTAACTCAGTTTCATTACATATTGCATAGACCCTTAAATCAAAGTCTATCCTCGCTGACTTACAATAAACACTCTATATGCATATAATTATATAAGGCAAAGATTTGTAAACTAATCACCTCACCTTGGATACTTTGCTCCAAGAATATCTTTTTGCCCATATTTTCTCCAGCTATAACCATCGTCATGGGGTCCCTCTAATCCATTCTCAGAGCTCACTCTAACTTGATCAGTCCATCTGGGCATCATCTTTCTGTGTCGCAAAATTACAGAAGTGTTAAATACCATTCTTTAACAGTAAACTAGAGATTTGTTGCAATATACAAAGGCTTCGACTTAAAACTCACCTCTTCTTCGGGGCTTCATTGAGACAATGATTATCTTTAAGCCCCCCATCATAATCTTCACTTCTAGGACTTCCATTAATGGATAAAGGAGATTCCGGGATTGTTGCTGTTACTCCTATAGGTTGGGTCTGTCCCACGGATCCACTCCAGTTGAGAATCAAGAGAGCTTTCTCATAAGAAGACAATATCCTCTGCACCAAAAAGTCTCGAGTCTCACCTGTTGATGATGATGTTGCGTTCAAGTGTACCCTCAACTGCTTTGCTAGTTCCATTCCTTGCATTAGTTCACCAATTAATATCTTCTGTTCCCAGCTCCAACCACTCTCCATTTTGCATAACCTTTTCAGTAGTCTTCTAAGCAAAAATAGAGAAGCCTCCTCCAGAATGCTATTTCATGTACCTAATGAATATCTTCACCGTAATTCTGGACTTTCTCACTTGCAAGCAAAACTTTCCCCCTCTGAAACAATATCAAGACCCAAAAAGGTTGCAAAGAATTAGAGGCTAGTAGCATGGAAGTAGCCAGAATTGAAGTGCGATAGACTAGCAGAAGTTTATGTCTCGGTTGAATTGAGGAAGTGAAGATAGATGAAACTTTGAACTCGAAGAAGTGAAAAGTTAAGTGCAGTTCAGTTAAGCATTAAGGTTGAGATGAAAGTGAGGAAGAGGGAAGATATATACGCATAGGAAGGTAGAAAATTCGAAGTTTGACTTGGAAACCGAGTATTTCAGCTTAGACCGGTCTTTGGTCATCTGAGAAATAGATACTTACAGAGAGTGTGGAGGGTCCAAATGCTGACCAATTCTAACCTTCAAACACTTGAAAGAGGAAAATGGTCTCATTTCTGTCCTTTGATTGGCCCTTTATGACACGAAAATGATTGAAACATAAGACTCTAGAGGGTCAAAGTTCAAGCATTACTGAAACAGTGAACCCAGAATATTCAAACCTATTTCCGCGTTGCTTCGCCTATATTTTCAAGTAGTGTCATTTCTTACAGCAGTCAGTATATCAATCGTGGTTATCTTAGAAATAATTTGAGCTTAAAGCTTTCTTCCGAATGAAGACACATGTTACGTATATGGTAATTTGGTCTTGATCTAAGCTTGTGCTGATCATTCTAAAATCAAAGTTTTAACTTATAAGCTGCCTATAGTCCTATGTAGCACAGACACGGTAATATGAAGCCGTGTTTGCGTTTTAGACAGTGTCCCTGTCAGACACCCACCTGATGCACGGTAGACACGTGTCCGTACGTGTCGAAATTAAAAAATGATTTTTGTTATATCTATACTAATTTGCGACTCCTTTCAAGAAAATCTTCACAATACAAATAAAGAGAAGCAATAATGTGGGATATTGTAGGAGATGAGTTTTCACCAATTGATGATGGTTATGGAATTCTTGAAGTTGTCAATCTTTCACTTGATGAACTAGAGTTGGAGAGTGTGATCTTTGCTAATGAAAGCAATGTCAATATTTGAGAGTAAAGTGATTAGAGGATAGATACTTTAGTTAGATTTTTTAATTATAAATATCCCTGTGAATAACTAATTCTACTTTTGGATAAGAGATTGTAGACAAATTGCTTAATGAAATTTATGCTTCATATTTTTTGAGAGGAACTTATAAAGTATCAAATATGTATGAACTATCAAGACGTTAGAAGTCTTAAAACACATCAATCAATATATATCATATTATAAATTCTGAATTTTTTATTAATTCAAAATTTTAATATATATATATATATAAGTGTCTGTCCGTATCGCGTGTCCTGTGTCCCGCGTCTGCGTCCGGTTATGTGCTTCTTAGGCCTATACTTAAGAAAAGCATATCTACCGAATTTATTATCAATACTATCCGTTGGTTGTTGGGTGAGGCTGTAAGGGCATAGGACCGGACCCTACTCGAGGGAGGTTTGAGTTGACAAGTTCCAAAATGGAATGGACTTTGTTAACTTGCACATTGTAGGCTTAGTCCAAATCCACTCGCGTTATCAATATATCCCGTAAAAGGACATTCATGTACTTTGATTTCATTTGTTTCTGAAGAAATTGGAATCCAATTTCTTTAAAGAATAGTAAGCATGGCCACATCAAATTAATCATAAAATGGACAGGAAAAAAAAAAAGAGAGGAGGAATTTATTCGACACAGAGAAAAGTTGCATATAATTTGTTTGATTTAAGTAGAATAAGTTCAGTTTCTACGCCCATACTCCATAAAGTAGATTCAAAGCATTAAAGCGAAGGAATCCCACTTCAGTATCACCTATGTATAAGTTCCTCAACATTACCTTACTGCCGCAACAAAGCGAACACAGAGAGCCTAAGAGCTTGATTCTAGCAAAACCCTTTGCTTTCTGAACTACAATGGCCTCAGCTCGGTGCTGCAACCAAGGTCATGATCAAAAGCCATCCTTAGGACAGAAGGTGTCAGAAATGGCTAGCTGGGCTTTCAAGAAAGAAGATAGCCGCCATGGACACACAACTGCTCAGACCCATACCCAAACCAAGACTGGTCACTCTCTCGGCCGAGCTAACAATGCCCAGAATTTCACTAGCGGTAAGGCTCGCAAGGGAAAGAACAAAAAGAAAAAGGGTCTGTTTGAGAAGATCAAGGACGGCATTTCTGGTCACAGTGACAGCGGTAGCGGCAGTGAGAATGACAATGATGACAATAAATGCGAAAGGAAGAAGGCAAGTCTTGTGACTCTTCTTTCCTAAAAATGCAAGACTTCCATCTTTTGTCTTCAGAATTTTTATTTCTTGATTGGAATATATCAAATCTTGCAGAATTGAGATGGAACTGGGAAGCTACATGGATCGCCCAAACCAGAAGATGAAATAAAGTGAAAGCCAAGTGGAAATTGTCTACCGTTTAGTAGTGTTTCTCTGTAGCCTATTTGGAAATAAAAGTGATCCAACTTCACAAATGGTATCGTTATCAAAAGGAAAAATTATAGGATAATAAATTTGATTGGACCTGGCTGTCTATATTTAGAACAATTTAAGAATTACTCTTTCAATGATTAATAGTTTGAAATTAATTTTAATGTCAGTAAAATTAATTTCATAAAGGGGTTTAATGTCAGTAAAATTAATTTTAACGTCAGTAAAATTCATAGTTTGAAATCAATTTAATGTCAGTAAAATTAATAGGACCCAAAGTTTTATTTAATTTTATGTAATAAAGGGATTTATAATCGCTACCGAATAAACCATCAAAATTACACAATAATTCACTAGTTATGTATTTTCAAGCATGATGTGAGTTTTGAGATAATTTCAGAACTTGTACTAGTTAACTTAGCTAAGGCTAGGTTTTTGATGACTAAGGAATTAGTGTGTGCTCAAATGGATGGACCATGACTAATGGAGTTGACATGGGAAAGCATCGTGCAAAAGAGTTGGCACATTTTGTGGGATAAGTTTGGTGCTTCAAGGAAAACCTTTTTAATAATAGGCTTAGTGAATATGTCAAACTACTGAATCTATGTACGAGTAAAAATAATATCTTTAACTTAAACTATTAACACATTGAATTATTGGCTCTTCCTTACAAATAATTCTTATATTATGTCCTTTCGGAACAATCACCTAATTTCCAGCATATTGATAATGCAATTTAACATGCTTGAATGGAATGAAACACTATAATTTTTATTATCGGTATGAGATGTTATTACTATAGTATAATGTAAATGGTTGAAACAAAGAAACGCCGATGTTGTTAAGTAGGAAAGAAAACCATACGAATATATTTGTGGTCTGATTTAACGACTGAAGGTTGTTTCTTTGTACTTTGAAAAAAAAAACATTAGTGTTATACCACAAAGGTTGTTCCTTCTTTTACAAGTAATTTATGAATCCTTATTAAGAATATGTAACAAAAAATCAATAATATTGTCAATCTGAATTGACATGAGAAGCATTTTACACCCAGAGCTTCAATTTTTGACAATTAGTTGGTAACTCATTTGAAGTAATTGGCATATGTGCTTAGTGATTAATCATTATATTAATCCCAAGAAAAATGTAGAAAGGATTTAGTGTTTATGGACTCATCTTCTTACTTTCTCAATTACAAAATGTTACTGCTTTTCTACAAATAAGAATACAAGATTTTCTATAATACCATTTCGGTGAAAAAGAATGCAGCAAAATTGTTTCCTTACAAAATGCATAAAGGTATTATCATCAAGGACTAACAACAACTGAAGGACATTGTGTATAACTATTTCAAGAATGTGTTGAGCATAACTGACAAAATATTTCAAACTAATGGAGATTCAAGGAGACTTTCTTTAATATGGGCGAGATAAAGGGTTAGGACCTAATGGTTTTAACATCAGGCTTTTCTAGAACATCAAGACACTACAAGAGAGCTTCATAGAGCTTTTATATGGTTGATCTTAAAGACTCTAAATCTGCATGATTACAGGTTTGCTTTATGTTGTAATGGGAATTATAAATGTATTTCTAAGTTTCTGGCCTCTAGATTGAAGGAATTCTTAAGAGCGTCATTTGCTTATACTAAGGTCCTTTTAAAGCATTGGAGACAACATCCTAATAGTATATGAGCTATTTGATAACTATCACAAGAGGAAGTAGGTAGGGTTGTGCTTTGAAAGTTGATTATAGCAAAGTCTTTAATTCCTTAGACTGGAGTCTTTTCAGTTTATTGGAGGTTTAATGATTTCATAGGAACTTCATCATCTGGATCAGACAATGTTCACATCCACTTCATACTCAATCATGTTTAATGGAGAACTAACTCCATTCAATGTTAAGAAGATGCTAAGGAAACCTCTTGTTTCCTTACCTATTCACCATGAATATGGACCTCTTATAAGAATAATAGCTCTAGACATCTCTAAAGATCCCATATTCAAAGTCAGGTAACGTTTCTAATGGTGGCGTGTTTGGATAAATTACAGAAAATTAAACGTTGCGACTCTTAAATCAGAGAAACAAAAAGACAAATTTTCACAAGTAGATCTCTGAAATATCTTAAATCAAGTCTGAATATGCAACATTCTCTGCTAAAATTCCAACAATGAAGGCTAGTCCACGCAATTTCCTAACACAGAACATAGTATAGTTAGATTATAAAAGGCTGGGAAGCAAGACAAAGATATCAAAGCCAAGCACAAATCAGAATATATACAAACATATCACAGGGAAACATCAAAAAAGAACCTTCCCTAGAAGTAAAATCTGCATAAACATCTCAAAGCTATAGCTATTCCTTCCATCCGATAGCCTTGGAAGCAAATGATGCAACAGCCTGAACAGCAAGTTCTTCAGCTTCATCTTGGGTTCCCTTCAGCTGGAGAAGCTTCTTAGCAATCTTCAGCGAGTGGTCTCCACCATCAATCACATGTAACTCATTCTGTGATTTCATCTTCTTGCGGACAGCATCCAACCTTTCAATTGGACAAAACCCGTCTTTGCTGCCCTTTAAATAGAAGCCAGTTGGGAAAGAAAAAAAAAAAAAAGGACCCATGAAAGCAATGTAAGAATAAGGGAAAATCAATATTTAAGAAGACACCTTAAATTAAAGTAGTTAAGAGGAACAGTTAAGTTCAGCACATGATGTTTCCTTTTATAAAAATTTATTACATTTAAGTCAAATATGAAACATAAGCCCACCTATTCCCATAAGGTGTCCGCAATTACAGGCAAAAGGAGATGACAGTTGAAGACAATTGAGCCTTCTTAACTGTTACTAATCTAATTTGTTTTAGAAACTAATGAAGTAAGACCAAAAATAGTACCTGCACAAACATGACAGGAATAGTGAGTTGCAATAGAATATCATCCCTCAAAGCTCCATTCCTACCCTGATAGTATAGGCAACTGATCAGTATTTTGTGTATGCTTCTTCAGGAAAACTGCAACTAGTGAATGAAACAATAAACTATTGATGTGTACAACAAAAAATAGAAGTGTGTCATCTGTTCTAGCTCAAACCTTTACTAACTGTAGATGATAGATTATTCAAAGATTCTTATAACAAACTAGACCGCTTCTATACACAGTAGATTAAAAAAAGGTAAGTAATTTAATTGACACACTAATCATTATAAAGGATGTGAAATAAAAGTGACAAGTTTTAGACCATTTATATTAACATGGAACTGAAATGGTATGTATGAATAGCAAAAAACCTTGAGTGGGTAACCTAAGCAAATTACTGCTGAAGCAGCAATGTCAAGCTCCGAAGCTACCATGCAGCTCACCCTACAATGAGCCAGAATTATTAAAAAAAAATCATCAACAAAGCAGTAATGAGATCATATGCTTGAAAGTTTGTGACATGTTAATAGCTTAACGTCCTTTCATTGCCTTTGGCATTAAGAAAAAAGTGTTTTCTGCTTACTAGTAGTAGCCTGTACCTACAACTCTAAAAATCATCAGTAAGGGTCAAATCGAATATAACATCTGGGTGCTAGAATCAAAACTAAGATTCAATAAAAGTGGAAGCAGTCAAAAACTCAATACTACTTTCAAATAAGCAGATATCATAACCACAAGAAGATTAAGGCCATCTTCAACCAACAGACTCCAACACCAAATTTGGTGTTTTGGTGTGTTAAATCCACTCCAACAAAGGCACCAAAGTTGGACTCCCAAGACCACCATTTTGGTGTAATGAATAGTAAAATTTAATTACTAAAACACCAAATTTGGTGTTTTAGTGTGTTGGTTGGAGATGGCCTAACTTCAATCTTCTCCCTTGCTAACACATAGGCTTATAAAGTAGTTAGAGGACTATCAATGAAGATTTCAGATTTCAAAGTAACTATTCCGTATAGAGAATATGAGAGAACTAAGTGTTTGAACTGAAAGCAAAATTGTACCTTGAACCCATGGATTTCCCAGCCAATATAAGAGGATGACCTGGGTACTTAGCAACAGTCTTTTTGACTACATCTTTATGAAAGTCCACCAATTTCTCAGCTTTAGGTGGAACCCTTTTTCTTTTACCAGAAAAATCTGCCAATAAAAGAGTAAGATTTCACTGAACGTTCAACGAAATCTACAATCATCCAGCGGGTTAAACAGATCGTGTTTGTTTCATTTTGCAGGAAAACAGACAGAAGAGTAAGCAAAAACATGGACAAAACAAAAATTAACTAACACGGATAGTCAAATGTGACAACTTCAACGGCGTTCAAAGCTTTCTCCAACAACTCCTTCCATCTGTAAAACTCATCATATTCAAGGCTCCAAAAATATATAGAAAATACCAATTTAGAATCTTTCCTGAAATTATAGAGTAAGAGAGAGGGATAGAGAGACCTAATCATCCAATCAGAAGACGAAGGAGCACCGGCACCATGAGCGAAAATAACCACAGGCGACTGCGACGACGTCGCAATGGAGGACTCTTCACTGTTGTCCTTTGCCATTCTCTTTCACTACCCCATTGCCGAGGTTTACCTTTTGTAACCCTAAAAAATGAACAACTATTTGTTTCGACTTTCGCGCCAGTATTAAGTGCGAGACACCTCGGTGGAGGATGTCTCCGATGAAAAGATTGATTAACCAAGCGGCATAGAATAAGTATATCCTATGTAAACTCATATTTCAAAAATTTATTAGACCTACCTCAATGCTTTAATAACTTCATTTTTATAGTTATATACTCCTTCTTAAAATAAGTGTGTTTTAGAGGAATGCACACTTATTAAGAAAGCTAATGAAATTATAAATATACTCTTATTAATACTCCCATGAAGTTACCTCGTGACTCATGAAATTGTAAATAGTTTCATGTTAAATTGTCTTGAAGTTGTAATATGTGTAATTAAGATACGAAAGAAATTAAAGTGTAATTTTGGAAGTAAAATTATAAACATGCATGAAAAGTCACGAACGATACTTATTTTGAATAATTAAAATTCCTCTAAAACGACACTTATTTTGAATAGAAAGGAGTATTATTTAAAGTCTATTGATATCTTAAAATGTTCAACCTAAATTATATGGTAAAACGTTTTCTTAATTAAAAATTAAATTTATTTAATAGAATATGATTTTAAAATAAAGTATAAATATCTTCATTTAATTCTTATTAATAATTATATTTTCATATTATTTTCAAATTGATTATATATTTATATTATTAATAAATTGTAATTCTTGCATAGTTATTTTTTTTTATCTTGAAGTGCTATTTATCTTATCATAAAACGATAATACTATATATTAATTTTAAAAAGTAATATTTGAGAATCAATAGCTTAATATTAGCTCATAGTTTGTATTAATGATGGCTTTATATAAATGTTCAATGTAAGAAAAACTTAATAGTCAATTTGATAAAGAAAAGAATCGCATACATAAGACTTGTATATATTTTTAAATGATCTTTAAGTAAAATAAATAACGAAAGTATATGTAATTTAAAAAGAGACTGGGAGCTTAAGGAAAATAATGAGTATATTATTATGTTATTTATAAATTACATTTTTTGAGAAATTAAATAATTCATTAATAAAATAATACCTTCTGATGTTTGAAAATCGTGACAAAAGTACCAACATCACTGTATCGGGTATGTCTACAACTTGCGCCCATTCTCACCCTATGTTTCTTTTGGTTGAGGACATTAGGATGTTAATTGCAAGAGATTGGTGTTGCTCTCTCCAATATATTTTTCGTGAAGCTAATCACTATGTGGACTTCCTCGCTAAGCAGGATTCTTTAACTATGACTCGATGGTTTTTTTGAGAGAACCCAGCCCCAAGACTACGTTTGTTGCTCCAGAATGATCAGAGATCAGTGACATTCTTGAGGCGTTAGCCCTCGCTAGTTTCCTTTCTCCAATTAAATAAAAAAAACAGACTATAGGAAGACTTAACTTTAGAATATTAAACGTGGGTAAGCCCATTATCAACCGATCTCAACTTGACCACTCTTGTTTGCTTCTGTCTCCTTTGGAGAGAGGTGTCCTTCCATTGTCTGACACGCCACCTAAAGCGAGTTTTTGCTCCTAGTACCTTCTCCCTACCAGTGATCATTTTTGCCAATTCTTACACTTTCATGCTACGTTCCAGAGTTGTTTTCCTGATACTTGAATGTTAAAGGCTCTTGATCCACTCTTTTGTTCCTTCCTTTCTCTTGTTACAACATTTCAGCTCAACCTTAATTCTCTTTTCTCTTTTTATAAGTAATAAACTAGAGCAAATTTTGTGAGCTCCTCTCTTGAATTATGGTCTTTGACAAGCTCCTCTTTTGATTTGATCCACCTATTCTCCCTCTCCGCTTGGACTAGACCTCGCTTAGCTTTCCCTTGAGAGTTCCTCATCTTCTATTTTTCCCTTAACCTAGGTATTAGTATTAAAGTTTGTTTGGTTGGAATGTGTGTGAATTCCAGTTCCCTGATTAGCTCCAGCATTAGTTTAAAGTTTTGAATTTCCATGCCTGCTTGTGGATTCTGGTTCCTTGCCTGTACTTTTGCGTAGTTTAGCTCCCAAGCCTTAATAATATCTCTACGGCAAGTTTCCTTAATCTCATTAGCCATTAGTTGTAATTGAATGGACTTGGTGATGCTCCTCAGTACATCCTCCTCCCTAGTTTCTAGCCTTTGGAAGCATCGCTTGTTCCTCTCCTTCCATAACCTTTACATACATGAACCAAGGTTTATGACTTAAACTCGAGAGTTGCCTCTTGTAATCTCCTCTCTTGCATATATCTAGTTGTTGAATTCTATGAAGATGAGGTCGGAGTTTTGCAGTTGGTTTATTGACAATACTTTTCCCCCGTATGGTAAGTGTAATATGTTATTTTGATATTATGGTGCTAAGTAATATCTTGTACATGTATTTTATAGAGTATGTTCTATTTATGGTATACTAAAGTAATTTAAGCATTTAAATGTATTATTAAGGTTATGATGGAGATCACAGATAGATCATAGATGATTCTGGATTCGATCGGAAATTTCTTAAAAAAATTTCCGAAAACTCCAAAAAGCTATGAAATGAGTCCGAACGAGCTTTAAAAAGCCCTGAAATGTGCTTAGATGATTTAGATGACACTTTTGAATGAAATCTGGATGATTTCGGTGAATCATATTTTTGGATGAATACTAAATCTAGGTTAATAGTTTTTTTTCACTCGAATAGTGATTTTGGTGACCCAACCCTGAAAATTTGAAAAATACTCAAAATAGATATTAAAGTCTAATGATACTAAAATGGATAAATAATAAGCCCAAGCAGATGAATATTAGGAGTTTCAAAAGTTTAGGGTTAAAATGCCCTTTATGGAGAATAATAAGTATTGAGGATTTTAAACTCATTAGAAATTTTTTTAAAGCATCTAATCAATAAGTATTGACTCTAATTTAAATATTTTATAGTCAATTTGATGATAAGACGGTTGTGGAATATTTTTAGAATTTAATTCGGTTAGTTAGTGAATTAAATATATTAAAGGGCAATTTGGTCTTTTTGTATGCATTAAAGAACAATTTAGTCCTTTTGTATTCATTACAGGGCAATTTGATATTTTTACAAGAAGTTAGTGAATTGATGAGTCATTAAAAGAGAACCAATTAAATGGTGACAATAAATATATGTATCCTTCACCTTGCAATCCTCTTGTATGAACCCTACGTTCAAGTGAATCATCTGATTACATAAATCTGATTCAGTCACTCCTACCCTATTAACATCGTAGGCTATTATTATTATTATCCTATAATGATGGTATTCGTGGTCTGAGATTAAAGACCATTGGTTTCCTAATCCTTTAAGTTGTCTTATATTCTCCTTGCTTAACTTTGTTTCCAAAAATCCAGTTAATATAGGTTTGATTTTGACTACAAAATCTGCTATAAGATTTGTTTCCTTGGGAAATTAATGTCCCTTAGATTCTAAGTTGTTATTAATATATATTGGGGCTTTTGTTGAAGATCTGGATACCTCTTTTTCCTTTTTGACTTCCTTTTATTGTCACACATTAGTCCCTCCTTATTATCAGGATGATCAACCTCGTTGTCTTCCAAAACTACTTATTTATCTTGTTTTCGCTTCCACTAGCTTCATAGTTTTGTTCCCCTACCCCTACAATGTTAAGAGTTGTTTCATCTCCTCCTTGCTCTCATATTAACTCTAAGCTTATTATTGTAGCCCTCAATCCTTTTCCTCTTGGATCTTCCTTTCCTTTATTACCTTCTTGATCATTCTCATTTTCCTCTTATACTCCATATCACTATTTGTTTTATTCTATACCTATCTTACATTTATGCCCATTACTCTTTATAATTACCCATTTCAAACCTCTTCCTTGTTGGTTTGCACAGTTTTCTTTATTGCCTTAAGGATGGTTTCCATTAGTTAAAGACCAAAATTGAATCATCAAACATTTTCTCACTTTTCCTTAGTCTTAAAAATGGGATTGGCTCTAGGAGTTCCTTTCCTTACACCACACAAACATATGTCCTTTTGTATAACTAATACTGTTCCTTTTGGTAGTATTCTCATCCATAGAAATGGGCTAGGTGATAAAACTCACAATCATGCTTAAACCTTTTGTTGACCAATATTTTAAGAGGACATTATGAAAATTCATCCATATAAGTACATTATTATATATAAAAATTTCCAACTTTAAACTAGGTTTCCATAATTGTAAGAATATGGGCTGATTCACTACATACCAAAGTCCTTCCTTAATTACTCATCTAGCTTCCTCCTCACTTGAAAGTTTGAATAAGAATAGATTATCCTTCAGTAAGACAACCTCTAGTAACCATTTACTTCTCCATTTCCTATGAGCCTAATTTTTTATAATAGGGAAAGAGAGGCATTTTCCTATGACTAAAGGAGTATTCCAACTCTTGATCCCTTCTTTTAGAACTTCCTACTTTTGGGATATTGCCTTTCTTCCATGGATAGAGCTAGGAAGGCACAATTCCAAGTTATAGCCACTAGTTTCTGCAACTACCTACTTTCAAGTTAGTCTGTAGTTAGGGACTAGTGCTGGTTTAACAAGGAGTAAAGTAGGTTGAGAGTAAGAGGGTTGCATAAAGTATTGCATGGTTAGGAGGGGGTAGGGATTTGTTGCTTTGGCTAAGTTGTTAAGGCTTGAACAGGTGGAGAAGGAGAAGGCTAGGAGAGTGGCTAGGAGTAAGAGGAGGTTAATGGTTGCAAGTCTTGTGCTAAGAAAACCAAAGAGTTTGCCTTTATTGGCATGAAGTAGCAGGCATAGGACAATAGTTTTATGAAAGATCCCTTTACATCGGAGGGAGAATGGAGCATTCTGGCAGTTGATGAAAAGCAATGAAGAGTAACTATAAGGGGAGGAAGGAGTAAGAGAAGGCTATGAAGCAAGCAAGAAGAATGGATAAATATAAGGTGGTAAACTAGGTACAACAAAAGGCTAATATGGAGAGCTTCCAAAACCTATGAACTAAGGGGTAACTAGACATAAAATGTTTCTAGAGATAAGACAATTTCTCTTTCTAGAGTAACCTATAGATTAACTAATGGTTATGTTTACAAAAAATAAGAGTAACCTATAAATTAAAATAATAAAAATGTATTGTTGTTATTGCAATCTTTGTAAACAAAAATTTAATTTTTATGGAATAAGATTTTCCTACTTTAAAGTTAATTATATTAAAGAGATAATATAAATGGTAGAAAATATTCACTTACCATAATAAAGATATATTAATTGAAATTCTATTATATTAGTTTATATGAATTTAAGAATATTAAAGATATAACATAGATTGTAAAGAAAATAATTATTATTTAGAGTTTACTAATCTTAAAAATTATTGTCAATACAAAAATACTTTTTAAATATTTTATTTGTTAGAGGTTCATCTTTAATTATATATTAAGTTAAAATTTTTAATTAATTTGTTTGTGCATATAACAAAAATTTGTATTTGTAATTATATGATTTTTAACTTTAATTAAAAATTAAAAATTTTCTTAAAAAATATTTGAATTAGAAAATACTCATTTAAACTTTAGTGAATAAGTTCAAGTTGAACTGACAATTTGAAAATAATTTATACTATTACTTTTAATATGAATATACCTAATACAAAGGTCTAAGCTCTAAAATCAACCTAAACAAAAGGTTTTCATTGTTATTAACTATTCTTCGTATGTGATTATGACGAGAGAGATAAGTATAATTAATTCAATTAGATATAAGCATTTTGGCAACTAACAAAATTGTGAAGTACAATCTTGTTTATTCT
>JAOQMR010000212.1:21917388-21927431 GCA_027563865.1 Erythroxylum pelleterianum | reverse complement strand
GATAAGTATAATTAATTCAATTAGATATAAGCATTTTGGCAACTAACAAAATTGTGAAGTACAATCTTGTTTATTCTAAAAGAAAATGAAAATACAATAGATTGGTTAGGTTATAGGCCTTTAAGGTCAATCTTCTTTTACTTCTAATAGTTTGTTTCAGCTTGCCCAATAAGTTTATTAAGTTACTTTTGCTTTTATTATCAATAGGATACTACCCTTGGCCTCACATGTATAGTAAGATCTTTTAAACTTTTTTTTTTATAAAGTGACATTCTTTTTTCCTTTTATTCTTGATTTAAAAGCTCCTTTTAAGTTGAGTGGACTTTTGTTTCAAATTTACCTTTTAATCATGCTCTTATACTTCAACCTCTCAAAGTCTTATCATCTTAGGCATTATAATTCCTTTTCATTTCTTCTTACTCAATTTCATTTTCAATATTCTACCATTGGAGCATTTCAATCATAATTTCTAAATCATCAAATCAAAATACACTGAATTATACTTCATCATTTAAATCATTATGTTTTATTTTAAATTTTATATACCAAATAAGACATTTAAAACATATTTTCAATTCCATTTTATCATAACATGCATGATACTTTTTTTTGAAATTTGTATTCTTTTTTTATTAATCAAAATTTATCAAAATCATTTGTTTTCAGTCCTCTTAAATAAATATATTTACTTTTACACTTGTATCCCATTGATCTCACTTCCTGTTTTATTTTTCCACTAAAATGAAAATTCTATCATATGGCCTAGGCAAACATTTAAACAAGTATAGTGAGTTGCCTAACATCCTTCTTATTTCATAATCAACCATTGAACATTTATTTTCATTTTATAATTTATAGCTTTTTCTTTAAGTTCTTCTTTATCTTTCATTACTAATGTAGGGTAGCAACTCCATTACACTCAAAATTTAATAACAAGTTAATCCTTTTTAATTTAAAGTGTGCTTTGTATGCCAATGATAACTATTTATTTACCTTGAATTTTAAGCTTAGTATTATCATTTATAGTAAATTAGTACAAAGCTTTAGTCGCTTATCTATCTATTTATTGTTTTCAATTTATCACTTTCATTACATTTTTGTTGTTATTTCTGTTTTGAATAATAAGTGAGTTTTGGGTAAAGTGTTGGAGAAATGTTTATTTGGTTCCCTATTTGGGACACATATACACACAACATTATATGAATGTTAAAACCTTGGATATGACCACCATATAAGATTTGAGATTAGGATGGTACCTAACAAACATGGCCTACCTATTAGCATGTGTTCCTTTCTTCTTTTAAGATTTAATTCCATGATAAAATGGAAGGAATATTTTGAATGAGGTTGATTATCTCTATCGATATTTTCTCTAGGTTCCTCTATGTCATAGAAATGGAACCTATCCCTTATCTTAAGTGCATTGGTTTTCTTAAAGCTTAGTTATAATTTTAATTTATAAGATATCCTAAACACCTAAAAAACTTAAAAAGGAATAAATCTTAGACTTTTCTTTTATACATAATTTAGTAAAAGCTTTAATGTTTCATCAATAACTTTTAAACCTTTTGTACTGTATCATAGGTACATTTTCTTAAATTATTTTTAGTAAAATTTTATCTTATAATTTACCTTCTCTTTTGTGTAAAGTATATTTTACATTTAAGAATAAACTGTCTTTTTTTCATCATCATTGGCATATTTTGCATTCATATCATTTTAAATTTTTCAACAAACAAATTTGTTTTAATTTTTCTTTTGTAAAGAAATTCATCTTAATAGAAAATAAGTATGAAGTGCTTGTTCATCAAGGATCACATTGACAGTTGGTCTTAGGGGAAAAGATTGAGGTTTAGCTTAATAGTTTATGAGAAGGTTGTGGAATAAAAAATTAATCTTAAGGGGCTTCAAAATTATTTCTACATCTTATTAAAGAATAATTAACAAAGCCTTAGGGACAAATCTAGGAGAATTAACAAGATATTAAATATTAAAGTATAATATAAAATAGTTAAAATTATTGTAGAGTTTTAGAACCTAAAATATCATATTTCACCTTTGGCTAAAGTGATCTGATGCCTCTTATAGAAGAGTATCATAAAGCTTTGTAATCCCATACCCATTAGTTAATCAAATCTAGTTTTATGAAATGTCTTATCAATTTAAGAATATGTTAGGATAATTATTAAATGCATATGTGGAACTTGTGAATAAGGAATATAGAATAAATGATGTATAAGTATATCTAGAGAAAAAATATACCAATATCAATAATGTTATTCAATTATAGGAAATTGTCTTGGCAATTTATGATTTAGATTTGTCTTCTCTCTTTCCTAAATTTCTTTAAAAAAGGGTGGTAAGCCAAAAGTCTTGTATGATAAGATCAACCTTATTCCAAAAATCTTAGCTAAGACCTTTTTGGAGGTAGATTAGTGTATAAAGAGAAAAAAAAAAAGGAAAATCTGAGATGTATCCCTTTATTATAAATGTGGATCCTAAGCCACATGAGATATGACTATGGAACTTTTGGTTTTTGTTCAACTCACATTGTTCTTTTGAAATATTTTGTAGGCCTTGAGATTGAAAAGTTGGGTAAATCTTTATAAGAGTTAATCTTTAAGTTAACAATTATTAGAGGTTCCCAATACTTTTTTAGATGAATGTGTAACTTCAAGTTACTTGTTCAAGAATTACATTTTAATTGGTTTCCCCTATTAGGAATAACTAGAATGGTAGCTTATACACCAACCTTAATGATAACATAATTTCACACAATTTAATAGGGTATTTTGTAACACCCCACTCCCGTGTGATCCGAAGCAGACATCGATGGTGATATCCGAGTCCGTGCCCCGCGAGGGTGGCGTGGTACATCACTCAGTTCAAACTCAGTATAAATTTTTTTTAAAGACATTCATGCGCGCAGTAAACAGTAGACAATTTGAGTCCGCGTTAGTTTGTATACATTTTCAGTCATTACAAACACTCATCAATAATTTAAAACCATAACCAAATTGAGCCTACTATAAATACAAAGCATTATTTTACAGAATTGCGGAATACAATTTTATACAAAAAGGGAATGACACTAATGCAGACGTGAACTGATCCCGACCTCTATCTTTCAATTGCATACTATAGACATACTCCCGTTAGCCTAACGGGGTATTCTTCTAAGTCCTGAAAAATATTTTCAAATTTTGGGTGAGTTTTGCGAACTCAGTAAGGAACCATCATCGATGGTTCACCCAATCCATGTAACATTTAAACAATTCACAAATAGCTCACAATTATACATTTAAAAGTACCATATGACTTCACTTAACCAGTCACCATTGTTTCACAATTGCACATTTAGAAGTACCACATAAATCACAATTTCCCATTCAATACACCGAATCATTCATAACAGTTCACATTCAATTTACCAAATCGTTTATATTATGCATATGCAATGCATATGAGACCCACTTTTTTAATGGTTACTTTGTTGTGACTGAGTGCCTGCGCTGTCCCATATAGGACTCATTAAGCGTTAAACGCGTCTTAGGGGTAGGAGAGCCCTCTGGGTATGCACTACTTCCCTGCGACCTCGAGGCTCTTTATCACTCGTTGAGCTTATAGCTCTATTGTCTTAGGGGTAGGAGAGCCCTCTGGGTATGCACTATTCCCCTTCGAGTTCTGATCGGTAGCTACTCTGGTCATAACTCCCATTATAGTCATGCATTCATGTATGGAATGCATATGTCCCTATTTGCACAGTAATCTTATCACAATTTGTCCACATATCACTATTAAGCAGTACTCTATACAAAATTAATCACATATCACAATTTACCGCATCAGAAGTGAGTAATTCACAATCACTTTTTCATGTCATCGGACCTTAGTCTGACATTCCACATTGAAGCAGAGCTTTATACAGTTTCATTCATGTCCAAATATACATTTAACAGTCACAGATGTATACAAAAGCGGAACATTTCATAATTTCATTCATATTCAAATACACATTTTAACAGTCACATATATACACATAATTCATCCAGTTCACAGATTCACAACCAGATAACACTTCTATGTCATATCTTCCAATGCATCGGACCTTCTGTCCGGAACCCACAGTCAGAATCAATCACAATTACTATCCCGCCATTATCTCCACAGTAAACATATAATAATTGAGAGAAAGCCATCTAAGTCACTTACTTGTACTTCCGAGCTAATACCTGGAAGTCTCAGCAACGTCGGTAGGTTGACGTTCCAAACATGCCTCTATAATAGTGCAATTGCACAAATATTACCAAATGTACAGTCAAAACTATTTAAAAATGCACATGTAGCGATTAAAAATATGTACAATACATGTTCGTGACATTCCTGGCACTAATCCAAAAATTCTCATCACAAAAATTCTGTCTAAAAATTAAAAATCTAACGACACTAAAATCACTAAATTCGGACCTCGATAGGTCCAAAAATTAATAAAACAGTGACCAGAAAAATAATTTCCCGATCCCCGTACTTTGACCCAGTCAATCCACGTCAATTTCACGTTGAAAAAAATTCCCAATTTCCCATAACATGAAATTAAATCTTTCACGAATCCGATGCCTCGAGAATCAGGTCAATCGGATATCGGATGAAAAAGATATAAGCAAAAGAAGACCTAAAAAAAATACATAAACCAAGTGCTTCCTCGCGAGGGCGACACGAGCGGTGAAACAACCGCCTGCCTCGCACTGGCGAGGAGTCGCACTCGCGAGGCGAGGGCTCGCTCTAAATAAGCCGCTCGCAATCACGAGTCGCTCAACATAACTACCATTTCGCAGCTACGAGTGCGAGCCGCTATAAAAGACAATCTCGCGATCGCTAGTCACATGTTCTTCCTCCCTCTTTCCATCTTTCCATCCAAATTTCAAACTTGTATATCTCTTTACACACACATCAGAAAATTATAAACCATATCTCATTAGAAAGATCATGAAAAACTCTACAAGTTTTATGAAGGACACAAAAACCAATTTCACCCTGAAGGGTGTCAAAAATACACTCAAAGTCACTGCCTTTATAAAATCTTCCAAAACAGTGCAGCATTTTGCAAAATCCATAACTTCCCATCCCTTTGCTAAAAATTATAAGATTTATGCCAAAATAAAGATCAGAACATGTCCTACAACTTTCATAAACAAAATGAAACCAAATTCAATTGCTAAATGGGTCAAAAAATTCAATTAATGATGTTGCCCCTACATTTGACCTGAATAGTACAACCATTTTCTAAAAATCATAACTCCTTGTTCCAATGTCGAAAAATTCTCTACCTTATATCGTTGGAAAGAGCAGACAACATACTTCAATTTTCATGAAGGGCTTAAAAGCCAATTCTACTTCTAATTAGGTCAATTTCTTCCATGAAGGTGGCTGCCCTGACAACTAGCAGATTACCTGATTTAGGTCCAATCTTTGAAAATCCATAACTCCCAATTTTGACATCCAAAATTTGCATACTATATCTCATTTTAAAGTTAATTCCTTCCTCTACAACTTTCCAGAAGATCACTTGAGCCAATTAGAATCACAAAAATCTATAATTTAGCTTCCAAGCACAATACTCACAAAACCTATATTTAGGACTAGGTTCCAACACAAGGCACATAACAGCTGACATTCAACAGGTCATAACTCTCAACATACATATAAAAAAATTGCATACTTAGTGGCTATGGAAAGATAACAAGAAGAGCTTCAACTTTAATTTAGACCAATTTCACAAATTCAACCTCCATCAATCTAGAAAAATTCATCAAAGTCCCATGTCACAATCCTCGGTTACTGTTCATCCAGCACCTATACTTCACTTTCAAAGCAAGATTCAACACCCTTCTAATCAAAATTAGACAGCACTTCCTTCACAAAAAATGTAGCCAAATGTCTCAATTTTAATTCAAGACAAGCCTCACCTCATTTGCTCAACCACACAAAGAGTTATGACAAAAACATTAAAACATGTACAAGTCACATTTTCCAGATTTGATACCTAACTCCATTCCGTTCATTCCAATTCCAATTCTACTTCAACAAACATACCAATTAGACAAGAAATCAGCCACAATTCCATCCAAAACACACACAATTCAACTATACTTTACATGTTATATCATTTATCCTTACACAAACATAATTTATATCCATATAATTAAATCCTAAGTACTATGAAATCAATATTCAAGATATCACAACTCATGCAACAACTACCAATTTAAAACAAGACTCTCACCTCACTAGCCTTTAATTATTCATTTCTTCCACTTTTCGCCAACTTCCCTCTCACACCCCTCACACTCACGGTAACCATCATCATAAGGGGAAAGGCTTAAGTTAAGTTGGGTATCTTCCTTTGTGAGTGTAAGAAGAAGCAAGCCAAGAAGAATTAGGAGAGAGTAAAGCTTAAACCAACGAAAAAGGAGGAGAGGTTTCGGATGATGAAACCAAAATAATTAAAACTCATCTTTTTATTCTTTCAATTTGGAAGAACCGAGAATGAAACAAGCATTTAATGTGTTGAAGATGTGTCATCAAGACACTTGTCCATTGAGAAGAAAAGACAAAATCAATTAATCACTTGTAATAAAATAATCCTAATAAAACTTACATCTTCAATTCATTTTCAAGGGTCCCAATTATAATTCCAACATAATATGCCCAATATTTTAGTACCATTTGACAGAAATTTCAATAACGGAAACCAATCGGTTCACCACTTGGCGATTTTTCCGGTCCGAAACTTGTTCCAGAAATATTCCAGAAAATTCCTAATATTTTCCAAAAATATAAAACACATAAAAGTCACTCCAATTTCATTTTTCAAGCACCAAATCATATTTTTCACAACACAATCACAGTTAGGCACATATACCAGGAAATGTCATGAATGCATGTACAGTTCTTTTCATGTGCAAATTTTTCACTATTCACATATAAGAATACGCATGAATATTTAAACTAATCTCAATCACTCTTGGCCCCTTTCCAAATCACTATTTTACCCTTCCTATCGGGGGTGGGATGTTACATATTTCATATGTTTGACCCCGTTTCCAGAGCCCAACATCCGAAGGCATAAACCGTGAACGTATTTCCTTATAGGGTTATCTCAACAAACCCTCACTAGCCATTCCCACAAGGGTGGCGTGCCCACACCAACCAATCATCAAAATCATAATTTGACTTCTTTAAAACAATTGTATCTCTATATCTTTAGTTTATTTTGAAACAAGAATTACCTCATTCGGAGCTCTATAACTTAAGATATGCTTAAAAACCCAAAGTATATTCTTAACCCAGTTATGCTCTTCCAATCGATCTCTCATTTTCTTTCCATCAATCTTTTCCAAATCAACACCAAAAGCTACCAATTTTTATGGAGATATAGAATAATGTATTAGGAATCTATTGGTTCAAGAATCGCTTCATTTGGAGGTCGGATGATGAAGTTATGGCTAGAAGAATCTAACATATTTATATCCTCAATCATATGGAACCTGTCTTGGCGCAATTGCCGTAACGTTCATTATAGATGTCTTATTAAGGTGATATCTAAATAGTTTGAAAGAGTACTTCTAGATCTACAACTTTTATGAAGAACTAGAAGCGAGATTCGGCCTTTAAAAGGATCAAAATTGCAATTTACTGTAGGTATCCCGTAAATGTCCGTTAAACGGACATAGACGGGCCTAGAGTGGTTTCCAGACCCGAGAAGGTCCGTTTAATAGAATGTCCGTTAAACGGACATGGGTGAGGCTAGGGGTCCTCATAGACCCAAGAAGGTCCGTTAAACGGACATAGGATATGCAAAACTCCCTCCAAAGCCTCTCCCAACGTTCCTACATCCATTCTAACATCATGTTCACTCATAATCTTCCCAAATCCAACTCCCCTAGTGCAATATCACTTCATATCAATCAACCTTGTTTTATTAAATCTTCTAATCTCTACTCATTTGCTCCTTCAAGACCACTAAGTCTCATCATTTAGTATAGTTGTCCTGTACATACATCCTATGCAGCATCATAACTTGTAATGATCATGTCTTTCCACTCCGATATCCAAAAATTACAAACTTTATATCGTTGGAAAGCTAGAAAGATCATCTACAACTTCAACAAGACAATTTTGACCAATTCTGCCTAGATTATTCCATATTTTACCCTGAAGTCTAAACATAATTCCTACCCCTATGAAAACTTGCAATTTTGCAATGTAAAGACTTGAAAAGTTATAAGCAAACATATTGTATATATATTTCATTAACATCAAAAGATACGAGTTTACAACGCTTTAATGGGCATTTTGAGCCACCATTACATCATAATCCAAAAAATACAAACTTTACAATAACAATGATTTCTCAAAATGCAACTAAAGCCTTATTTTACATAATATAACTTCAAAAACAAATACAAATACAAATTGGAGTGATGCCTTGACTCTCGACTCCATCACTCGATATCTTGCTCCTCACCTGTAGATGACAAGGAACAGAAGATGAGCTTAAATCTCGTGGGTAATAGTTTTATAATCGGTAATAAGCAAAAATCATTGAAAAACTTCATGATCATAGCAAATTCTCACGAAAATCCATAAAACTTATATTTCTCAAATTCTCAACTTGTCAAACTAATTCACAACTCATATAATTCAAGCATTCATCAAACTTGTCAACACATATAATCACATAAGTACATCATAATGGTTTAGGCAGACCCATAAACATGACGAACTACACAATTTCATATAATGGTCTTATGTAGTCATAAACTTGAGGGAGTCCATAAAAGAGCTCTGTGCCACTAAGGGGCAGGCGAGAGAAGCCTTTAACTTAGTCAACATGCACGTGACATTCTTGAATGGACTACACCAAACCCATATAACATGTAATTGATGAACTGAAAATATTTTGCCCATATGGCACATTTTTGGAAACTTGATTTCATAAACTTGCTATTCTTTCAAAAATCATTTCCATCATTCTATTCATCAATAATTAACACAATTCATATACAAACATGTAGCACATTCTTACAACATTTAAAAAGAAATAAATGCACATGAATAAAGTAGTTGAAAATCGTTTATTGTCATTTCTTGAAAGAAACATTAATGGCTTATTACTTAATTATAAAAGTGAAACCTACCTTGAATTTCCTTGCTTATAACTTGCTTAAATGTGCCTCTCCTCTTGCTCCTCTTGCCTCTCTTGATTTTCTTCAACATTGACAAAAATTTCAAATCAATAGGCATTCCAATTGAGAAACCCACAAAGTACATTCACTAAAATTGATCCTAGGATACCTAAACCCATGCATTTCCTAAGTTCTTTGAACCAAAATCCCTTCCAAAAGTCCAAAGATTAAACATAAACTTACCTTGAATCTTTACCAAATAATGAGTTTATTGGCTCTAATGGAACCCCTAATCTTCCTCTTCCTTTTTCTCTTCTTGAACACTCTCAGAATCTCCCTTTAAAACTAAGAAAAATCAAAACCTAGCTTAGCTTTCTTTCTCTCCTTTCTTTTCTCTCCAGCGACACTCTCTCCCTCTTCTCTCTTCTAATTTTTGTTTTTTGCTTCTTCTAAATGTAAGACAAGTCTTCTTTCTCCCTTTTATACCCTTAATGAATCTAAAATGTCCAATTTACCCTTCCTTTAATGTCTTAAGACTTTACAACTTAAGTGATTTTCCAACAATGCAGCTCATGCAATCTTACCACCCTAACACTTTAATTCAATTAAATTATGTCATATAATCTCACTCACAATAACATGCCAATTAACTCCAAGATAAATTAATCTATCAAAACCTCAAAATTAATTTAAATCATGCTTATTCATCAAGAAAAATTCAGGGGCCAACATCATAAATGTTGGATCGCGTACGGTCCGAGTATTCACAATACGTTGTGGAAAAGACCATACAAGAACATCACGTATAATCGAAAACACGAAGGATTAACGAAAATACCTTATTTGCGTGGGTAG
>JAOQMR010000212.1:21896829-21916342 GCA_027563865.1 Erythroxylum pelleterianum | reverse complement strand
GCATTAGTGTTATCCTATTCTTGTATAATTTATATTTCCGCAATTACTGTAAACTAGTGCTTTGCATTACAGTGGGCCAAACTGGCCATTGAAATTCTACTGATTGTAATATGTTCACTGAAAATGTTTGTGAATAAAATTGGTCCCAATTTGGTTATGAATTTTGGTACATGAAATGGCTAAATACTGTTGAGTGTATTATTGTGACTATAAACGTTAACAAATTAGAGCGGGCCCAAATTTTTTATTGATTTTCACGCATATATTCATATTAAAAAAAATTATACTGAGGTTTTGACTGTGTTCGAGTGCTCTAGCACACCACCCTCGTGGGACACGGACTCGGATATCACCCACGATGTCGGGTTCGAGTCCTGCGGGAGAGGGGTGCTACACGTAATTTAAGAATTAGTAAATTGAAAGACCAAAAGGAGAAATTGAAGATATATCATGTTGAAAAGGGAAGGTTAAAAGTCAAAAATAAAGCGAGACACATGTAAAAAGGAGGCACAAGGAGATATCTTTTAGGAAAGGTGGGAAATGCATCATAAGATTCTTAAAGAGAGAAGATTACATGTATAATAAAAAGCAAAATATATCAAGAACTATTAGATAAGGTAAGAATACTGAAATAGATAAGGTAATAAAGCTGGATTTAAAGATAAGTTATAGTCAAGTTGATTAAAAGCTTTCAATAGTTAAAAAGGCAAAGAGAGCATACATAAATTCAAACTAGACAATAATATGGTCAATACTTGAAAGAGTCAAATAATAGAGCAAGCTAATAATGTTAAAAATAAGAGAAATCCAAAATTTTAAAGAGACAGTGAAAGAAATGGGTCGATGAGGAGGACAACAGAAGAATTAAAGATCTTAAGTGGATTCAAGATAGGAACACAAAATGATATATTTTCCTCCTTTAATATTTAGGCACTTATGCCTATTTTATGCCGAAATATAGTTATTATGCTCTTATACTTCAATTTCATATGCAAATGGTGGTGGTTATAAAAAATATAAATATGTGGATAATTGTGGATTGTTTCGACAAGGATACTCTAACTAGGCATAACTTTCTATGAGTGTAAAATGTATCCATATTTTACTAAATTTTTTATTTTCATATAAATTACCATTATTTAATTGTTTTATGTTATGTTTTAGCTAATTGTTTATCATATTATCTTGTAATAAGATTTATCAAGAATGGCAGAGAATATGCAAGTAAAAACATAGAGAAAATCAACAAAAGCTTCTTTAACTACCCTAAGCTTCTAATCCTAGAGCTTTAACTTCTCTCAATCTTAGTGTATTTGATTCAATATTATTTATGAACTGAGATCTTTTTTATGAAATGTCTTTGAATATTCTTAATGTGAATTTAATTATACTAGCAATTACATATGATATTAATTTATGGGTGCATAATTTAAGAGAACTTGCATGTGGGTGGACCATGATTTAAATATTAGTAACTACAAGGAGTATTAAAGATAGGCTAATAAAAATCTTTCGGTATTAGTGTAAAACCTTTGCTGAAATCCACAAATCCTAATGCATTCTTAAGGAATTTAGATAGGTAGAGGTACCAATTAATCAATATGATAATAGGTGGTTATGTATTAATATAGAGAAATCTCATAATGTATGAATTCTTAGTCCATATTATATATACTTTCTAAGTTTAATGAACCATGGCTACAAAGATGATGCTAAGGAGAATTATTTTCTAAACATTACTTATTTTTTAATTCTCTAACAAAATATTTTGATGTAAATTATTCTTATTAGTTTACTTATTTAATAAGATTTTGTTTTCTATTATTCAAATGTATATATTAATCAATCTATTTTAGTTCTTTGACTAGTTATAGTAATAAGAGAGTATTTTAAACTATTTTAGTTTCTTTGCGGGATCAATATCATATTTATCATTGTATTACTTATCAATGATAGGTACATTTTTCTTAGTTTATAACTATTTTGTGTAGAGGGAAAACTTTAGTGGTTATAAAACAACACAAATTTTTATTATCATTATTGCGGAGGCAATTTATGCTTAGGACACTCAAAAACTATTATTCTAGCATTTTTATTTCTTTGTTTTTAATCTTCTTTATTTTTTAATTATCTTATTTTCTTTTCTTGGTTTAATTTTATTTCAAATGCAATATTTTTGCATGTGAAGAAGTAAAAACGCTATTTTTCTTGAAAATGACCTAAAGTTTGAAAGAACACTTCGTCAGAGAAAAAGAGAACGGCTTAAGTAAGAAGGTTAAAACATGCAATCCAATACAAGTACACGAAACCATCTCTAATAGGGACATATCTAGTATTACAACACTATAAATTAACTTGAACTATTTCTAGATCAAGGCTAATTTGATTTAAATGCTACAACAAGATGCTTAGTTTATTGATTACTAGATAAAGATCCTAAAACCATTGTCAACTTCTTGGATTTTGTGACATTTTTTAAGATTGATGGAGCTATTGAAGATGCAATAAGTATAGGGTTATTTCTAATTTTTTTACGGAAATAAGCTAACTAGTGGTTGAAGGCATTACCTATAGCCTTATTCAAAACGTTGGAGAACCTAGCAAAAAAATTCTTAGCCAATTATTTTTCACCAGAAAAGATTATAAAGTTAAGGAATGACATCTTTCCCTACCTCTAGTTTGAAAATAAAACATTATATAAGAAATGGGAGAGATATAAAGATCTACTGAAGAAGTGCCCATATCATAGCCTACAATAAGGATGTAGGTTCAAACATTTTACAATGTTTTGATCTATTGAAGTAGATGATTGATTTAGAAATTGATGGAACTTAATAGTAAGATCTGGAGGTTGACCTTTAACTTGTTGAAGAAATGACCATAATCAATTATCAATGATAATCAAGAAGGGAACTAATAAACAAGCAGGCATGCATAGTATGGATGCAATGAACGCATTGGTAACTCAGGTAGAGGCATTAATAAAAAAGGTTGATAATATGAGTATATCAATAAGACTAGCTTGAATAATGAGTTGTAAGCTATATAAGGGAGGAAATAAAAGAAAAGATTGTCAATGTGGAAATCTTATAGCTAAATTAATGCTGCAATTTAACTTTATAGAGAGCTTTCAAAGACACAATAATCTTTATTGTAAGATGTAGAATAGAGGGTGGAGGCATTATCTACATATCTCCTAGTGAAATCAAATAGCCTATAGGAAAGCTAAAACTAGATTTTAACAAACTTATTAGAAGGAGAAAAATAGAATATAATAGTCTTGATAGGGGATTCTGTCATTATATTTGAAGCTCAATTACATAATCAATATGTTTTAATTTGAAACCTTAAAAATCAAATTAATTAATTGACAAAGTTTGTGGCTGAAAGGCCTCAAAGGTCATTACTTTATAAGATAGTGCCAAATATCAAATTATATATGAAGACAATTACCTTAAGGAATGGCAAAGAGATGACCTATGACATAAAAAATAAGGTGAAATTCAAGATGTGGATAAGGAAGAGATAGAGGAGGAAGTGTGAAAATCATATAAAAGTGACATCAACATCCTCCAAAAAACTCTACCATCAAAGTTAAAAGATCCAAAGAATTTTACTATTTTTTGTAATAATGGTAATTTTATAAATAAGGTATGAATTAAATGCTATTGCTAATATAATTTCTAATACCATACTTAAGGAATTAAGATTAGGAGAATTAAAATGGACCAGGTTGATAATGTAATTTGTAGATAAATCAATTAGGCACCCTAAAGAAATTATATAGAATGTTATGATTAAAATTTATAGGTGTACATTCCTAAATAATTTTACATCCTTGATGTAAAATAGGACAATGAAGAATCTTTTATATTAGTTAGGCCTTTCCTTACAATAACTAGTGTAACTATAAATCCTAGGGAAGGAAAATTAGTGATTAGGGGGTAGAGACGAAGTTCTCTTATTAATCTTTAGTGACAATAACCAATTTGTGGTTAATGATTACTTATGCTAGGCTAATCATTATAATATTTTATAGAAAGTCATCATGTATAGAGTTAAGTTACCAAAGAAGAGAAGGATAAAACCTATAGTACAAAATAAATTGAAAAAGAGAAAAGGAGAACCTTTTGTTTGACATCTTTAATGGTTAAAAAGAAGGAAGCAACAATAACATAATATTGCTTAGTGAGTTAGTTTAACGTGCTTAAACTTTCTAGTATTCAGCGTTAAGGGAATTGAGCTTGTGAAGATTGAAGTATTCTCTGATATACATTGGTGGAATTGTTTCATGGTTAAGCCTTTGTTCTGAAAAATCTGAAGGTTCCTTTCATCCCAAATAGCCTTGACAAGTAAGGATATTGTTATGTAGAAGCTCCATCTTTCAGGGTCATCCTTGCATACAAATTGGTTACACTAGGAGATAAACGAGCTCTAGTTACTGGGTGCATTCAGTATATGACAATGATGAAGGATCATGTTCCAACCAGGCTTTACAAAAAGTACAATGGAAAAATAAGTGTTCGTGGCTCTCCTCCTCCTTTCAACATAGAATACAACGGTTTGGTATGTATAGGAAAGTCTTCAGTCGGTTGATCGTGGGTAGGCGGTGTTGCATAGCTAACCACAAAGTAAGGGCCACCCTCTAGTGGTAGTCTTTTATCCATATCACTCGAGTCCAAGGTCAGACACCATGTTGTCTCTGTAGAAGTTCCCGATAGACTTTATTAGAGAAGCTCTGATTTCGAGATAGTTGACACTTAATTCGGTCTACATCTTCATATAGAATGGTTTGAAGTAATGCTTGGTAGATGAAGGAGGGTACTGCGTGATAGGCGAATATATGCCTATCCTCGAGAGCCTGGGTCACTGTTATCTCAGGAGGTAGAATGGTTTTAAGACACTCTATTCCCATCAGATTATATAAGGGACCGTAAATCAACCATCTATCATACCAGAAATGTGTTGAGGTGCTATCATTAAGAAGGGTGAAAATTTATCCTCTCATAAGTTCCTGTGTGCTTAGTATAGCTCTCCTTGTGGAAGTATAGGTGGGTTTGCTGTGAAGACCCCATATACTGCTACCCTAGATGAATATGCTATGCATTCATGGACACCAGAGAGCTTGTTTATCCATCGTCAACCTCCATAGCCTTTTGACCAACATCACGATATTTAGCAACTTTAAGGAAATGACAACAAGACCACCCCTGTTTTTAGGTTGACATATATACTTCCATTATAGTCTAGCCTGCTTGAAAGATTCTTCAGCGCCATTCCATAAAAAGTTATTGAATAGTCTCTCGATGGTTTTGATAATTTTCTTTGGAATGACCAGATGAGTAGCCCAAAAAACGTTTATAGAGTTTAATATGGAAGATATAAGTTGTAATCTACCTATTATTGCTAGAGTTTTGGTGCTTTAATTATTTATTATGCTCTTGATCTTTTCAACTAGTAAATGAAAATTAGTAGAGGTGGTGGAGTTTGCACTAGTGATAGGGATGCCGAGGTAAACTACTTGGAGTGATTGATGACTAAATCCAATGATAGAATGCAACTCCTGTGTACTCCCTATAGCAGTTCTGGATAGGAAAACGCTACCTTTTGTGGAATTAACCTCCAACTTCGAGAGTTTATGTAAGATTTGGAGAGCTTTCATAAAGGTCGAGATTGAAAGTGAATCAACTTTAGAAAGAAAAACCAAGTCATCAGCAAAGCTGAGGTTGATAATCTTCAGGTGAGCACATTTTAAATGATATCGAAAGCCATTAGTGAGAGCAACTAAAGCCTTCAAAGTTCTGTAAAACACTTCCATAATAAGAGATCTCCTACAAACAATAGTTCCTGGAGTTGACGTAAGCTTTTGTTTGTGAGGGATCAAATTGGGAATCAATTCCGGTTTAGAATTGGAAATGGACTTTCTACTTCCTTGTGGCTGGATCCTTGGCATCCAAGTGGCTTCTTATTGGAGCACTCTACTCCTCGATTGATCAATGGGTCTGGACTTCCTTTGAGTGCTAGAGTTTCGGCAGTAATAAGAGACAATGGTTGGTGTTGGCAGGAGTTACCGGTGGGCTTAAGTCACTTGGTTCCTCTTCCCTATCCCCCTGATACTGCAGGAGAGGATACCTTAGAATGGTTAGCTTGTACTACAAAATAGTATACTAATGTGTCTGCCTATACCTATTTAAGGCCCCCAATTCCTACAGTTCCCTGGTATAACCTTGTTTGGCATATCAACAATAGTCTGAGATACTCCTTCATTTTATGGTTAGCATTTTTACAAACGTTGCCAACAAGGGACAATTTGTAGTATCTTCACACTCCTAATCGATGTTCCTTATGTGTAGCTGACCTTGAAACTATTGATCATCTTTTCTTTGAGTGTCCTTTTTCTAAAACAAGTTGGTTCCAAAGCCTTAGCCATTTTCAAATTCCCATTCCTCCTCTTACAAATCTTCAATCAATCTTATTATGGTTCTCTCAGCCAGCCTCCACCAGAACCTGTGACATAAACTCTTTCCTCATTATTCTTTCTGTTACTGTCTATAATCTGTGGGCAGAAAGGAATAGGCGGACCTTTCAAGAAGAAGCCATGGATGAACGAAATCTCTCTATGCGTGTGAACTTTCAAGTTATGGAGCACCTCAGCCTAAACACTAAGAGAAGGTAATATGACTTGTGTTGAATTATTTCTTTAATGTTTTATCTGAAAGTGATTTAGCCAGGTGACAGTTCAGCTCGCATAGGGCACCCAGTCTGGGCTGTACTACTCATGAAGACCAGCAGTGTACTTTTCTCAGGCGTCGGTCTTGGTCCAAGCTTAGGAGTTCTAGATCGGCTTGTAAATTCTCGAGTCACAAATTTCAGGCTCCATAAAATACACTATTGTATTGTTGATTGAGAATGATTCTGGAAGTGGGTTGATTATTTGTGTTAGTTGTCAGATTTGTTGGGCTTTTGTTCTTGTGGGTGGAGACTAATAGAGTTGTTGCTGCTGATTGTTTTCGCTTTTGTTTTAGGGTTTGGGAAGTGGGAGCATGCTAAAGTCCTTTTGGATTCAGAGATTTAGGGATTGTTTCCTTTCGTCTATACATATATTTTTCTATTTATAAATGCATTTCTGATTTATCAAAAAAAAAAAAGTGGGTCGCGTTGGTGAAGCTCCTTAGAACTTTTAAAGTACTGGCTAAAACACTCATTCATACATTAGAAGCAACTAAAGCCTTTAAAGTAGTGGCAGCTGCTCATCGTGGTGTACGAATGAGCAACTGCCTATCAACATTATTGAAAGCTTTTTCGGATGTCTATTTTAAGGAAGCAATTCTTCCTCTCTTTCTTGGATATATAAGATTTAGTAAATTCTTGTAAAAGGAGAATATTGTCATCACCCATAATACATCCAGGCATGAAGGCGCTTTGGGATAGATCAATATGGTTGCATGAACATCTTTTAGTTAAAAATCAGGCACAAGAAGTACTGTACCGATGGAGATTCTCAAACATAGCACAAAATGACAAGAAGCCTTCCCCCGTGGATTCCAACAAGAAGATACCAAACAACATGAGAGAATTGGCTATATGAAAATCGTTTTATTTATATACACTCGAAGCTGGATCATGAAATTCGAATTTTATTTCAATTTGTAGTCCAAGTTAAAAAAATTTAAAATTAAAATTAAAACAACTCAAATTAATCAGCACAAATTCTTATTATATGAAAAATGCTCTCCTTTGAAACGGCCCAAGCATACAACCCAAAAGAGAAGTGGGTGTGGTAACTACTTGGCCCTTTTGGACTCCTTGTATACTGGTCAAAAAGACTGCGTAAGGTGGTTGTCTTCTAATTTCTTCGCCTTCTAAAGAAGTCGAAATGGCATCATAACCAAAAAGTCAAATACGAAAAGTAAGAGATAAGTATCATATACGTCACGATCTACAGAAGCAAACAAAAAGAAATCCCAATTGTCAAAAACTCAAAACGCGCAAACTCCTCTCTCTCTCGCAAATTATATATATATATATATGTAATAGTATTAGAATTAATAAATATTGATACTTACTAATACACCCCTGCTTTACGCCCCCGTTGTCCATTCATTCTACAATTATATAACCCCTCGTTAACTTTACCTGTCAAATTAGACAAGATTTCAACCATGGCACCTCCTAACCCAATACTCATTTTCACAGCTACCGCTTTCCTCCTCTCATTCACCGTCGCAGCTCATGACCGTATTCATTTAAATCGGCATGCGACTCAGGACTTGATCGACGTGTCGGGAGCCTCCATCCTCATTCCTAATGAGAGAACCGATCCCGATCCAACGGTTGTGAGCCTTCAACCCAAACTACCCAAAGAAAGCATGGACCAAGTCGTTAAAGGATTAGACTCTGAAGCTCAGAGCGCGCCGTTAACAATTGTTCGTTTCCGACCAATCAACCGCCGGTTCCCACGCCGTCCGTCGATCCAGCTTCCTCGAGGCCATCGATGCCGCCATTTCAGGCGCTTCAACGGCCGGGAGATCCCCTACGGAAACGACATGATTCTTTCCACCCCCGCAAGACACGACGAGGGGGTAGATCAGGATCAGGATCACGTTCACCAGATCCAATCCAGATTGGCCCGTTTTCAACACGATACACCAAAGTTCGCTTACATCTCGAGGATGAATCGGATGAGGTGGCCGCGCGAACATCGCCACCACCACGTGGACGGCGAAAGGAAAGAACTGGAGCTGAAGAAGATGCACAAGCATAAGGATGGTTTCTTTTTGAGGAAGCTTAGAAAGCTTTTGAAGCACTTTTGATCAGGGTTTTTACTCCTTTCTTTCTAATTTGATGGGTATAGATAATTGACGTTTTGCAGCCGCGATATATATATATATATGTGTGTGTATGTGTGTGTGCGCATATGTACGGGAATGTTGTGTTATTACTTGCTGTCTGTTGTGTTATTCATAAATGTCAGTGTCTTCTTGTATTTACTTGCTGTCTGTTAAATAAATACACATTTATGTGTTTATTCATAAATGTCTGTCTTCTTGTTCTGGACATCCTCAATAAATAATATAGAACAACATTGTCTCAGAAGTGATCAGAACATGAACCAGCTTGATAGTTAGTGGTGGTGAGTTGAGAGCATGGCCATGGAGTTACCTGGAGGGCAGAGCCACTCACATCAGAACATTCCCATGAAGTAGTTTTTGGTCTTGCACCATGAAGATTGATGTTGGAGAGACAAATTCCGGTGAATGGAGCATCCTTTAGGCCTTTAATTAAACCTGGTTGCTCAACCTTATCTCCCCAAACGCTCTTGAGCGTGATTCCGTTAACTTGTGGCAGAGCGTTTGGGTTGAAATTTTCGTCTGGGTGGTCCCCAACATCACCTGCAATCTTTATTCCTTTACGTGCATTTTCCATATACACATAAGAAATGCTTATGTTTCTTATGAATCCCCCCCTGCCAATGTTGGTTTTGATGTGGATGCCTACTCCCATGTCGTAGAGGCTTATGTTCTCTGCCAACACATTTTTCACTCCACCCGAGGTTTCACTGCCGATTGCTATTCCCGCAAATGGAGATGATCCTGTGACTCGCCTGATGGTGATCTCAGAGCTTGGTCGACCGTATGCTATGCCATACTCGTCCCACCCACTTTTCACAGACACAAGGTCATCTCCGGTCGAAATATAGGAATCCTCTATGCAGACATTAGAGCTTGAATCTGTATCCAGGGATTGTCAATAACCAATATGAAGTTATTCTAAGCATTGCAACTCACCGAATTTGAATTGCAATAACAACAATCGATGCAACCTGCATTGCAAGTCACTGAATTTGAATTGTAATAACAACAATAGATGCAGCCTTATGTTTTTTTCCTGGGTGAAGGACACCTAGTGAGGAATGATGCTTGACTAGTTATATAAAGATCTACCATTCACCAGGTTTAAGAGCAATGAAAACTTGCACTATCAACTTTCTCTGATTTTGTCTACAATTCAGAAATTGCATCGCTGGATGTAAAACTTCATTATCTTGTTCGCTAGACTACCCATCAAGAAAGCAAAAACTGGCAAAAGATTACATTGTGGAATCTACCTGGGTCAATGCCATCAGTGTTGGGAGAGTCATGCGGAGCCAAAATTGTGACATATCGGACAACAACGTTCCTGTAAAGAAGAGCATCAGTTTCAAGTTTCAACAACTCAAGAGATCTTACCAGATTCATGTCAGGACTCAGGTTACACGGCAAGTAGCAGAAAAGAAAATTGCCTTACACAACAAATCAATTTCAGTAACCCACTTCTCATCCTAGGCCCTACCCATTCATTCTCCTCCTTGATAACAAATGTCAGAAAGTGGACAGTTGCATCAAAGATTAATCCTTATAAGATATGATTTCACGCTTAGAATCTTTGGATACATGAAAGACATAATGCTTGATTATAAATTTCAATAAATATGATGTCACATCTATCAATCTCATATAATTATGCGGCAAAATTGCTTTGGAATTCAAATGCAATGACCATTACCAGCAGTAAACAGGGTGAATATTCCAAAAAGGAGAATTTTGAAAAATAACATTGGAGATCACTATGCTTCTGGAATTCACAAATTCAACAAGATTAGGCCGAGTAAACTGAAGAGTTCTCTGCCTCCACATGTTCCACCATACATCTCCTTGACCATCAATTGTCCCATTCTCCCCTAAACAAGAAAAATTCCTTGAGCTTAGTGCAAAACACTACTCAAACAGAATCACTGAGGGTACAAGTATAAGCAAATCTTGACATAACCATGTAAGACTATTGCAAAGATAAAAAGAGATGGTTATAACATAGTAGAACAGGTGTTATTCATTGCCTCAATTTGTTACAATTGACTTTCCTACAAGTTATTTCTGCAATGCAGGAGAAATTTCACAAATGTTCAATAATGTAATTAGTAGGCAAATTCAGTTATTCAGATTCTCTTCAAAGATCTTGGTTCAGAAAATGTTTAAAGAGGAAACACAAACAAGTACACTGAATTCACTTTCCAAGAAATCTTGTGGTTGTACAATCCCATTAGGCACTTCAAATTTGTAATGTAGGCATAATATTAAAAGCATTAAGAAAAGCTCAGATGTCTTGAGCTTCCAGTGAACCAAATTCACAGAAAAACCCAAATAAAAATCTCAACTCAGGAATTGATCTAGGTCAAATACGACCCAAATCATCAAGGATGCTAAGATAAAAAAGAAGAAACCAATGTGGTGCTATTGTCAAAACTTTTACCAATATGGTGTTATTGTCAAAACCTCACCAGTTATTACCACATCTTGCAGCCCATCTCCATGGATAAAGCTAATGTACCTTCCACCAGGGCGCTCCCTCCCTCTTCCATAGGATGCTAAAGGAGCAATTAGAGGCCAATTCCAAGTATCCTGAAATGTCAAGCAAGAAAATAAGGCACTCACCACACTTAAGAAAGGAGCCCAAAAAAAAAAATCATTCAAGCTGCCTCTTTCGAACATGCATTATTGAAAGATCCACATAATGGGAAAACAAAGGCATAATAGCTATAGCAATACAGTGATACACCATCTCCACCTAAAACAAAATATGCATTCTACAGCACTAAAGAAAAACTAAATACTCTAATTCCATCTAGGAGGGGTGAGAACAAAAATTTTACACAAGTAGAAAGCACAGCTCATAATGTTCATTATCAAAAAATAGTATGTCACAAGTTTTTTGCAAATGTCAACTGTGCTGAATATTTTAGACATGAATAGATCCAATCTATCCTGATGACCAGCATTCTTGCATGGGAAGGATCCATCACGTTCTATTGGTTGAATTACACATCAGTTATCAAACAAAATCTGCAATAGAAGGTTATCAATCCATCTTCCATGGATTCCTCCTTGTCGTCCGGTGGCTTATTATTGGTTATCGGAAGAAAATGAGCAATGCGAACATAGTTTATAGCAATTCTCCATCTAAAATCACTTCCTATATTTCTTTTATTTCCCTCACAATATGCACCAAAGAAAAACCACCAACATGGTGGCCCAATAAGTGAACATGAGTAGCAGTATGTGGGTGGGTTCCCCTTAAAAAAAGAAAAAATAAATAAAAAACGATGGACTCCATCCACCAGCATCACTTGAAGTCAAATGACTTTCAACCGTGATATGGCATAGAATCCACGACGTGACCTGCCAGCTAATTTGGTTGTCAGAACACAATTGTATAAAGTTGCCAACCTATTTTCTATAGGGATGGGATAAATGCAAAGCACATGCAATCGCGCATAACCAGACCCACCATTTTCTTTTCTTTTCCTCTTCCGGACCCACCATTAATTCATGGCGATCCCCCACTCCGTATCTCTGAAAACCCACACCCACACAACCCAAGCCACAGAAAGATAAGGTAATTTTATTTATAACAAAACAAAGGTTAACTCAAAGAAAGTCCACATGTCCCAGGACACTCAAATTTAGTGACACAATTAGTATCATATTACTCTCTAGACATACTTAGAAGTTTCATTATTTTTCTTTCATCAAAAGCGATCACAAAGAAAATAAGGAAAAAAAATCAAACACAGTTAAGAAGAAGAAAGCAACGTCTAGACACTAAACTGAGAAGTCCTCAATAGTCAAAGACATGCATAAGAAAGTAACCAAAGAACAAAGTTTACCTGAGTGGCTTTAATAACAGCACCTTTCGCCAAGTAGAGAGTCATGTGACTGGTGAGGTTGAAGCTCCCAGTTAAAAACACTCCAGGGGGTATATAAAGCAGGGTACCCCCTCTCCTCCTCAGATGCTGAATCCTGTAAATGGCCTCCCTGAACATTTTTGTATTCAATGTCTTTCCGTCACCAACAGCCCCATAGTCTGTAATGGAAATTTTGTCGTTCCTGTACCTCATGGGTACTATCCCGGAGCACGTTATCATCTCCCCCACCGACAAGGAAGCCAAAGCCAAAGCCAAAACCGAAACTATGACGAGGATGAGGGGCAAAGACATTTTCGTAAGTTGTCCAACCAAACAATAATAAAATGTACAAAAGCAACTTTTACGAGAGAAAATGAAGTAGATCTGCGAAATGATACAGAGAGAAGGGTCCAAAGGAAAAGTGTTGATACTAATTAAAGAAATAGCAGAAGCGATAGAAAGAAGAAGAGAATGAGAAATTAAGAAGAAGCCATGAAAGCTAGCTTTGTCTGGGAGCGCTTGTCCTAAACAACACCACCGACATGAGAGGAGTAGCTTAAGGTAAAGAGTCGTGCAATTTGCAGTTGCAGCCGCAGAGGCAGTCTTTACTATTTAGTTAATGCTCTCTCTCGTCTCTATGCCTCTCTTTTAATAAATAGGCTTCTGATTCTTTACCGTTATGGACCCCCCTTGCCGCAACAGATTTGGGCCTACAGGACTCGATACCATCAGAGAACGAATACGAATGTGATAAGCTTCCCATCGCCCGATCTGCTTAACTTCCTATAAAGTTTGATGTTGATATCGCTTTTTGTTACTGAATTTCCATCGAAGCGTGTTATATATAGATATAATTTTTAGACGTCTTCAATAAATACCTTATACACCTAATATATCTTTTAACATCCAATAAATATGCACATGTGAACTAATTTGTATGATATTTAATTTATGTATTTAAATTTATTAGATATAAGATTGTAATATTGTATTGTGAATTAATATGCATATAAATTTTAAAGTAAATTAAATTTAACCTTTTATATATATTAATTTCTAAAATTTTCCAGTTGATTAAAATATACTAATAATTAGTTTTTTATATTTATAAATTGACGTTGATTTGTAAATAAATATCTATTATCTTAAAAATAGAAGCTGAAAATAATAAATTATTAAAATACCAATAAGCCACTATATAGAAAGGAGCATACTGAACTGAACTGCATATAAATTATCATCAGAGAGAATATCAAAATTCAACAAATTATGTTCACTTACTAAAATAATATCAGATTATTGTTATTCTGACCCAACAAGGAGCTTAATGTAATTACTAGTGAAGTTCAATTTAAAAAATCAACACCAAATATTTGATATTAATTTTATAAACAAATATCTATTATCTTAGGGGCCGTTTGGTTCCACTTTTATTTTTCTGTTGTTGTTTTTGGTTTATGTTTCCTATTTTTAGTTTCTGTTTTTTTTAATGAAAACCTGTTTAGTTGAGATTTCTAATAAAAAACTGAAAACAAAAATATGTTTTTTTTGGTTGAGATTTCTAATAAAAAACTGAAAACAAAAATATGTTTGCTTTTATTATTATTATTAAGTTGTTCTTATTATTATTAATTTTATTTATTTATTATTATTATTATTATTATTAATTTTTAATAAGTTATTATTATGATTATTAATTTATTATTATGATTATTAATTTATTATTATTATTATTAAGTTATTATTAATTTTATATATTAATTTTATATATTATTATTATTATGAATTTTTAATAAGTTATTCTTATTATTATTAATTGATTATTATTATTTTTATTATTATTAAGTTATTCTTATTCTTATTAATTATTAATTATTATTATTATTAGTAATTTTATTATTAATTTTTAATAAGTTATTATTATTAATAATTTATCATTATTATTATTATTATTATTTATTGTTATAAATTTTCTACTTACTATTTTTAATATTATTATACCAAATTAATTATCTTCTTCTTCTTCTTCTTCTTCTTCTTCTTATCATTATTATTATTATTATTATTATTATTATTATTATTATTATAAATTTTATACTTTTATTATTATTGTTATTGCTGCTGCTGCTGCTGCTGTTGTTGTTGTTGTTGTTGTTGTTATTATTATTATTATTATTCGAGATTGAAAGTATGGATATGTTGATTTTCTGTCAAAGAAAACATGTTGTCAAAATTCAAAGAAACGATGTTTTCTGGTTTCTGTAAAATCGTTATGGTTTTTTTTTATTTTCAGAAACAAAAAACACAACAGAATAAGCCAAAACACGTTTTACTTACCTGTTTTTCTTTATACAAAAATGACAACAAAAAATGGAAAAAAAAGAAACAAACAGCCCCTTAAAAAATTTGGAAGTTGAAAGTGAATAAATTATTAAAATAGTAATAAGTGATTACATAAAAAAGAGCATACTTGAATTCCATAAAAATTCAATAAATTGTGTTCACTTACTAAAGAAGATGCCAAACTATTGTTATTTTAACTCAATAATTAGCCTAATTTAATTAGTAGTGAAGTTCACAAGTAGCTAATTTAAGTGACTAGAATGTATTATACTTGCTTTCTTTACTCTAATATGTAGAATTCTTTTGACTTTCTACAATAACATGGAAGTGCATTCTGAAAAGAGATATTATGATATATTATTTGATTGGTTGTTCATCTAAGAAAATAATGCTTTTTCTAACCTTGTTTCTAAATGGGAATTAAGTTTATGCTCCAAATTTGTCTCATATTCTAGTTCTATGCTATCAAGGGGTTGATATTCATTTTCTTATCCTTGACAACAATGGCTTCTTTTATCCATTGTTATTGTTCTTTGAAAAAAATAGGCTTATCTAGCTTTTTCCTATAAAAATTGTATAATTCCTCCCATTCCATGCAACATAGACCATATAATTAAAATCATTCTGAATATAACTAGAGCATCTTTCTTTAATCCTTACATCTTACATATCCATTGAACTATCTCATTCCATGTGTCTTTCTCACAATTCAAATTAGAGAGCTATAAGCTCTTTCTCCATATGTTTGTAGAAAATGAGAAGTTAAAAAATAAGTGGTCTAAGGATTCATTATATTTATTGCAAAGTGAAAACAAATTATCTAAGATATTAAACTTAATCTATTCTTCGTTCTTAATCTTGTTGTCGAGGATGAACAAATATTTTCATGTAAGACTCATTAATGAATTTCTTTTTGTTATAGTTGATTCAAATCAAGGAGTGTTATGCTACTTAATTGAAATTTCGGTTGGCTAAGCTCTCCCTTATCACTGAAAAGTATTTAGAAGCATAAAGTAACCAACTCCAATTCTCTCCATATAATTGTTTCAACTTTTATATGATTAGGCAATGAGACTCTTAACCAATTGTAGTTTTGTAATAAGTATAGGAGACCTAACTTATTACACCTGTCAAATCAAAACCATGTATCCCTACCATTCCCAATGACATATTTTATGCCCTATAACCTTGTGTCCTTAAGCCTAAAATTTGTTTAAGATTCTAAGAAGTATTGGTCTTTAGTTAAACTTTCTAAAAGTTAAATTCATTGAGAAAGTGGGTATGAATCCATCTATCCTAAAGTGATTCATTATTAGTTAATAATCTACAAATTCTTTTAACTAACAAGACTTTATTTATGGCTCTTATAGAAGCGAAGCAAGACCTCTTTAATTTTTAGGCTTACATAAATCAAAATATTTAACTTCAACACCACTAGAATTGTTTTCTTTTTTCGACTAAAGAAAATTCGTTAGCAATCTTTTAATGATTTAATATTTTTTATGGAAGAAATAGATGGAAACTCCAAAATATATTAAGATTATTAAGTGATAAGTGTGAAATGCACCGTGTTTTAGGGTATAGTTTGATATTTGTTTATCTGTTTATTCGATTGTTTAGTATGTATTTTCGGTAGAAATTTTTTTGTGTGATTTTTTTGTGTTTTAAGTGTTTTATAGGTTAGAATAATCCTTTAAGCTTAAATATGATATTTTTAAGGTATCTTGATGTATTTGTTAGTGTTTCAAGGTCAACATCAAAGAACAGAGAAGTTTTATAGACATTTAAGTCGAAACAACGGCCCACCACGATCGTGACACAACAGGCCATGATCGTGACATAAGGCTTAAATGTACGCCACGATTGTGGCCTGCGTCAAGTAAACACGCAACCACTTCTAAACTTCCCATTTTAAGGGATTTTTTTGGACTTTTCAGACCCCAAAAAAATTCTAGTTCAACCCTAAACACAAAAGAACAAAAAGAAAGAGCTTCTTGCATCAACCACCATCACGAAACCCTAAAGAGAGTTTATCGAGAGATTGAGAAAGAGACGAAGGAAGAGAGACGTGGAGAAGAAGCCTACATGAAGTACTTCCCAAAGTAGGAGGTTTCCCGTCGTTGTTGCCTCCATCATCCATTCAGATCTATTTTCCATTGTATTTTCATTTTTATATACGTATAGAATTGGAATAGTTATTGAGATAGGGTTTATGAATGTTGAAGATTTTCTAAACTCACCTTCGGGTTATTTTTATCTTTGACTCAATAAAAATCTAATTGTTTATGTGAATTGGATTCATTGTGATGATTTCTGCATTTTCATAAATCAGTAATAGACTGAGAGAATGAACTGATGAAAAATAATTAATTGGGCTAATGAGAGTTAGGTAATTTAATAAGAACACGAAATTAATCAAATCGGTAATTGCGTGACTAGAGATCTCACATAGGTTCTGATAGTTTAGTGGAAAACTTCAGAGCTAATTAGGGTTTGGATAAATTATGAATTTTAAAATTTAAATTTTCCATAATCTGATTAGGGTTTATAATTTAGGACTTTTGGTTATAACTTGAGAGAGAGTAATCAACCCTAGAATAGTCCAGGATCAATAATCTGACATTTCATAATTAATTAGGTTAGTGTTGAAGATAGGTAAAAATTTCCCCTTTCTCTCAATTGGTAGTTCCTTAGGTTGATTCTTGGTGTGTGCATTGCAAGTTGCTAATTTGTTAATATTTCGTGATTGATTCTTAAATTGATTTGCTTAATTGAACTGTGTTCCTATTTTAGTTTTGTTACATTTAAATTATTGTGAATTGTTTGGTCTTAGACTTTAGGATTAGATTATTTCTCCTCGTAGGATCAACACCTTCGATATTACGCGAACAACTCGTACGCTTGCGGATTGTCGAGATTAAATATTAAAACTTGCACATATCATAAAACTGCAACCAAGTTTTTGGCGTCATTGCCGGGGAGGCGATTAGTTTAGTTCTTTAGTCTAAGGCTTTTTCATTATCTTTCTTTTTAAATAATAATAATAAAAAAAAAAGAAAAGAAGAAGAAGTTTGGGATATAAAGTAGAGACACAGCAAGACATCTTAGAGTGAGAATGAGACATTTAAAGAGCTAGACGCCAAGAAGAAATGGAAAGAACAATGATAGAAGATAGATATTATAGGGAGCAAGGAATTTTTGCGAACTATGATGAGGCACAGTATGGTTGGGGAAGTAACAATCCTTACTGGAACACATACACTCCAGGGTGGCAAAACCACCCAAATTCCTATTGGTCCAACAATGTAAGGACTCACTTAGAACATTAAGACCTAATAGGATTTCAACAAGATGAGTCCAGTTCATGGGATTCTAAATTAGACAAGATCCTAGATAAGCTCATAGACATGGAAGAGGGTTAGAGGGGATTAGAAGAGCAAATTGATCAAGTAATGGAAAATCATGTCACTTCTATTCATAATTTGAGGATTCAAGTAAGACAGCTTTCCTGTGAATTTTGCAAGAGAAGTATGGAAGACTCTCTACGAAATATGGAATTACATCAACAAATGCAATATGAGGCTATCACACTTAAGAATTGGGAAGAGCTAGAAGAACCAGTGGAACACCAAGTTGAACCCCATCTTATTGAAGACCAAGAGACGAAGAAAGAGGATGAAGAAAAGAATGCCAACCCTCCCTATTATTCACCAGTTCTTGATATACCATGTATGAACATTGAAAATTCTTTGGTAGATGTCCATAAAAAGAACCTTATCCTTTGGATGAATGATGTCCAAGTGACATTCAACATGAATGATGTATTAAAGAATCCGAAGGATAGTAGTTCATTCAGGATAATTGATTTGTTCGAATCTTTTAAAGAGCAAAAGGACGAAGAACAGATGACAACAGACATCAAGTTTGAAGAAGCTATGAAAGTCTCTATTCGTAAAGAGAAAGAAGCAGAGGAGATGAAGGTGATTAAGGAAAAAAGAGATCGACTCATTTTCTTACAAGACAAATTGTTGGATTCGGTGGAAGATTCAGGGAATTTTGTTATTCCCTATTTTATTGACAGTTTGTTCGTGAAAAGGACATTACTTAAATTAATTGGTTTTCTCAACTTCATCAATATTGTCCTTCTGATCATTTTGCAATTTTTAGCATACTTATAGGCTACAAAATTGATGTTGAACGAGAAGGGTGGAAGATAGCTACTCATAATTGATCCTGACTGAGTTTTAAGAATGAAGGTTAAGCTCATAACCATAAATTAGCAAGTTTAGTAGTTAGATTTAAATTGTTGTGTAGTTAAGTTTATTCTAAATTCTAGAATAAGTTCTGAATGATTTAGATTGCTCATTCTTTTAAGATAGCTACTCATAATTGATCCTGACTGAGTTTTAAGAATGAAGGTTAAGCTCATAACCATAAATTAGCAAGTTT